>ML787090.1:413569-446133 GCA_009831015.1 Picea engelmannii
TGAGGGATTTTCTGGAGGGTTATCATCATTCTACATTTGTCTGCAGATTGGGACGTCTTGGAGCCATAGGGGATGTCCTGTGATTCAGTAAAACTCAGATCTAGGGAGATCTGCTTGAGATCTGAGTCTGAAACTTCTCCCACGGGATTCTCATAGCCCGATCGATATTCTTGGAGAGTTTCAGAGCATTTGGAGGCCTCCTTCATCAGGGCCGAACCAACTAGCGTTTCAGTCATCCAATGGGGCGCACCACTCAGTGGAGGAATTCAAATCTACAGGGTTTGAGAGTGGATTTGGGAATTTGAACATCTGGGTTGTCCTTACAGTTGTCCGATCTATCATTTGGCATATTTCTCGGGATGATTGGACACTTTTGGTAGCAGGGCCGAATTATTGAGGGCTTCAGCATTCTAGCAGGACGTGGCACTTTCCAGCTTGGAAGTTGAGCATTAGTACGGCTCAGATTTGCTTGATTCAGTCTTCATTGTATATCCAGCTTTTGGAGGCTTATTTTGTATTGTCAGGAGCATTTTGTAGCAGCTCATATCTATTGCTTGTATGGCCATCTAAGGTTTATGCCAGATCGACCATCTATTGTATTGATCTTACATTGCTCATAATAAAAAGGTCAGATCTTTGCTTGTGCTTCTACATCTTGAATATATTGTGATCTTCATGTGTTGATGAATCTTGTATGCACTTAATAACTCAATAAATCAGTAGTAGTTAGTGATTCCAAGAAAGAATTTGGCTTGGGATCATTACATATCTCTATGAATTTTATTGTAGGCTTACCTAAATCGGGCAATAAATCAGTCATTATGGTGGTAGTTGATCGTCTTTCCAAGTATGCTCATTTCTGTTCTCTTCAACACCCATTTACAACATCCACGGTGGCTCAACTTTTCATGGATCAGGTCTTCAAGTTTCATGGCATGCCACATTCTATTTTTTCTAATCACGACCCAACTTTCACCAAGAATTTTTGGCAAGAATTGTTCAAGCTACAAGGCACCCAATTGCATCTTGGCACAACTTATCATCCCCAGACTGATGGTCAAACTGAAGTTGTCAACAAATGTTTGGAAACATATTTGATGTGTTTTGCATTGGAAAAAGAAAAATCAATGGGCTCAATGGTTACCACTAGTTGAATGGTGGTACAACACCTCGTACCATACAACTACCTGCATGACTTCTTTTGAAACGGTATATGCACAAAATCCACCTTCAATTCTCTCATATTTTCCAAGTGTCTCGAAGGTCCATGTGATGACCAAACGCTTACAGTTCGAGAGACTATTCTCCATACCCTCAAAGAGAATTTGGTCATGGCCCGAATTGCATGAAGAAACAAGCAGATAAAGGTCACTCTGAACGTCACTTTGCAGAAGGGAATCACGTGTTTCTTTGACTACAATCTTACAAGCAAAATTCCCTCAAGGCTGACCATTGTCAGAAACTGGTGCCCAAATTTTATGGTCCTTATACGGTTCTCAAGCGTGTGGGACAGGTGGCCTATCAATTATATTTGCCCATTCATTCTAAGCTCCATCATGTTTTTCATGTTTCCTGATTAAAGAAGGTGATTGGAACTAAGTGTCAAACCCAAACCACCCTTCCCGAGTTGGACGAAGAAGGCTCCATTTGGCTACAACCACAAGCAGTTTTGGACCAGCATGAGCGTCGTCTGCGTCAGCGAACCCTCAGGAAGTGTTAATCCAGTGGAAGGATACAACTACAACAGATGCCACTTGGGAACTAACTACCATTCTGCAACAATTTCCCCATCTCAAGCCTCGAGGACAAGTTGTTTTTAAGGGGGAGGGAATGTTAGGGACCTAACCCCTCAAGTATATTTCCATGTAATAAAGGTCAATATTAATAAGGCCCAGCAATAAGGAAGAATAAGTCCAATGTAAGAAGACATAATAGAAGCTTTCGCTTCTAGAAGGATCTTCCTCTAGATGGTTCTTTTAATAGACATATTTAGTATAAATAGGAGTCGAGGGTATGAGAACTTTTGTCTTGGATATTATTGTAATAGAGCTCTGCTTTGCTAGAGGTTGCCCCCTCGAAGAGGCAAGTGAACATTGCTCTCAGTGATCAAAGTGCTCTTTTTGGTGTCATTCTAGTATCCATTTGGTATTATTGTGGTGTTGTTCTGGTTATATTGTTGTTCATCTGCCATTTCTAGTTATTTATTTATGTTCTGCATACTTTTTTATATCTGGAATATTACAAAGACACCATAAAGGAGTAACCCTGACTGTTTATAAGATAATGTGTATGTTGATATTATGATAGTTGCGGGAGGTATTTACCTCCACATGTAACCCTGACGAGAATAGAATATTCCAGGAAGCAAGAAGAAACCCTAAAGAATTGAACATAACCCTAGAAAATAACTCGCCTCAAGGAAATAATTAATATTAAGTATTTAGCCTCCAGAATGAGAAGTCAGCCCAGACAACTCAGGAAAAAGTATAAATACAAGTAGCCAGACCTCATTTTGTACAAACAACTCATAATTTCAACTGGGAAGAGGTGCGCACTGCAGAAACTAGGCAAGTGAACAAGTCTGGGGAGCAGCTACAACAATTTGTATTCCTGGTTTAAGCTCGGACTTTCTGTTGGTTATGATTGGACTTTCTGATCAGTCTTGGTTATATTTATGCATTAGCCTTGGTTGGCTATTAGTTTGCTTCCAGAACCATTCTCTGTCAAGGTTAAGGTGCTCAGGGGTGGCTTCGACCTATGGTTGGGTGAAAATAATTTTATATTGTCTATGGTTAAACGAGCACATCTATTACTTTCTAACAGGTTATGGGCCCACTCTATCTTCAGACAGTTTAACCGTTGGAAGATAGATTGGGAGGATTTACTAAGTTATAGTTGCAGTTGCAGCTAGTCTTTGCGGCAACAACGAAACCCTAACCCTCTCGTTGAGGTGCCTTAAGTGAAGAGATTGATCTAATTTTTGGATAGACTAGTGCGCCCTAGCCTAGCGCATCTCCTGGTACTCTCAACAAGCTAAGACATCAAGTTTGAGTTTTTGGTCAAAATCAAGGGTTGACCAAGTCAAAGCAATTATGACTTACTCTATGAAGTCAGAAAACAAGTTAGAAGGGGCTTCTAACTTCAGAGCAGGGAAGACAAGGATTGACCTCATCCTTGCCAAGAATAAAGTGTTGGATATCATGAAAGGAAAGATCATAGAACCACGGTTCGAAGAAGGAAAAGAGAAGGAACCTCAAAACGTTGCAGTTATGGAGAAGTTCAAAGACAGTGACATCAATGCCATGAGTATCATAGTGGACTCAATAAAATACCACTTGATACCCTACATCTCCCATCTTGACTCATCTAAGAAGATGTACGATGCCCTAACTAACCTCTTCTTAGTCAGAAACATTGGACAAGCAATGAGTCTGAAGAATGAGCTTCGTGACATGAAAATGAATGATGATGACATCATAACATCATACTTTGTGAGAATCTCTCAGTTAAGAGATCAACTACAAACTATTGAATAAATCATTTCAGAGAAGGAACTGGTAAATATAATACTCAATGGCCTTCCCAAGACATGGGATGCATTTGCCGCAAGCATGAACACAAGGAAGAAGTATCCCACATTTGAAGAACTTTGGACTTGTTGTGCACAAGAAGAATCAAGGATTAATGCAAAAGAGAAACCCCAAAAGAAATATGATGATCAAGCTTTCACAACAAGGTTCAAAGATTTCAGGAATAAAAAGAAGTTTGGCTCAAAGAAGAAACCAAATCAAGAGAAAGATATGTCAAAAATACAATGCTTCAACTGTCGAAAATATGGTCACTACAAGAATCATTGTCCCGAGTTAAAGAAAAGGAAGGAAACACACGCAACATCAGTTGCCGAAGAAAGGGAACCCTCAAAGAAGGCCAAGCAGGATAAAACAAACTTCTTCTTCTAAGACAAGGTAACAATAATCTTCATAATTATTGTACATACCATGTTTACATAGTTTCTGTACATATCTTGAATATCTATTTCTTAGAAGATAAGATGTTCAAAGAGAAACAATACCTATGGAAGAATGACAAGATAAGGATTGTTATCACGATGACTACAAGTCAAGCAATACACATGAAAAGATGAAGTACATTGACAATCCTTGGTCTTGTGGAAGCTATTACAACTGCAAGAGAAGCCGAAATCAGAATCAAACTTGAAGAAACCTGGAAGAAGTAAAAATCGAAAGAAGTCAACAATCAAAAGGAAAAGACTTGTGACACTTTGCAGAAGGCAATAGGGATGCAGATGGAAGCATGGACTCTCTTAGATGGAGGGAGCCAATTATATAATTCCAAAAGAAGAGCATGCATTCATGCATAAAGCAAGGATTAGGAGGGAGCTAATCCTAAATAATATGATCCATTGAATATTCTAAAGTATCTATCCATGTTCCCATCAATGGTAGAAGCCATGAAAAGTAGCACATGTTCAGTTTGACTTTAGAAGAAGTCTTCTTCGAAAAGAAGCCTTAAAGTATCCCTGGATGTCCATCCACATCCATGATCCTATGATGAAAGGAAGAAGTTGGAATCTTCAAGGCATGGAATCTAAAGAAAACTCCATGGACCCAAGAGCTAAAAAGAAACACGAGGAAGAACATGAAGATTCCAAGAGAGAAAGAAAATCTAGAACAATCGGTCATTATATCGAGAATCACAAGACTACCAGCTTGGTTTGAACCCACTAAAAGAAATCAAACAGAGGAAATGAAAGTTGTGATGAAGAACATTGTATGGAAGACTTATGAATGGAAGCATTGTGAGATCCAGAACTAAAGGTTCTCCCAGTTGGAGGGAGATGACTATGATGATTGCTTTTTCAAACATACCTCTACCTGAGACATTATATCACCTGCAATATCCATGGGTTGGATTTTACATCAGATGAATGTAAAGATTGTTCTCCTCAACAGAGTAATTGAACAAGAAACATATGTAGAGCAACCTCAAGGTTTTGAGGTATGCCAAAAAGAGACCCTTGCATGTAGATGGAAGAAGATCTTGTATGGATTCAAACAACTTGGTGCAGAGCCTCTTATGCACAACATAAGCGTGATGAAAACTTTCTATAACAAAGATATTGTATCAGAATGGTTACTCAGAAGTCCAGGATGATGGATTGCAAAATCCATGACAAACTCTCATGATGACAGAAGAAGTGCCACTTAGATATGTTCCAGTTTGAATCTTGGCACGATGTCATGAGCAAGCAGGAAACGAAAGGAGATGAATCCAACCATGATATATTGTAATGATCAAGAGCTGTATGAAGCCTTCAGAGAAAACCATTGTTCCAGAAAGACCGAAGTACTTTGAGATCAAGCATTGCATTCTCTGTGATGAGGTTCAAAAAAAGGGAAGTGGTTCTCCAATATATCTCCACAGATGAGCAAATAGTAGATACTTTGATAAAACCTATGTCCAAGATGAAAAAGTTTCCGTACTCAAGAAATAAGATGGAGCTCATGGAGGCGACTTCCTTATTGAAAATGGAAGAGATGACTCCCAGGTTGGGAGGGAGCACTGATGTGCCATTGATTTATGGACAATCATTTTTCATTTCGAAAAATGGTCCAGGATGAACAGTTCCTTTCCAGTTCGGAAAGTGGTTTGAGATTTCTGACAGACATGCATTTTCCAGTTTGGAAAATGGTCTAGATCGAACGGTCATTTTCCTAATGAAAATGATTCGATAGATTGTTGATGTACCATAGATATCGATTCCCCTTGTGGCCAGTATGGGGGAATGGTCTAGGACAATCTTTCTTCTTAACAATCACTCTTAGTAGTGGTCAAGAAGAATGGTCTGACTCACCGAGCAGTCATTCTTTTGAAGTTCATAGTTGTGAGCAGTTTCGAAGAATGGTCCATTTTGGAGGTTGGTGCAGGACAATCATTTCCTTAGGAAATGGTCCAGACAGTCATTCCCTAGGGCAGACTCATTCTCTCTATGTTGCACTTTGTTTAGTGTCGGAAGAATGGCCCAATTAGGTGAATGGTCCAGGTTCAACAATCAGGGACATGCATTCCCTAGGGCAAACTCATTCTCTCCAGGTTGCACTTTGTTTAGTGCCAGAGGAATGGCCCAGATAGGTGAATGGTCTAGGCTTAGAAATCATGACAATTATTCTTATATGCTTGAGAAGAATAGTCCAGTATATCATGGTTGATGTTTTACCTTCTAAGGGCAGATGCTCTTCCAGATCTCACAGATGTGAGTGGAAGAATGGCTCAGATGATTCAGTTTATATCATAACATTTGTTTTTCTGTGCAGGTTAATATCAGATGATATGTTTGCTATGGAGACTGTATGTCTCTGGACAATAGATGTATGCTACTGTGGTGGATGTGTTCCACTGTTTGTGACTATGTGTCACTGATTAAGTAGTTGTGTGTTACTTGGTGTGGTAGTGTGCCACTGGATTGTAGTTGTGTACTCTACTATGGATAGACATAGTTGTGTTCTATTGAATGACATTGTTCTAATTTCCATGAAGACTATCAATAGTGTTGAAAATGATTATTAGCTAGATGGATGGTCAATGTACTGATGGACAAACATTCTCCAGACGGAAAATGGTCCAGGACATTTATCCTTCTAGGACATATGCTCAAATTAGAAGAATGGTTCTTGTATCACTCTTTGGAGTAAGCGACTTATTCAACATCATGTATGATTACTTAGATGGAGTATGATTTCGAGAGATGATGCAGTTGATGTTGTCAGATGACATTGATAGTGATGATGGTGCTCGTGATCTAATCATGAGATAGTATGTACGACTATGATGATGCTACCGGTTGAATGGTATGTTTGTGCTCAAGACCATTTCCTTCAATACCTCCCTAGCTAGGAGGGAGTGTTGATATTATGGTAGCTGCGGGAGGGATTTACCTCCACGTGTAACCCTGACGAGAATAGAATATTCCAGGAAGCAAGAAGAAACCCTAAAGAATTGAACATAACCCTAGAAAATAAGTCGACTCAAGGAAATAATTAATATTAAGTATTTAGCCTCCAGACTGAGAAGTCGGCCCAGACAGCGCAGGAAAAAGTATAAATACAAGTAGCCAGACCTCATTTTGTACACACAGCTCAGAATTTCAGCTGGGAAGAGGTGCGCACTGCAAAAACTGGGCAAGTGCGCAAGTCTGGGGAGCAGCTGCAGTCGACAGCTGCCACAATATGTATTCCTAGTTTAGGCTCGGATTTTATGTTGGTTATGGTTGGACTTTCTGATCAGTCTTGGTTATCTTTATGAATTAGCCTTGGTTGGCTATTGGTTTGCTTCCAGAATCATTCTCTGTCAAGGTTAATGTGCTCAGGGGTGGCTTCGGCCTGTGGTTGGGTGACAATATTGTTATATTGTCTATGGTTAAACGAGCACATCCATTACTTTCTAACAATGTGTTCTTCGTCTTTTTGTTGCCGATATTGCTTTGCTGCCAATGAGTGTCCATAGCTCCAATGAAGTTGCCTTGGTATCATAAAAGCATAGCTTCGTTGCCAGTGAGCATCC
Organism: Picea engelmannii; assembly: GCA_009831015.1. Taxonomy (NCBI): domain Eukaryota; kingdom Viridiplantae; phylum Streptophyta; class Pinopsida; order Pinales; family Pinaceae; genus Picea; species Picea engelmannii. The sequence continues at coordinate 421,151 of ML787090.1, forward strand.
ATAGCCTCAATGGGTTTACTTGCACTTCCCACACGATTTATAGTTCATTCAACTTCCTTATTATTAAACTTAATCATTAAGCCTTAAATATTTGTAATATATGTATTGCTTTTGCAATATAGGTGCTTTAGGAAGCAAGGTGATATGAGAGTTGTTTTGATATGCTAGTCTCAGTCAGTAATTTGTCCTTATGGGTTTGATCTAAGAAGATTTTGATATGTTCATTATATTCAGGTAAATTGGGACATAACCTCATAAAGATCATCCAAAAGACATCTCTGACTATTACCTTTCTTTAATCTTTTGAGACCCAAATAGTTCATCATGAGAGTGATCACACATATGCAAATAACTTGTTATTGAGAGTATCCATAATTATGTCAATAACCTGACGGTTTCTCTTCAAAACAGAATTGAACCAGTTATTTCCTTTCAGTATAACCATTTCCTATGTTTTTGTGAACATTGGTAAAATATGCAAGGCAACCTTCTCATTGTTCGACAACACAAGTATTCCAATAGAAGACGAACACCTTCAGTAACCACTCATACAACTAGATCAAAGATAAACACACCTATGTTTTCACATGGTAAAACCCCTACGGGGAAACATCCACGACCCCAGCCAACGTGGCCACTCGAAGCAATTTATTTATGCAAAAGAAAAATATTACAGAGAGATTTACCAGAGAGATTCTCAGAATTGATCATCAGCAAATGACCCTCCATGCTCTTTAAATAGAGATCATGGACCAATCTGGTGTTAAGCCATGGATCAATGTAGTCGTTAAGATCGAGGAGAATATGAATCGTTAGATCACTCTATGTCGGGAGCATATCGTGACCGTCGAAATTCCTAACTACAAATGCATACTAAAGAAGCACACCTAGACCAAGTTGATCTTAACTAACTCCTAAGTGTCTAAATATCTTAACATGCCCCCTTAAAAAACTTGATATGGGATTGAAGGATTTACAAAGGAGACACAATAGGAGAATGAAAGAGGCATTAGAGCCTATCCCCTCTTAATGACAACTTCATGAACTCCTAACATATATCAAAGTTTGGAAAACTTCACTTCTGTAAGAAACTTTGTGAAAATGTTTGCAACTTGATCTTTTGTAGGGAAAAATAGCTCGACGATGAATGGTCTTTCAGATGAAGTGCATGTGTAGCTTGATGTGTTTGTTGCGCTGATGTTGAATTGGGTCTTTGGCGAACTTGATGGCATCCTAATTGTCACACTAGAGGCTGGTTAGATGCTGCTACTAGAATCCAATCCACAAGGCTTCCCGACTTGCATTAATCACTACTCGGTACTCTGCTTCTGTTGAAGAAAGTGCAATAGCCTATTGTTTCTTAGAGGCCCAAGTGGCGGGCCCTGAACCAAGAATGAAAACATAACCTGCAATAGACTTTTGATCATCAGGGTCATTGGCCCAATATGAATCAGTGAAACCAACCAATAAAGGAGTCCTCCATGAGTTGTAATGTATCCCAAACTAAACTGTACCCCAGACATATCAAAGTATTCTTTTAGTTGCTTTCCAATGTCTTTCATGGGGTGTTTGTAGATATTGGGCAACAAGACCAATAACAAAGGAAATATTAGGACAGGTATGAGTCAAGTATAATAGGCTACCAACTAATTGACGGTACAAAGTGGCATCAATTTCAAGAGAAGTACAAGTGGTAGCAAGTTTGACTCCAGAATGGAAGGGAGAAGGGGTTGGTTTTAAATCTTCCATGTGAAAGCCAAGGAAATAGTGCAAATATCCTAAGTCAGTCATTTCAAATTTCTTCTTAAGGTTGGTTTTCACAAGGTTTAAAAGTTTTGGGTCACTACCAGTGAGGATAAGGTCAACAACATAAAGAACAAGGATTATGAGATGGATTCCTACTTTCTTGGTATAGACATTGGGGTCAGAATGGCATCTAGAAAAGTCGTTATCAAGAAAAACATTGTCCATTTTGGCATACCAAGCTTGAGGAGCTTGCTTAAGACCATAAAGAGATTTCTTAAGGAGACAAACAAGGGTAGAGTCATTCTGGACATAGCTAGAAGGTTGTTCCATATAGATTTCTTCTTGCAAATCCCCATGCAAGAAAGCAGATTTAAAATCCATCTAATGGACTTCCATTTATGTGAGGCAACATGGGATAGAACAAGGTGAATGGAATTCATTTTGGCTACACGGGCAAAGGTTTCATTATAGTCTATGCTTTCAACTTGAGAGAACCCTTTGGAAATTTATTGAACCTTGTATCTTTCAACACTTCCATCTGATGCATACTTAGTTCTGTAGACCAATTTACATCTGATAAGTTTTCTTCCTTTGGGAAGAGGTATAAGATCCCAAGTATCATTTTCCATTAAAGAAAGATATTGTTCATTCATTGTTGTATCCCAATTCAGATTACCTTAAGCTTATGCAAATGTCTCTGGATCATGAGTCTCTGAAACTTGAGCCAAAAGAGAAGAGGCTCGCTGGAACTGTGAATGTGTCCAATGCTTATATGAAGGGTTACCAACAAGATCACTAGTTGCTTCTTGTGTTGAATAGACCCATCTAGGAAGTGGTGGTGTTGGTATAGGTTCAGGTTCAATGTACTCATCTGGAGGAAGGTGAGCAGGTGGAGATGGATTTTCATCCTCACCGTCATCATCTGAAGAAGAAAAAAACAGAATAGGAGTAGTAGAAGGCACAATCGTCAAATATGGTTCGCAGGTCGAAGAAGACACAAACGTCGAATTAGGCTCACAAGACAAGAGATTTTCATCAAATTTAACATCTCTTCTGGTAATAATTTCATTAAAATGAAGTTGAAGAAGTCTGTAACCTTTGACATCTTCTGAATAACCAACAATTATACACTTCTCACTTTTAGGCTGTAATGCTTTCCTTTTCTCATCAGGAATGTGAGCCCATGCTACATTGCCAAATACACGGAAGTGACTTCCATCTAGCTTAAGTTTATTCCATGTTTCTTTCGATGTTATATGTTTAAGAGCCTTTGCGAGAGTGCGATTTATTATTGAATTTGCATAGTTAATGGCTTTCACCCAATACTTTAGACTTAATCCCTTAGATTGGATCATACAATTAGCCATTTCTTTTAATGTGCGGTTCTTTCTCTCAACAACGCCATTTTGTTGTGGTGTATATGGAATAGTGTGTTGCATTTGAATGCCCTATGCAGTGCAGTAGATTTTTAATTGATTGTTCACATGTTTGCCTTCATTATAGGTTCATAACCTTTGAAGTTGCTATCCAGATTGCTTTTCTACAAGGGCCTTGTAAGCCAAGAACTCGTCAAAAAATCCGCTCTTAAGTTTTAAGAAGTAAACCCAAGTGCATCTGGAAAAGTCATCAATGAAAGTTAAGAAATACTTGCAGCCAGAAAAAGGAGAATAAAGTGGACCGCACAAGTCACTGTGAAAAAGTTGCAAGGGATCAAGGCATGCCAAGAGGCATGTTTGTCAAAACTATCCCAACAATGTTTGTTGAGAACACAACCAACACAAACACTATTTATCCAGATCTGATTGAAATGGTCGTATCTTGGGCAAACGAAAACCTTTTTGAGTGAAACGAAAGACATTCTTGACTGAAACGAACGCTCCAACCACAATGGAATGGTCCTCTCAGCCCAAAAATGTACGAAAATGGCAGAAACCACATATGCGGCAACATGGTTTCATGATCTCGATCTACAACGAGAGAGGGTCTTCAAATGCACTATAATACCATGTTCGAAAACAGAGTTATTCCAACAGAGGACGAAGACCTTCAGTAATCACTCACACAACCAAATAAAAAATAAACACACCAATGTTTTGATGTGGTAAAACCCCTATGGGGAAACATCCATGACCCCAGCCAACGTGGCCACTTGGAGCAATTTATTAATGCAAAAGAAAAAAATTACAGAGAGATTTACAACAAAGTTTCTCACAATCAATCATCGACAAATGACCCTCCATGCTCTTTAAATAGAGATCATGGACCAATTGGGTGTTAAGTCACGGATCAATGTAGTTGTTAAGATCGAGGAGAATATGAACCATCAGATCACTTTATGCTGGGAACATGTGTGACCATCAAATTTCCTAACTACAAATTCATACTAATGCATACTAAAGAAACACACTTTTATCTAATGACACATTAGACCAAGTTCATCTTAACTCCTAAGTGTTTAAATATCCTAACACTCACTTATGGATACTTGAAAAGATACTCATACAAGAGTTATTCTTTAATTCTTTTATGCAATCTCAATTTCCTGTCAAAGACTAAGCATGGGTAGTGAAAATTCATTAACAAAGACTTATTTTGAAAACAAGAAACAAACTTATTCAAATAAAAGAAAAATGAAAAGAAAAAATCTATTATGAAAGTATTAGAAAAACTCAAAAAGGAAATTGTAGACAATAAAGAAAACTAGTATGTACAAAGATATATCGCCAAAGATGATTAGGAGAAGTATATTTTAAGTATTAGGTTATTGACAGGGAGCTCCTCCATGTCTCCCTCCAAGGACTTAAGTTAGAAAGTTCTTGACCCAATTTGGACCTAGCCATAATTTATGGAATTTGGTGTGTTTTCTTTTAATCTCATTAGCTTTATCCTATTTAAGAACTAGATCACCTTCTTGAAAATCTTTATTTCCCACATAGGTTTTATCAAACCACCTTTTGATCAGTTCTTAGTGTTGGGCTAATTTCTTTTTAGATTTCTCTCTTTCTTCTTCTAATTGAAGGAGCATGTTCGATTTTTGTTGCATTACTAGACACTCCTTGTCTTGGACAGATTGAGCTAGTTGTAATGAGGATAGGAAAGTATTAGTGGCTCAAATAGCTTCATGTCCATATACTAAAAATAAAGGAGAATTTCCTAGGGGAACTTTGGTTGTTATTCTGTCAGCCCATAGAGCATTAGAGAGGGCTAGATGTCAATTCCGTTGATGTTATGTTACAGTTCTCTTCATAATTTTGATCAAATTTTTATTTGTGGATTCAGCTAGCCTATTTCCTCGAGGATAGTAATGAGCTGAACATTTAATTTTGATGTTCTTTTCAAGTGCATATTTAGATGAATTTAACAAAGAAAAATATTTGGCGTTATCAAATACTAAATAATCTGGAACATCAAATCTAGTTATGATATGGGATTCAAGGAAAGATATCACATGATTTTCATTCACAACCTTGAGAGGAATGGCTTCAGTCCATCTAGTGAAATAATATGTTGCAGTTAAAATGAACTTAGGTAGCTGAGAAGAGTTAGGTTTGATTTATCCAATCACATCCAAACCCCATTGTTGAAATGGGTGTTCAAATGAAACTGGTTGCAGGGGAAAAGCAAGTTTCTTCTCTCTTCCAACTAACTTTTGGCATTTTGGGCATCTTCTTGCATATGCATGTGAATTCCTAAATAATGTAGGCCAATAGTAACATGCTCTGAGGATTTTGTGAGCGATGGTATCTCCTCCAAAGTGCCATCCAACTGGACCATCATGTAGTTAAGACATGAACTTTGTGCATCATCTTTTTCCAAACATCTTAATAGAACACCATCATAATTCTTCTTGAATAATATTCCTTGAGCAAGGTGATATTGAGTTGATTTGAATCTAAGGGATCTCTTCTTTTGGGGTTCTTTATATTGTGGAGTTGAGTCGTGAGTCAAATAGTATTTCATTTCATAATACCATGTATCAGTGTTGACGGGGGTGTAGCAAACTTCTCTCTCCAATAGAATCCAATCTTCATAGAGTTCATCTTCATCCCATATTTATTTTGTTGATTCAGCTGCCAGTTTGCAGAGCCCTTGTCCTTTCACAATCTTAGCATGCCTCATGTCAAGATCATACTCTTGTAGAGTTTTCATCCAATTAGCTCTTTTGTCTCCCAAATCCTTTTGCACCAAAAGATTTCTTACAACATGGTAGGGTACTATCACTTTAGTCCTAGATTTGAGTAGATATGGTCTGAAATGTTTGATTGCTTTAAAAACTGCATATGCCTACTTATATACTTCTGCGTAATCAAGTTTTGCTCCTTGTAGACCAAAATTAATTCCCTTCATCATTTTTTTGTGTAAGGACAACTACAAAAGCGATATCAAAAGAAAAAGTGTAAAGTATGAAATCCTTGCAAAACTTTTGACTCATCAATGCATGAACCTGAGCTATCTCTCCTTTGATCTTTATTAATGATTTCTTCTCCTTAGGTCCCCATTTGTAATCTACATTTTTCTTTATCATATCTTGAAGAGGTTTGATAGTTTCAACAACACTTGGCACAAACCTTCTTACAAAATGCATTTTCCCAAGAAATGATTGCATCAATTTCTTATTTTGAGGAAAATGAATCTTTGAGATGGTTTCAATTATTTCAGGTTCTATCATCATATCGTCTTTCAACACAACAAATCCCAATAACTTACCTTCATTGACTGTAAAAAAAACCTTGGGCTCAGTGAAATGCCATACCTTTTGCATCTATAAAAGATTTTTCTCAAATGAGTTACATGATCTATTTTGTCTTTGGAGAAGACAGTGACATCATCTAAGTATACCACAACACAGTTCCTAATCAGCCCTCTGAATGCAATGTACACGGCTCTCTAAAAAACTGCCCCTGCATTTATTAACTCAAATGGCATTTTCTTATAAGCATAAGTTCCTCATTTTGTTCTGCGAAAGTATTCTTTAATTGGTCATCATTGACAAATAATACTTGATTGTAACCAGAAAAACCATCTAATAATGAGAGCATTTCAGAACCAGAAACAAATTGAAGGATTTTCTCCATGGGAGGCACAAGGTAATTGTCTTTTTCAAAGGGCGTATTCAAATTTTGAAAATCAACACACAATCTAATGTCCCCGTTCTTTTTCCTTACATGCACAAGATTTGCAATCTATTGGGTGTGCATGATTGGGAAAATTATTCTTGCTGCCAATAGTTTATTTAATTCAACCTTTACTTGAGGTTCTAATTTTGGATGCATTTTTCTTAACCTCTGTTAAAAAGGATTTGTCTGAGGCTTCATGGGGATTATATGTTGGATGATCTTCATATCATATGTTTTGAAGTCATCATAAGTCTAGGAAAAAACGTCTTTATATTCTTTGAATAATTTGATAAAGGCATGTTTTTCAGTTGGGGAACAATTCTTTCCAAGGTTGATGTTTTGTGTCGTGCTACTTGTTCCAAGATTTATTACCTCAAACTGCATGGTTGAACTGTTTGTCTTGTAGTTCGTTACTTTTTTTAATTTGTCTTGGAGATCATAAAGTTTCTCGAGCCTCACCACATTTTTAAGGATGTTATTCATTGGGGTGATCTTGTTTCCCACTGCTTGACTTGTTAGGTTAGGAGTATTAGAATTCATATCTTGATCATGTTGGCCTTTGTCTATGATAGTCTTTGAAGTTGTTTTCAAGATGTAAAAAACTTAAGATCTGTTGGTCATCATCAAAGACTCTCCAGTTTGTTATGTTGTCGAGAATTGAAGCCATGTACAATAATTCCACAGAGAAAGTATCAGGCATTATCCCTTCTAATGGAATTATTCTAGATGCAACATTAGCTAATAAATTTACACCATAATTTAATGAACGAGGAACATCACTGATGTTAAATGCATAAATGTTTTTAGTCAGGCCCCATACCTCATGTTGATAATGTTTAAGGTGACTGGAAATGCAGTGAATGGTGTTTCTTACCTATCTTGTTATAATTTCAAATTCACCAAATACCTTTATTTTTCTAGCTTTCATGTCCACTACCTTTTTCAATCTTTGTATAAGAGCTTCATATCCAACAGTGTTGTTTGTGCATTAGAACTCAAGTCTCCATGCAATTACTGTTTTCTTGTCGTTAGGGTCCTTCAATATGCAACCAACACATGCACCTTCAAAAGACTTGGATCCATCAAAGAATAGAGTCCACAGGTTAGGAGCACCTTTAAATATAGTAATGGACTGAGGGTTTGTTTTATTTTCTGAAATTTTTTCGTTAGTAGAATTTATATACCAGTCTAATTTATCTCTAAACACTATGTTAGATTGTACATCAAAGTTAGTGTCAGTCCTATCTATTATGTTACAATTAAGCTCAACAATATGAGTGTTGGCATATAGTATGTTACTGCTAGATCATAAGATGTCAAACTTTGACCATAAGTGTTTGGCTTGACATTAACGAGGTTGACTTGGGTGTGACAATCAATCCAAAAACCTTTGGCTAAGCAACCACAGGTAGAAGGGATTCTGATATTCTAAAATTGCCCAGGACTCATACATAGGCCCAATTGTAAACATGAGTACAAGCACTAGCAAAAGCGTAAGCACAAGCATCCCCAAAGGGGTATGCCAATGGGAAAAGAATTATCAAAATCAAGTTGGATGGGGGTTAGAGAACGATCTGATTGGAGCTGATTGAAATATTTGGTTGAAGAACCAATTGACTAAAAATTACATTAAATATGCAATAAGTGGTGATAACAATATAGAAGTTTGCACTCATAACTTCTTTGATATTGGCATTGTTAGTTGGTTATTGTGTGGAGGCTACATCGAGAACAAAGATCTTTGTACAAGACTGAGGACAAAGTTGGAAATTAATTATGTAAAGGATTTGTGTTGATGAAGCGAGTGGGATACAAGTATTTCATTTACAGATCACCTCTTCTCTAGGTCACATCCCATTGCAAGAGTGAATACAAGTGAGTGATTGAACATATATGAATGTAAGTACTCTCTCCTTCCTCGAGAGGCAAGGGAGTCCAACAATACAGTGTGGGCCTTATCCCTTACAAACAACCTACAATGAGCACTTGTAGGCCAACACAAGAGAGACACTATACTCTAAAGTACATTTGTCACACACCAAGGTGATGTTGTGCATAATAATGGCTCCAAGGTGATGTAGCTATGCAAAGCAAGCCCACATCCCTCCATCACAAGCCTCCACAGACTCCATCGATCCGTCTAAGCAATGTACTCCACTAGGTCAGATGTCTATACAAGAAGACCATCGAAGCCTCAGGCCCCCTTGAGCCGTCTCCAATCCCCCGAACAAGAATTCAAGCTGTGACATGCAAACTAGGGCTTGATGCCCTCCTCCAAGTTGCACAATGCTCCTCATCCCATGTAGGGTGCTCTCCAAATAAGCAGATTCTTCATGGGGCCATAGTGAAGGGAATTCACCAAACTGTCAAGAGAACTCTAATGCCAAAGGGAAGGACAGTAATCCAACGACCATCTGAGGTCAAGCATCCATTGAGCAAGTTGTCTCAATTGTGCAAATCCATCAAGGACTATCTCTCATGTGTCAATCCATCTCGGACTATCTAGGGGTTGAACATACACTATGTACCCCTAATCTCATGAAGCACCCCAAGCATGGTGTAAACACTTACTGAGTAACCCAAAAAGTTAACACAACTATGCAACCTTCAAATGCTCACAAATTATCAATGAGATGTGAGGCAAATAAAGTGGAGTGGCATCACTATATAAAGAAGAATTAGGGTTTGGAAGGGATTGACCCCAGTTTTTTCTCTTTTTTTTTCTTTCTATTTTTTGGCCTCGGGGTTGCTCTGTTGGGCTTGGATTTTCGAAGGGTTGGTCCAACTCAAAATTGGCCAAACCGGATAGTTTTGTCGATCCTATCCTAAATCGGCTTCTAGTCTTGTTTGAGCACCTTCCCTTGTAAATTGCTCTTGACCATCTGGTTCTAGTCTGGTCTAGCGGTTCTTATAACATTGAATATGAAGACTTGAACTCTGGTAGGAGTAATAATAGGACCCAACTTTCACCAAACCAACAAGCCCCCTTTGACAGATTAACAGATTTTATTTTGTTTTGATAGTATTGTTTAACAGATTCCTTTATAAAGAGGCAAATTAATGGATGATTTCTATTTTTTCTGGATAAGAACATCTTATTTATATATAATCACCGGGAAGGTGATTCTTAGGGCCCAAACCAATAGGGTACTTCCATAAATGATAAACTCAATCATCCATTCAAGAACAAAACATACTTTAAGTAATGGACAAAACAAAGGGCTCAATGTTGTATGTGACTAGGCCACTTATACCACAGACTGATAAATACACAATTCTTTAATGTATGGACATAGTTCTTTTAGTTTGAAATTATTAAGAGAAGAGACAGATTGTTCAGTATTGACTATAATAGACCCAAGTCCCATATAGAAATATTATAAAAAATCAAACCAGTATCATTTAAAAAGTAAAAGCTTATTTGGCCCTCAAGTGTTTGTTTTTGTTGCAGATCTTTCCTTTTATAGGAGACCTTTTGTTACTCCTGCTTTGTAATAACATCATTGTACTCAGCAATCCCTTTGACCTACTTTTGTGGTCATCAGTCGAACATTAATAAAATTATATTATCTTCTTATCTAATCTTAAACATTTCATAAGTCACCTATATTGCTTTTCAGCTAATGCCCTAAATTCCTTGAATTGTTCAAAGACATTACTCTCATTCTTCAAGAAATATACCTAGTTATACGTGGAAAAGTCATCAATGAAGGTCAATACATACCTTGCACCAACCGTTGATGGTTTGGTCAAGAAGCATAGGTTACTATGAACAAGTTCCACCTAGGTCTTTGCTCTCCAAGCTTCCCATATTTCAAAGGCAACATGATGGTGCTTTCCATGTATACATTCTTTAGATACTCCATTAAGGTGAACAACCTTAGGTGGTCCAATAACCATGTTGTGTTTCACCATAAGTTTGAGTCATTCATGCCAAAGTCTACTCCAGTTGTCGATGTGTGTTATAAGTGCAATCAGTCTTGGGCCATTATGGGGAAAGTCACATAACTTATACAATATGTCCTTCAAATCAAAGAAATGTGCAACGACTGTTGGAGTTACTTCACACACACCTAGGATTTATTTTTCCTAAGGTTTTTCCTTGTTTATTAGTTGTAATTAGTCATTATCCAGTCTCCTATAATTTAGGGGAGAATATTCCACCCAAGGAATATTCTTTTTCAGTTGACACTTCAGTTTGACTAGTTGAGTTGAGTTTAGATGTTGCATTGGTTTTGTCACCATGCAACATTGGGATCATCACCATGCTAATTCGACCTTGCCTTGGTATCATCACGAAAGTGGCGCATTAACCTTGATTCCATGAATTAACTCCTCACTACTCTTTGTTCAGTCAGTTAACTGAAGACTAGTTGACTAGTTAACTCAACTAGGTGGCAGTTCACTCTCGTAACTGCCTGAGAGACTAGACTAGGTGGTAGTTCACTCCCGTAACTGTTGGTGTGTGTTCGGATCACTCTAGACCACCATTATGGCGCATTGGTTATCCTCAAGTCGAACTCATTGAGTTATACATAGTATATCATGTGTAAATTATTCATTATTCACAACGGTTAATGAGAATTCTTTCATTATTTCTCTCCTTTCTCCAATTCTCTCTGCAAATGTGTGTATTATTGTTTAGCTAGATCTATTATGTGCAGGTTCAACACATCATGGTATCAGCGCCGACGGAATGCTAAGCAAAATCTACACCAAAATTTTTTGCAGGCACAAAAAATCTAAGACTGCGAAAAGATGGATTCCCAAAAACAAATCATTCTTACACCTTATAGCTATTTTGCATGGAAGGAGAAAACAACCATACATCTCCGAACCAGAGGGTTGTGCAGGTTAACCTTGGATACAGATACAGAACCGACATTAGCCATAGAAAAATCCAAGTATTTAAATCGCATGGATGAGGCACTCAGAACAATTTGCAATCTTATTTCTCCCAATCTCCTTTTTCACATATCTTCCTGTAAGACTCCCAATGAACCCTCGACATCCTTGGAAGGGCTCTTTGGAAAACAAGATGAGATGAGGGGACACATGCTGGAGGTGGAGCTGCTCACATTGGATCCAAAAAGCTTCGACAATATCCAAGATTTCTTTACAAAATTCAAGGATTTATTGTCGCAACTCAAAGCTTGCGAGGTTGATAAATCGAAGGAGGAGAAATAAATGGTTCTCACCATTCTCTCCAAGCTTGGTCCTGAATTCTTTGTATTCGTATCCACATTCCATTCTGTCAGATTCGCTTCTAAGCCACCTGGAAGATGCCTTCTCTTGAGGACTTTATCGAATCCCTGACACAAGAGCAAACCAAGCTCATCAACATGGGCACAATCAAAGGCCCAAGGGTGCATGCACTTACTGTGCATGATGGCAGCCACAAATATCATAAATCTAAAGATAAAGATAAACGGAAAGCTCATGCACATCCAAAGAAGGGTACAAAAAATCTTTCACTGATGCCTCTAGATCCAAAGGAGAAAAGGGGAGAAATGCATGTACTGTCACAAAGGATTCCATTCGAAATTCACATGCTTGCAAAAACAAATAGATCTGATGTCTCAAATACTTCAACAAAACAACCTTGGAGATCGCATCCCCGAGGGTGCAAAGAAGAAAAAGCCAGAAGATCTGAATTCCAAGAAAGACAATTCTAGCCATGCCTTGAGTGCAATCAACTCCTCTCCCAGTGCTTGGCTCGTAGATTCAAGAGCATCACATCACATGGCTGCATCAGAAGCAGTCTATTCTTCTTTGGATGCATGCAAAGGTCCTCCTATTCTGATGGGGCACAACTCTTATATCGAAGTCACCGGCAAAGGAAGGATTGAACTCACCAAAGGAAGCTTCGAGAATGTGTTGCACAAACTTTCTGTCAACCTTATCTCCGTGTATCAGATGACGAATTTCGGTACCATAAAGAAAGTCATATTCACACCAAATTCTGTGGACATCCACGACATGCAAACCAACTCCAGGGTTGCAACCGGTGAGGTAAATCATCAGTCTAGATTGTATACTTTTTCTGAATTCATTGAACCCGATTTTGCTTTACTGCTTACACGTGTTGATGAAAGTAGTAGGATATGGCACGAAAGGTTTGGACATTTTAATTTCAGATACATGCAACAACTTAGCAAGCAAATATTGGTTGATGGTCTACCAGACATCCATTTCTCCAAGGGAGTATGTGAGGGATGTGTTCTCGAAAAACACTCTCAAGAGAAATTCGACAAAGGAAAGTCTCAGCGAGCTTCTACACCTTTAGATCTGATTTACAGTGACCTTATGGGTCCCTTTTCGCATCCATCCATCAACAAAGCGAGGTTTGTTCTCATTTTTGTTGATGATTTCTCACGTTTTACTTGGATCTACTTTCTCAGGCAAAAATCCAAGGTCTTTCAACACCTCAAAGATTTCAAAGCCTTGGTTGAGACACAGTCCGGAAAGAAGATCAAAGTCCTCTGAACTGATAACGAGGGGGAGTATGTAAATCATGAGATCCATAATCTTTTCCATGAGGGAGGGATTCAATTGCAGCACACAGTTCCCTATACTTCGCAACAAAACGAAGTTGCTGAGCGGAAAAACCGATCTCTAAAGGAGATGGCATCTTGCATGTTGCATGCAAAGTCACTACCACTGAGACTATGGGCCAAAGCACTTAATTGTGCAACATACATCCAAAACAGATCTCCCCATAGATCTTTCAAGGATAAGACCCCCTATGAAGCTTGGAGCGGCCTCAAACCAGAAGTGACCCACTTTCGCATTTTTTATTCACGTGCATGGGCTCGGATTCCCTCTGAAAAGAGGAAGGCATTTGATCCACAGAGCACCGAGTGCATTTTTGTTGGATACCCCGACTGTGTGAAGGGATATTGGCTTATTGATATTTCCTCGCACCAGCTCATCATTGAGTGTAGTGTCCAATTCGAGGAAAGTGTCTCACATGTACCTCAAGAGCCGCATGCAGACACCTTCACTCTTCCACCTATCCGAGATGATGAGCATGCACATGTCGACTCTTTTTCATACGAGAGTTCTGATTCAGAGGACTCAGATGATTCAGATTCAGAGTCAGTACAGTCAGATGCAGAGTCAAAGCATCCAGATGCAGTTGCAGAGCCAGAGCAGAGGCCCCAGTGGGCACGTACTACTCTTCATGCTGCAGGGGATCTCGTTGGTGATCCAGCCGATACTAGGAGGACTCGATCTGATTTCGAGGAGCCTCATGTTGCACTCACTGCCACTAAACCATTGCCCTCCAGGCATATTTTCTTGGTTCAGTCTTCAGATCCACAGTCTTATGGCGAGGCTGCTGGAAATCCCTTTTGGGAATCCGTCATGCAGGAGGAGTACAACTCCCTCCTCGAGAACCAAACTTGGGATCTGCTTCCCCTTCCTTCTGGGAGGAAACTCGTCAAATGCAGATGGGTCTACAGGACCAAGAGTGCAGCGGATGGATAGATCAACAAATACAAAGCTAGGCTTGTCGCCAAAGGCTTTCAGCAGGTTCATGGTATTAACTATGATGAGACCTTCGCTCTAGTAGCGAAGATGGATTCCATACGATTGGCACTTCCCATTGTGGCAGCCAAGGGATGGGAAGTCCATCAGATGGACGTGAAGAATGCATTTCTTCACGGTGATCTCTCTAAGGAGATCTACATGGAGCAACCCCAAGGATTTATGCAGGACTCATCTTTGGTCTGTCGACTGAAGAAGTCACTTTATGGCCTCAAGCAGGCTCTGAGGGCATGGTATGCCAAGATGGATTCCTACCTGTTGTCACAGAACTTTGTACTTTGTAAATCAGACCCGAATGTCTACATGTTCAAGACGACTGATTCACTTCTACTTTTAGTTCTGTATGTTGATGATTTGTTGATCACCGGATGCTAGACTTCAGCAATTGTTGCAGACAAGAGGATTCTACATGACAGGTTTTTGATTACGGACATGGGTCCGCTACACTTCTTCCTTGGACTCGAGATCAGTCAGGATGCATCAGGCATCAAACTATCTCAGGCCAAGTATGCACGAGATCTCTTTGAGAGATTTCACATGACAAATTGCAAGTCTGCTCCGACTCCTTTCCTATAAGGAGTCGAACTTGAGGATGGCAGGGAGACTCCATTGGTTGACAACACACTGTACTGACAGCTAGTGGGGAGTTTGTTGTATCTCACACACTCCAGACCAGACCTCTCATATGCAGTTGACGCAGTTTCCAGGTTCATGCAGGAGCCGCATGAGCTACATTGGAAGGTTGCAAAGCATATCCTTCGATACGTACAGGGCACCATCACCTTTGGGATTCATTATGCAGCAGACTCTACATTAGATCTCATCGAGTTTACTGATTTCGACTGGGCTGGCGATAGCACTGATCGCAAGTACACATCTGGTTACTCACTTAGTCTTGGTTTCGGGCCTATCTATTGGTCAAGCAAGAAGCAAATTGCCATTGCTCTATCTTCAGCCAAAGCAGAGTACAGAGGGGTAGTTAACATAACCATTCAGGCTATGTGGCTACAACATTTTCTCACTGAGTTGGGCATTCAGTTTCATCGGCCGATCGTCATCTGGTGTGACAACCAAAGCACTCTGAAGTTCTACAGGGATCCACTTCAGAGGCAGCGGACGAAGCACATCGAGATCCATATGCACTACATCCGGGACTTAGTACACAAGGGGATCATCGACTTACAGTTCTATCCTTCAGCAGAACAGACGACAAACATATTCACCAAGACCTTCACTGAGCAGAAGTTCCATTCTTTGCGAAGTCGTCTTGGAGTGAAGGACACAGTTGCCTAACAACTGTAGTTCTTCTTTTTACATACATTGTACCTTGAGGGGGGNGGTTCCCATGAGGTTTTCCCTCTTTTCTCACTTTATTTTCAGTGTATCTTTTGTACTTGGGTACCTAACATGGCTTCGTTGTCGAGACCCAATCTTTATTTTCACCATAGTGATGTTCATGGGGGGTGTTGGAGTTACTTCACACACACCTAGGATTTATTTTTCCTAAGGTTTTTCCTTGTTTATTAGTTATAATTAGTCATTATCCAGTCTCCTATAATTTAGGGGAGAAAATTCCACCTGGAGAATATTCTCTTTCAGTTGACACTTCAGTTTGACTAGTTGAGTTGAGTTTAGATGCTGCATTGGTTTTGTCACCATGCTGCATTGGTTTTGTCACCATGCAACATTGGGATCATCACCATGTTAATTCGACCTTGCCTTGGTATCATCACCAGAGTGGCGCATTAGCCTTGATTCCATGAGTTAACTCCTCACTACTCTCTGTTCAGTCAGTTAACTGAAGACTAGTTGACTAGTTAACTCAACTAGGTGGCAGTGCACTCCCGTAACTGCATGAGAGACTAGACTAGGTGGCAGTTCACTCCTGTAACTGCTGGTGTGTGTCCAGATCACTTTAGACCACCAATATGGCGCATTGGTTATCCTCAAGTTGAACTCATTGAGTTATACAGAGTATATCATGTGTAAATTATTCATTATTCACAACGATTATTGAGAATTCTTTCATTATTTCTCTCCTTCTTTCTCCAATTCTCTCTGCAAATGTGTGTATTATTGTTTAGCTAGATCTATTATGTGCAGGTTCAACACATTTACAACGAAAACAACAAAGTGGTCGTGCATATCTATCACAACAAACCGATCTAGCTAAAACTCTACCTTCTTGCTAGTCTGAGTTAGTTGGGGCACAGAAAGCAAATTGACACTCAAGCAAGGTATATGATATACATCAACGATCACACAAATCTAACATTCAATCTCTCCACAACCAACGACAAGGAGTGCTTAATCACAGTGTTCCATGGGGACACATCCCCTAGGGTGGGGGGCACACCCCCCATGTTCCCTGCACTCTCGGGAGAGGAGGGTGTTTTGGAGAACCCTTTTTGGGGAAACATTTTCCTAATGTGGGGGATACATTTCCAGAAAAAGGGTGCTTCTAGCCGTCCCCCCTCGAAAAGGGGTGCTTCTAGGCATCCCCCGAAAAGGGAGACACCTAGGCATCCCCTAAATTTTTCCTATTAAGGTTTAAAAAAGAAAAAGAAAAAGAAAAAGAAAAATAAAAAAAAACAATTTATTTATGATTTATCATTGATTTTAGCCTGTGTGAGCACACTCCTTTAGCCCGCGAGTGATTCACTCAAGCTTGAGCCTACGTGAGCACACTCCTTGAGCCCAAGAGTGATTCGCTTAAGATTGAGCCTACTTGAGCACGCGAGTGATGCTCTCAAACTTGAGCCTACATCAACACACTCCTTGAGCCCACGTGAGTATTTCCTTAGCCGCCCATCCATTTTACTTAGCAACCAATGGATTTCTCTTCCACGTGAGTGATTCCTTAGTCGAGCGGCGATTTTTTATTTTTTCTTAGCCACCAATGGATTTCTCTTAGCGAACAAAGGCTGGAGGAGTGATTTCACTGAATAAGTGGAGCAATTGCATGTTGGAGCAACGATTTATCATTTCATGAGGGTGATTTGGGTTGATTCTTAAGTGATTGGATCATTCTGAGATCCTCCAATATATTTCTTCATCTAGCAACGAGGAGGTAGGATCAAAACCCAGTCTCAAATCTGATATTAAAATGATCATTGTTTTTTAATTTCGGAGTTATTTTTTTAGTTTTATCTGCATTTCTCATTTTCAACCTTCAAACTCAACATTTTGAGATGCAGTCCACCATGAAAAATTAAAAATATATTCAAAAACCCTTGTTGCAGGCTGCCAAGAATTATAAACTTGCACATAAAATTTAAAAACCAATAACATGAGTGATTACAGCAATAGTAACTAACAGCGATAGTGATTATGATGCCCAAACAAAGGGTCATGTTGGGAGTGGGACTAGGAACACTTCATAATCATTGAATGAAACCCCAAGGCAGTGATCCATCCCCACCAAAGGCTATGGAAAAATATGCAAAGGGGACATTTAATCCAAAAAAAACATTTTTTCTCTATGCCACAAAAGTAGTTGGCCTCTCAACCCAAAAAAAAAGGAAGCAAAAGAGGTGGGTCACATCGTTAGACATGCAATGTTTGTGGCCATCCATGGGTTGGGAGTTATAGTAGGATTAGGATGAACCTTTTGGGTGGCAAAGGGATTAATGAATGTACAAAATTAACCATGCTAAAAAATCTGATCTTTTGAGGATGCAAAGGGCACCTTCCCTAGCCAAAATGTCCTGTGCCAATCTCATCAAAATGTGGAAGCAGCTACAAGCTCCAAAAGAGAAGCAATCATCCATGAGCCTTATGCCTCCATCATCTCATGTTGGGAGTGGAATATCTTCATCCAAACATAAGGATTCTCGTTCTTGTGCAGTGGGACCAACTATTGCAATAATGTATAGTAAGTTGAAATGTGATGATATAGATGATGCCATTAGCAAATTTTTTTTTTATGATGGCATTCCTTTCCATGTTAGTGGTTGTCCTTATTATAAGGAGATGGTCAAGGCAATTGCAGCAACAGGACCCTCATGTGTGCCCTCGGGTGAACATAAGTTGGGGAGAAAAATCTTAGAAAGGCAAGTGTCCAATATTAATGTGCAGAAAGAGCAGATGAGACAAACATGGGTGAGGGAAGCTTGTTCTTTCTTAGAACTATTGATTGTTCTGGGAAGCGCAAAGATGTAGCTTTCCAATTTGAGCTTCTTTGAGATGCCATAGAGGAGGTTGGGCCTACCAATGTTGTATAGATTGTGACAAATGAAACAACGCGTAGATCAACTGGATTACTGATTCAGAGTAAGTACGGGCATATTTTCTAGACCCCTTGTTGTGTACATGCACTCAACAATGCAATGAAAGACATTGGCAAAATTGAGTAGATATCTAGCTTGGTGACAACGGCAAGAAATGTGCAGATGTTTATCTACAACCATCACACCTCCTTAGCTATGTACGGGACACACTCAAGGAAGGAATTCCTCAAGCCCACAGATACTAGATATGTTGGCTATTTTCTCTTATTGGAGAGGACGTTGGAGGTGCAATCGACATTGCAGGCCATGGTTGTGACTCTAGATCGGAGTAGGTGGACAGAATCCAAGATAGATGAGAGGAAGAAAATCAGGCTTCACATATTGGATAATGATTGTTGGAGAGATTGTGGTTATTTAGTGTCACTCTTATGCCCTATAGTTGAGGTCATTCGCTACACAAACACAGATTCTCCTAGCCTAGGAGAAATCTATGAAACTGTTGATAGCATGTTGGGTCAAGTGAAGGTAACCATTCGTGAGAAAGATCCCTCCTTAGAGTTCTATACGACCCATATCCGACCCATTATTCAACATAGGTGGGATCGAATGAACACACCTTTGCACATGGCAACATATGCCTTGTATTGATTTTATATATCCTATTATTCATAGCATATTAATTATCCTTGTATCATTCTTCAATATTTATATAAATTTATTCAGACAAATACTTATCTTTTGATGTTGTGCCATGCCAACCACATTTTGCAAGATGGAAAAAAATCAGCACAACCACTATGACAAGGTCACTACACAGTAACAAGTGAAATAAACGTATCTGCAATGATACAAAATTCATCCAAAATTGAGATGTAGTACCAAAAACAAGGAAAGCAACTATAATGCACACAATCTATCTAAATGATGTCGAAATTCATTCAAAACCAAGATGAAATCTTGCCCATCTGAAAGAAATATATGCACCATTGCTTCAAGAGAATAAATTTAATGAGAACTGATGAAAATTGAAGGAAAAAAACTGAAGAATAAGACAACCAAGTAGGGAAATGACAAAAAGAATTCAGGCAAATTTTACGTTACTGTTGGTAGCAAGTGAATGCTAATGTTCAACTCTAAAACAGATTGCAAAAACATCGGATGTTACAAGACATTCACAATTATAACTTTTGGGTCCAAGGACATACACTGAGATCATGCTTCTCGGTTTGCCATTCTCCAACAAGCATGAATGAGCCCTACTCCAGATCTGGCTTCAGGGATTAATTGGATGGCTTTTTAGTGCCAAAACCAATGCTGACTATGAACCAATCCACTTCGGTTGTGTGATCTATCTCTGCAATTCTGTTAAGACAAATAACAATGCACTCTACAATCTAGTGGTACATACACAGCCCTCATTCAATTCAAATTTGTGCCCATTCACATGATATATACTTATTGTCAAGCAAAATAGCAATTAATGCAACGCCTGGCACTCCATTCAAACACATCTCTGCTGCTTGATGTTCAAACCAACGCACTAATTCTGTTAAGCTAATTATAAATATATATATATATAACAAAAGTCATATCCAGCGCTTAAACCAATGACACATCTACCCATTCACAGATCGTTGTAGATGAGAGGCAAGTGAATATATATTCATAATGGAAACACAATTCCTGATGGCTGTAGTTGCCAGTCAATGCACAGCAAGAGAGTATGGGTGTAGAATGGTTTGCACAGTAAATATACAGAGATTATACTAGCGATAAATTAGAGGTGAGACTAAGCCATGGGAATTTAAGGAATTGGCTTCCCACGATTTTTAACGACCATAAGAAAGCCGTAGGAAACCATCAGATATTTAGATAACAAAAAATCAATGCCAGCCAGTGTACCATCAAGTGGATAATTAGTGTTGTAGCTGCCACTCAGTGGTTCCTGTGATTGATTAACACAACCAGTATTCATTCTTATGCTAATCTGCACTACTCCAGCAATTTACACAGACCATAGATCATATCAGCAAACGAACAAACACTAAATTGGTTGTATGTAATCAATATGATAGTTAAATGGGTGAATGCTGATATGCATTAGCACTGGGGCAAATTGCAAGTGTTGTAAGATGTTGGAACATGTATTTCTATTAGATGGAAACATACACATGAATCTCAAACTGAAACAGCAATAGGGAGGAAATCTAATCACACAGTAATTAACACCATACCAACAGAATCTTTACCTTGGAAACCCAAACAGGGAAAACGGCATTCAATGGCTTCTAAGTTCTTAGTCATGCTTAGGAGAATCTTACAAAGGGTGAGCTATACACTCTCAACAGACTGACAGCATTTTGCAGGTTGCTTGGCTCAGGGAAAGCCTTTGCTCTTCGTGGACAGGTTCAAAATCCCCTTTGGTCATCCAATTACGAGCAGACGTCATGCTTCGCCCTTCTGCTACTACCCTTTCTTCTTCCCAAATTGCATTTTTTCCCATCTCTCCTTGGTTGTATTTCCATCAAGCAAGCATTCATTTTTATAATGCTGCCCTGGAATGCCAACCATCAGATAATTCATTTCACCTCGAGGCCTTTGGCCTTTGAACTCCAAACTGATTGCTGACTTCAAAGTTCAAACTTTAACAAGGATTCCTTTTCTACAAAGTTTGGAAGAGATATCAATTCAGATCCATTTTGGATCAGTACAAGTTACAATGCTCAGTTTTTCCAACATTTCTAGAATCAAGAATGCCCATTTTGCAGTTCATTGAACCAAGAGCAGCAAGATGCACTACATAACTGAGGGTGAAGAGATATACATTACATAATGTATGTAAAGTTAATAAACTAAAATGAAAGAAAAAGAATTTGATGCCCGGTGTTTTATGTGAAAAATAACAGGAAAAACACTGACCAAAATATTCATAAAATAATACATTAATATAGATCTAGCTTATCGCAGGAGCTTCTAAGCACTGAAAGGTTTTCAAGTGGGTTTTTGTATCCCTCTCAGTGCTTACTAGATCCAGGGTTAGATGGATCCATGCTACTAAAATATAATCAGTGAGGCCATGCATCAGGAATGTGCATGAGAAAGAAAAAAAAAAGGATTTGGGGGAAAATTTTATTTCTATAGTTTTTCAGGACTCAAAAACTGATGCTATGTCAAAACCAATTTACATATAGAAACAATTTTAACCAGTATTTATGTATTTACTTGTCCGACAACAAACTTGCCAAGCAATAATTTGCCACAAAGCTACACTTCTAAATTTAGATCTCAACAAGCAAGGTAGAGATCAAACTAGATTTCATTTATCACTAATAAAATAATATTTTGTGATTTACAGTTCCCCTGACAGGATGAGACGTTAGTTAGAAAGTTTTTATAGTGACCATAAACTGTCTGCTGGAAAAAGATTCATATGCAGGAAAGGCGTCAATGAAACTGTTTTCTGCATAATTACTACTAGAGTAGAGAAGGGTATATGTTACATACAATATATAACACCAGTTGTCATACTGTTGCATATCCCAATTATTACAATGGTGTTCTTTCAAAATTAAAAAGTGGTGTAGCTATATATGATTGCTTTGCTTACAATGGTATGAAAATCACAATATAAGATTGTTCAACAACATACATGGTTCAAAATCTTACAAGCAATTCTGTGCAAATCACAACAATTTCATCTAACTTCAAGGAAAGGAATGCAAAATCCTTGGAAGTTAATAGTTGTAACTTGTTTGCAGAGGGGACAAAATTCTTTTTAACATGGCCTCTTTTATGCTTCAGAAGGCTCAGTCGTAGGAATGTCCTGCTTGACAATCTGCATCAGATTAGATGTCAGATATATTAAATAAAAAATTAAGTACCTTAAATCTAAGGTATTGCCTTGCCCACCTTACTATACTCAATTCAGATGGCTATGCATCTATATATAGGGCCACAAGAAAAACTACATAAAGCCACCTGTTCCAACCTAACAAAAAGTAACAGGCAATTACTCGACACACCTTCTTGGGTTTATTGTGCTAAACCCAAATACAACCTCAACCATATAGGAACAAGGATGCACAATCATGGCCTAAGGCTGCTTTTAAATCTGTGCCAGCATTACATCTGGCTTCGGAATACTCACCACCTCATAGAGATGAGCATCAAGCTCTTTAAGTCTTAGCAACTTTATAGTAAATTCACTGAAAAGTGATAAAAATACTTATTTAGAGAACTCAATTGAACTTTAGAAGCAGAATGTATTTTCAAAAATACAGTCAAGAAAAAATCTATGCCAAGATCGTTCAAAAATCCGAAATAAGGTACCAAGAATAAAACTAACATCTGTCTTCAAGATATACTAGACATCTCCTAGATATAGTGGATCAATTTCAGCTCTAAAGATAATAAAATAAGCTACTTCATCAGCCTTTGCAAGAGAATCAGGAGAAATTGAAGATAAGTTTTCTAAAGGTGGAGATATATTAGAGCCCTACATACCATGTGTAATGTAGAGGAAAGAGCAAAATAATTTAATAAAATGCCATTTTCAATCTTGCATACATGATCCTAATGCTAAGACAGCACATTTCGAAATCTGCTACAGCATTGTTAACAATAACATTGACCTTCTCGCTATCATCTACCTAGTACTCAAATATAGGTTTCTCTAGCTTTTGACCAAAATCAGAATATATGATATAAAATTTCAAGGAAGAGCATGACAGAAAATTTGAGTCATTTGAGCACTGGACTTTAGAGAAGATTTTGCAAATCACTATACACTGCACAAAGTTCTTTTCTTATAAATATGATGAGAAAAAAGTTAATTCCCAAGGTTATAGGGCCCATGATCATAAAGAGTTATTAAATATATAGCCATACATCCTCATGAGAAGAAATGCTCACAAAATCTCGCATTCTTAATGAATCTAATTGTTATGGTAGACAATTCAAACCAATGCATAAGATTAGCTAGTTATGCAAACAACTAGTTGTTAAATTTGTGTGTTGAGGCATTTGCTTTATTGAATATAAGGATAAAATAAATTTTCATACCAATCTTCTTTACTGTATTCTCTCTAATCCCCTCTCAATCCATCCTAATTCTCTGCATGAATTTCTTGGGGTCCTCAATTTCCAAAGGAAGCCCATTCAAACGATTCTTATACAAGATAAGATAACATAATTTTATTAATGTTCGGCTAATGACCATAAAAGTAGGTCAAAGGGACTGCTGAGTACAATGAAGTCATTACAAAGCAAGAGTACCGAAAGGTTTCCTACAAAGGCAAGATGCAGAAAGTAAAATGAAAATAAAATGAAAAAATGTAAAGTCGTAGAGAGTAAGATCTATGTTGAGACATGAAGAGCCCTCAATCCCGAGCCCAGAGACCTTCTCAAAAGAGGAGATGTACTGTAGGAGAAGATCCAAGAACAAGAGGAACCATAGGTGATGAAATAGTTCGGTCATGGAATGGACCCATCTCTCCTTCCATCCGAGGCCGAGTGAAAAAAACTGAGTATAGTAGGATGTCTAGAGGGGGAACTGGTGGGATGCCTGAATCGTCCACAACATTGTTGATTGGAAGAGGTAGTACCTCGATGAGGCCTAGGGGATCTCATCCATCTCCTGGAAAGGGATTTGTTCTGGTCATGCCGCTGAAATCTCATGGAATAAAAGAAGGTCCCATGGGTTTGCATTGATCTGGAGTCTAGAGTTGTGTTGGTGTCGATATGTCTCTTAGTGCCCCTACTAGAAGGTAGCACTATGAAGAAGGAGGTGATCTGTCGAATAGGGTCTGATCTCGTAGGAGGCTGAAGAGTATGGGCTCAGAAGCTAAGGGCCACATGTATGTATAAAGCTAAGCACCGTTGATCAGGATAGTTGAAGAAGTCAGTGACGGTTTGAGACCCCTGAATAAGCAATGAAACCGATCCCTGATCTCATAGTAGATGTTAGGGTCCTAACCCACAAATAGGTAGAACAATATATTCGGATGTAATAAAGGTCAATATTAATAAGGCCTTGCAATAAGATAGAATAAGTCGAATGTAAGAAGACCTAATAGAAGCTTCTGCTTCTAAAAGGATCTTCCTCTAGATGCTTCTTTTGATAGACATATTTAGTATAAATAGGAGTCGAGGGTATGAGAACCCTAGCTTGGATATTATTGTAATAGATCTCTGCTCAACTGGAGGTTGCCCCCTCGAAGAGGCCCGTGAACATTGCTTTCAGAATCAAAGTGTTATTTTTGTTGTTATTCTTATATCATTTCAGTGCTATTGTGGTGATTGTTCTGGTTATATTGTTGTTATTCTGCCATTTCTAGCATTTTAT
>ML787090.1:476056-505164 GCA_009831015.1 Picea engelmannii
AGCCTTAAGGACAAGGTTGTTTTTAAGGGGGAGGACATGTTAGGGTCCTAACCCGCACATAGGTAGAACAATATATTCGGATGTAATAAAGGTCAATATTAATAAGGCCTTGCAATAAAATAGAATAAGTCGAATGTAAGAAGGCCTAATAGAAGCTTCCGCTTCTAGAAGGATCTTCCTCTAGATGCTTCTTTTGATAGACATATTTAGTATAAATAGGAGTCGAGAGTATGAGAACCCTAGCTTGGATATTATTGTAATAGAGCTCTGCTCAACTGGAAGTTGCTCCCTCGAAGAGGCCCGTGAACATTGCTTTCAAAATCAAAGTGTCATTTCTATTGTTATTCTTATATCATTTCAGTGCTATTGTGGTGATTGTTCTGGTTATATTGTTGTTATTCTGCCATTTCTAACATTTTATTTCTGTTCTGCATACTTTTTATATATGGTATATTACAGTAGATGGGGCAGTGGAAGATGAAGTGCTCCTCGATCTCAACCTCTTGTAGCTGGCATAGCTAACAAATCTTGTCCGATCGATTGATATGGTGGTTTGTCTCATCTCGAAGTCTATAGGAGCCCACTTTGAACTAGCCTAGCGAAATCCAAAGAGCGTGCACCCAATGGCAAAGTGTGTAATGTGGTCGAACGATGAACCCATCCCTAATCCCCAAGAAGTGCTCAGCGTAAAAGGCCATCTTTGTGCATAACCCACTAGGAGGGTTAACCCAAGTGATCTGGATAAACTGCTTGTAAATGTGATCCCTGACGATCTTGTTCAACACCTGTCTCGTTGGTAGGAGATGGCCAAGTGCGTCTAAAGAATATCTAAACAAAGAGAGACAATCTATCTGAATGCTCACGGACCTAAGTTACCTGACATGTCCAAAACCCCCGTTCTGTCGTGTATCCTACGTGTCAAACACAATACGATAGAACACATGTTTAGCACCTGTCTTATTCATAGGACACGTGTACTATTCACAAGACATGTACCAAACACGTGTCCGACATGTACCCTCAGCGTGTCTGGAAAATAGGACACGTGTCCTACACAGAAAAGGACCCAGGCTCATGTTTTCTCATGCAAGTTGTAGTTGTGAGGTGTTTCGGTGTGCAATTGAGAGTTATTTTGCCTTACTTATGCTATTTAAAGAGGTCCCCACCCCCTCCATTTCACTCACCCTAGTAATTAATGGTAATTAAGTAAAAGTGACATTCTCCTTTATCTTTCATTTTCATCCTTTTACTTAAATTTTTAACATTACCATTAATTGTTTCAAGATGTTTGCGAGTGGTTCCAATCTCATTGGACTTCATATGGCAAAAGTAGAATTTTATGTCCCATTCAAAATTCAACAGACTTAACGGTTTTCAGGATTTCAAGATTGGCAGAATTGCAATGTTTCCACTGGATTCTATCATGTATGAGGGTATGGAACTAGCATTTATTCAACGGCACCAAGTATTTTATGTACCTCGATGTTGGTGGCATTGATTGTTGAACTCTTTTGTCACGACCCTAGTAAAAATGTACCCTTCACTCAAGTATAAACTCTTTTGTTGAACTCTTCTCTCTGTTTTCATGTCAGGTGACTTTAACTTAGTGGTGTATGTGCACACCAACCTCTATCTTATTTGCAAGCATAGAAAAGAGTGGTTGAAGGGAAAGACAAAGATGTGGGATATGTTTCCTGACGATATGGGTTTGGACAACAATGTTGAGTTGGCATTAGCCAACTTGAATCTTAATGAACCAGTGCTAGAGACAATCACTTTTGATGATGGTGATCCTCTTGAGGGATCATCCTCCACATCAATAGATGCACAAATTGCATTGGATATAGAGGATGGAGGAGAGAGCATTGGTAGTGATGCTAATCTTGATGATTATGACATGGAGGACTACTGACAGACACAACTCATGAGCTATGAGATTCTTCCATCTACGGTTCTAGTATCTACCCTATGGCTATTTTGTATTTAACGTTGGCATTCCCACCTATAGTATTAGACTTCAGTGACTCTAACACAGTATCTATCTACATTGTAATATATTTTGATTTTGATGACTTAATGAGATTGAGAATGTTGCACCTTACGGTTCTAATGTCTTGTGTGTTCAATGTTAGTCATTTGATCATCATTGATGTTACAATGTATTATGTTAAATGTTTTATATCATGTAAATCTTCTAGTTTCTAACAAAATATGAATCTTTAAGTCTATATTTCATTTTTTGAATGTGTAATTTTCATAAAAAAATCATATGTATACATATATAAACATGTCATCCTGTTTCCAGGGTCGTCGTGTCACGTGTCAAATACTCATATTTATGTGTCCTCTGTGTCATCATGTCAGGTGACTTAGATTCCAACCTATAGATAATGTAAAGCACTAGGGAAAACTTAAATGTAATATCATTTCCAGCATTGAAAGAGGAGCTTCAATGGTTCACCAAAAAACGGCAAAGGAGAGTTAGACAGATAAAATCATATTATTTCGACAACATATGTATAGTAGAAATATAATTTACCTGTGTTATAGATTCTTTAAGCCTGCCATTAACAATCTCGTCCAAAGCTCTCTCGGCAAGCTCATAAACTATCACATCACCTTCTGGACCAATGACCTTGTCCTTTTGTATGTATCTGCATAGACAAAATATGAATCACACTAACATGTTCAAATGGCTAATTTGACACAGATCTTTCTGGATGATCCAAACACAGATAATGAGTGAAGTTGATACAGAAAAACATTTGGTCTTACCTCTGCTTGATGATTGTCTCTATTGCCTGCTTTACATTTCCAAAATGTGGATGCTTCTCATCATGCTCATCCAATCCGAGTCGCCTCAGATGTTGCCATAATGTATCTGCGGGTAAGTGATGTTGAGAAATATTTTTGGTTTCATTACAAAAATATTTGAGAAATATTTTTCATTTGTTTGAAAAATTTACCCTCCGGAACTTTGCCTCCAGCAAGTTGCACAATGCCAACAATCACAAAAGTCAAACCGAGAAAATGTGAAGTCTCCTTGTTCTCAACAAGTTTGGTCCTAAGTTCCTCCGGTAACATGGTTTTTAAAATATATGATTTGGAATCTGTCGTGCCTACAAACACCGTGGATCCAAAATACATCAGCATGTATGTAGGGCATGCTAACCTCCAGAGTCCAAACATTTGACTGACTCAGTTTAAGAGCTTACTTTGTTGACTTGAACGGACATTGTTACTCTTTGACGGTCGAGAACGCTGCAGTTCTTTCATTTCATAGCCAAAAATGCTTGCAAATTTCTTTTGAGCCTGGGTGATTACCACTGCTGGAAGATTCCGCTGACGGTAGTTCTTGGTAATAAGTTGTGTGAGCTCTTCTCTCTTTACAGGAACACCTGGATGCTGATGAATTTTAAAGAGCATGTATCTCATCAATTCAGCAACAAGCTTATCTCGTTCCTGCAGCACCAATCATACAATATGATATCATTTCACTGAAATATAAGTGAGGATCATGTCCAACAACCAGTGTAGCCTGATTTAGCCTAGTTTGAGTTGAGCCTAGGTTTCAATAAGTCATTTTTGTTTAGTTAAATTGCGGCTGCTTTGGGCAGACATTAATGTCAAAGTAATCACATTGAATATTCTCTTATAGAATAAACTATGGTGAAAACCTGCTAATTCTTTCAACTAAGCTGTCAGTTAATTTTTAAAACAAGAAAAAGACACGGATTTGAATAAGATTCAGTTTGATTTTAACAGACATGTTTCAAAAAAACCAGTGCAAAGCAGCAAGTAAGGCAAATAATAGTCTAGAACTAATAAGCAGAAATACGTGGCCCATAGCACTAAGCTCAAATCATCTTTATGCATGACAGTTCTATCTATTGGCAGCTGCATTAGAAGAATGAAACTAATCGTTTATGTTAAAGGAGATTGCCAGCAGCTTGAAGAAAGCTGGAATCGTGTTGCCATGAAATACACTTTTCATCCTGACTCCTAAGAAACAGTAAGGACCGCATTCTATATAGACTCTAGAGAGATTAACCAATGAATACTTGAACTGTAGGAAAGGTAAAAATAGGATGCTAAAAATTTTATTCGGATATCCTAAACAAATAGCAAAGGCCACAGCGCAGATAGATTATTTAGTGGATAGATAAGTTCTTAAGATTCAAGAAAAGTCGAATTTAGTAGCCATCAATTATACTTGGTCAGTCTTTAACATAAGCAAATACAGTATCAGCACTTTGCATATAAATAAACAAACATAAATTCAACTAAGAATTCATCTAGCAATTGTTTCTAAAGCCCTCAATAGCATCCAGCAGGTTTGGAAAGCCCCAAGGGAAGATTCAGCAAAGCTAAACTTCAATAGCGCAGCAAAAAGAAACACAGGACTGATAGGGGCAGGAAGATTTTTAGAAATAAAGATGGTAGAAATTTGATGATCTACTAATAGCATTTAGGATCTGCCACAAATAACCAAGCAGAAGTCGAAGCACTTCTGGAAAGAAAAAAACTTAGCCCCAAACAAGGATTCAGTAATCTAAAGGTAGAAGGGGATTCAAAGTTGATTATTGATTTCATGAACAATAAAACTAAAGAAAGTTCATGGTATTTAAAAGGAGAGATGTCTAGGGCCAGAAAAGCCTCAGAAAATCTGAACATATCATGTTCCTATGTCAGAAGAGTATAAGACAAGAATCTAGATTGGCTGGCAAACAGGGCATTTTATGAGAAGTTGGAGATTTGTGTGCAAGAACACAGAAACACAATCTTTGAACAAGAAGAACAGAACTTTTGTTAAGGGAAGAACAATAGATTCAATAATCCTTATATCCATGGGGGTTTCCTCTGTTTCAATACCCTTCTCCTCAATCTTAGGAAAGAGGTCTATCTTAGATTGATAAAGTATCAATGCAGCCAATTTTCTGAGAAGATCTGCTCCCCCTCCTTTAAGTCTGGGTCAGCGACTCAGCCTGCAACCCAACATCGTGTCTCACGAAATATATTCAATGCAGAGCTCTTCGAATGAGGTGAGCCAGGTGATATTTGCAGCACTAAAGGATTTAGATCTTGGCCGGGGGTTAAGCTCAACATTCTTTGAGCCTGCAGTGAAAATCAATGGAGCCCAGGAATTCTGCATGGAGACAGGGGAGGCACTAAAGTGCCCATCAATTGCAGTAGACTAGCTGAGATTAGGATGTATGGGGCAACAATGGGACAAGGCCAGAGGTGCTAGAACATGATACTAAGAACAAGGATGCTATGGAAGATGGTCTTTCGGCAGTAGAGATAAGTGTCCTTAGAGCTTTATTGTAGTCCAAAACAATGGCCCGATGGTGGAGCTGTTAAAAAAACGAGAAAGAAAATTTAGTATCTCTGAGACTCTGAGTCGTCATTTGATTTCTGTGAAAGCTAACTTCCAAAAGGAGATTATGACTGTTAACGCACCTCTAGAGAAAATGGCCATGGATCAAGGGATTGACTGATCAAATATCAGGCAGCTTCACAGTTATCTCTCCAATATGAATATCCATGCGTCATGAGAGTTGGGAGCTCTGTCAAAGGAAGTGTTATCTTATCATTCACCAGAGTGAAGCAAGGAGGAAACACCAATCGACGAGTCAGCAGACCTGCAACAGAAACATACACTTGAGGGCCAGATAAGCTAGTATTTTTTAAATGATACTGGTCTGATTTTTGATAATCCTTTTGAATGGGACCTGGGTGTATTGTAGTCAATACTGAACAGTCTGTCTCTCCTCTTAATAATTTCAAACTAAAAGAACTATGTGCATACATTAAAGAATTGTGTATTTATCGGTCTGTGATGTAAGTGGCCCAGTCACATACAGCATTGAGCCCTCCATTCTGTCAATTACTTAAAGTATGTTTTGTTCTTGAAGGGATGACCAGGTTTATCAGTTATGGAAGTACCCTATTGGTATTGGACCCTGAGCATCACCTTCCTGGTGATTATAAATAAATAAGATGTTCTTATCCAGAAAAAATAGAAATCATCCATTAATTTGTCTCTTTATAAAGGAATATGTTCAACAATACTGTAAATACAAAATAAAATCTGTTAATCCGTCAAAGGGGGCTTGCTGGTTTGGTGAAAGTTGGGTTCTATTACTACTCCGAACAGAGTTTAAGTCTTCACAGTCAATGTTATCAGAACTGCCAGACCAGACCAGAACCAGATGGTCCGGAGCAGTTTACAAGGGAAGGTGCCCGAACAATGATTTTACAGAAATTATGAAAGAAAACTATCGGCAATTAATAAAATCCTAGAAGTAGGGCTGGTACACGGAACCTCAGTGGAGATATCAGCTTGAGAAAGATTATCTGCATCCAAATCTCCCCTCGCCATTGTAACAGCCTTGCCGTCTCGGCTCTTTCGAGCTTTCTGCCCTCCCGAAAACTAGCAGCTGAAAGCCGGCAAAGAAGGGCGGATAAATCAATCAGTGGTTTGGTGAAATTAAATTGAGGGATTCGATGAACGAATGGATTTCAACTTCACATGGAGGTTTTTCGAATGCCTGTACACACAATTCTGCTGCTCGTGTTCGCAGACTCTTCCTCCTCGTCTCCCTCCTCCCTGCCTTTCTTTTGAAATTGAATTCAATATCATTCGACGGCCGCGATCTTCCATCTGACTGCATCGGATGGCTTTGGTGGGGAATCCGAGGGTCCAGATTCATAGGCCGCCTGATTTTCTCGTGCGTTTCGTACGATTTGCCCTTGATATCTAGATATTTAAAAAGTTTTTCAAACAATGTCAAAATAATAATTATTGATGATAATGATTAATGTTAACTAAGATGGAATTGGTTTATTGGATTTTAAGAGAATAAGTGATTATTTGTTATTATTTAGAAATTTGTTTTTGTTAAAAAAGCATTAAGAAAAGCTTTTCAAGATCACCATAATTTTGTTGAGTTAAGAGATTAGGAAGTTTGGTAGTGTGACAAATATTTTGAAAATGAGATCTAATTTGAGTATAGGCTCGACAATCTAAGAGAAAGTGTTTTTCATCACACTCTTTCATCCCATGGCGTTTTAGGAATTGACCAACACCCAGTTTTACTATGGAGCTCATGAGAATTTGTTCTTATCTTAACAATGCTTATTTTTTTTTTCTTTACACTTGTCAAAACACATAGATAATTTTGATCTTCTAGATTAGGGTTGATTACATCATTATAATACCTTAATTTTCTTTTTTCCTCTAACTCTTTATCACACCACATTTTCTCCTTAAATTTTGATTTGATGATATTTTTAATAGTATCTTTATTCTGCAAAATAGTGTCTTCCATGATTCCCCAATAGTTTAGCCAAGACCGGCCATCTTTATGCTATCCTTGTTTGAGTCGATGGTGGTTACGACTCGATTTTGAAGTAATTTTAGGAAGCATCTTGTCTTCCATGTTGTTTAACTTGTTCTTATACATTAGGTATCTAGTCATAGTCGTGCTCTCAATGGGGGAGAAATTTGTTTCTAAGAGGAGGATGGGATAGGGCGTGTTTCTTTTAATTTTGAGATTAAAGGTTATAAAATTATTGTGTATTTGCTCTATCTTTCTCCAGGATTCACGAGAGATACTACAGCCCCAGACTTCACATCCATAAAGAATAACAGGTGTAACGAGAGTCTCAAAGAGGAGTTTCTTCTTATCCCAAATCCAAAGATCCGTTGATTTACAATTGTTTTCAAGCCCACAATAAGCTTTCCATCCCCCAATAATCTTTTTCTCAATGCTATAATTCTAGTTGAGCTTGTGGTGAATATCAATTCCAAGATATTTGTATGAAGTCATTTCCTCCAAGTTGTTGTTGTCATATACGAAGGTATCGTAAGTTATCTTATTGGATTTAATAATCACGATCTCAATGTTGTCAATATTAACAGTGATACCCATATTGGAGCAAAAATCATTAGGGATTCTTAGTTGGTTTTCAAGATCATGGGGACTCATTGCCATAAGAACGATATCATCAACATAAAAAAGAAGATTGATGACTATACCAGTGAGAGTAGGGCCGACACAACCTGTTTTTTCCAAGCAATCTTCTAACTTGTCAATATATATGCCAAAAAGGGTAGGGGACAAGGGATAATCTTGTTTGACTCCAATATTGCAGTTAATTTCTTTCGACCAACCCTCAATTTTTTAAACTTTAGCAATAATGTTCCCATGCATCCTTATTGCAACAACCCTCAACTCGAGATACATTTTTATCTCTTTGAACCTATTCCAAAGGTTTTTCCTAGGAACCATATCAAAAGTTTTTTCTAAAGTCAATAAAACAACAAAAAAGATTGGTTTTAGTATTGTGGAATTCATCTGCAAAGATCCTAAAGGTAACAAGATGATCCACAGTTGAATGATATATCCTAAACCTGACCTGGCCTTTAGCTCTTTTACCGTGACTTTCTAGCCAAAGGCTAAGCTTCTTTTCCAAAATAATTCCATAAAGCTTAACTAAAATCGAGCTAATCATAATGGTCATATAATTAGAGGGAATGTTTCTATCCCCATTTTTAAAAATAGGAACAATGAGGCTTTGCATTGCTTGACTGTTAAATTGAAGAGCTTGTGTATGTGAGGGATAAGGATAGGCCCTTTGATTTTAAAAATTTCAGCTTGGTAGCCTTCAATGTCCTTAGTTTTCCCATTTGCAAGCCGCTTAACCCCAAACTCTATGTCATCTAAAGAAAAAACTTCATCCTCTGTAGGGACAATAGGAATTGTGTCTATGACATTTGGGAACTCGTAAAGACTTTGAAGGTAGGAATTCCAATCCCTTAATGGAATCAAGTTATTTTCTTTAGTATTGTGGTTTAGAATTTGGCTCCAGAACTTCTTAGGATCCATCTTAGATAGTTGGCAAAAATTTACACTAGGTAGAAGTATATTTTAGCTAAAATTGTTAATTTTAACGGTTTTGGGTGTGGGTTCCTATTTTAGTATTTGACTCTTAGCATTAATGACCAATCTCCACCTAGTTTATTGATATTTGATATTATATATTCTTATGGTTAATACACTTAAATTTTCCACGTTTTGGGACGAGTTTATTATAATTAGCTTTGTGTATTTTAATTTATAATTTATTATATGTGAAAATTTTGAAAGTAAGTAACATATTTTAGTTTAATTTTGGTTTTTATTAAAGATATATATGTTTAACTGTGCAAGCTTTTACAATTATTTTTTTGTTGACCATTTGATTGTGCAACACCATCGAACCATCCTGTAGTCAAACCCTCTATGATATGTGTATTTGATTTTACTTTGATAGTTGCATGTCTTGAGTGAGCGACTTTCCAATTTGAGTACATACCAAGAGTTTTATAGACCATTGTTGTTGTGGAAGGCACCCTGTTTGCAAAGACTTTGTTGTTTCTTTCCAGCCATACAAACCAACATATTAATGGAGGAAGAGCTAAATGTGATCTCTCCTTTTTGCTCCAGTTATCAAAACAGTCTATAATGGTGGTCCCATCCCACGTCGATGTTAAATTTTGATCAATAAAAATCTGATCCCAAACCTATCTTATGAAAGGGCAACTGATAAAGAGATGAAAAACTGTCTCGGCCTCCCTGGAGCAGAGTTGGCAGATGTTGGGTCCAACCCAGCCTTTTCTTTATAGTGTGTTCCATGTGAGTATTTTATCCTCAATGGCTAGCCATATAAAGAGTCTAATTTTCTGTGGAATGTTCCATGGCCATAGTTTTTTCCTCCAGCCAACTGTGGTATGTAGCCAAAGTGAATTTGTGATAGTTGTATAAAGGTTATGTACATAGAGACGACTCGATAAGTCACCCCCTGTCCACAAGAGCTCATCCTCTTTGTCCAGAAGCAATATACCAGAGCTTGTAAGATCCCTGCAAAACTAAGGAGGTCAACAAAGCGGTCCAGGAGGCTTACCAAGGATTTCTAAGAGCTCATATTATAGTTGGACTTTCAACTATGGTCCTGGTACCAATACTAGGGTGGAACTACTCGAGGTTTGGGAAACCTTCCATTTGGCTTCCAGACTTAATATCGAGGATATACAGATCATTGGGGATTCTAAAATTGTTATTGACTGGCTAAACAACAAAGGAAAGCTCCAGGTCTCCTCACTTTTGGGCTGGATGGATAGAATTAGAGAGTTGCACTCTTCTTTCAGGAACATCAGTTACAAGCATACATTTCAGGAGCATAACAAGGAAGCGAATGCCCTCTCAAAGACTACTCTCCAGAAACAAGTCAACATTTTCACTTATAATTACTGGTTAGATGAGCACGTGGGCCCCACACACTTTCTAAATCTCTATTAACTCCTATAGTCTAAGAATCTTGGAGGTTGATATCTATTTACAAAATTTTCACTTTTTTGTAATCCGGATATAGATACAGTTATGTGACTGTTGTTGTCTTTTTTGGATCTTACAGTTCAATCATCACTACTCCCTTAATCTTGTATGCTCTTATGAGGTTTAATGTATGACATTGATCTTTTTCTTTCATATAAAGGGATATAGATCACTGCTAGATACATGATACTTATCCTGATGGGAAAGGCTTTTGTAATCTTGATAAGTGAAACAAATTATATTTTAATATAATTGAGAAAATTTTATGTCGGAAATAAGTTTTTACAATTATTTATTATTAAACTTTTAATGTTTTGAATGGAAACTTTATTTATCATCACGAATTAATAAAATTGAAATTATAGAAAAGAGTCGTTAATGTTGATATTTAAAGATTGAAAATTTAATAGATAGTCTTTGAAAAAGATATAAAAATATTAGATGAGCATTGTAAAATAAGATTAAATTAATTATAAGAAGGAAAATAATCTAAAGTAATTAAAAGGTCAATGTGAAATAGTCCATTATTGCAGAAGAGTAACCAATATAGATCCATCTTAACCCCGGATCTATCAAGCACCGAGAGGGATCCAACTCTCGAGGTGAGAACATTTTTAGAGTGCAAAACTTGAGGAAAGGTTAAAGGTTTGCACCTCTAAAGATTTGATCCCTCTGAGCGCTTGATAGCTTCGGGGTTAAGATGGATCTATGTTGGTGGTGGTACTATATACTATAGGTGTTTTGATGATTGCGTTGATTGATTAATTGAACTAATTTGTTGTTTATATGTGTTTTCTTATTTATATATATTTTAATGTTTTATATATATTTTATTATTAATTTAATATTAATTCATTATTATGTGGATTTTTTACTATTATTTTAATGAGTTATGTTACATGGACATCTCTCCCATACTAAGTTGTAGAGTGTCTTTCGATGCAATTAAACCAGCATAGATCCATCTTAACCCTGGATCTATCAAGCATCGAGAATGATCAAATCTCTCGAAGTGCAAACCTTTAACCTTTACTCAAGTTTTGCACTCTAAAAAAGGTTTGCACCTCGAGCGATTTAATCCCTCTCGATACTTAATAGATCCAAGGTTAAGATAGATTTATGTTGGTTTAATACATTAATATTAAAGTATTATAAAATATTAATATTATAAAATATATTAAAACATTTTATAATATAATAATATATTTTATAATATATTAATATATTTTATAATTTTATTACCACCTTGACATATTTTTGTGATCTATTAAAAAAATAACAAATTATATATATTTTTAATATATTAATATTATAAAATATATTAAAATATTATTATTTTATTGCGTTGTGTTACATGAACATCTCTTCCATACGACTATAGAGCGCCCCTTGGCATTATTATTTGAAATAAATTCAATATTATTGGAACATCTTCTAGAACAAATTCAATAGATAGTCGTTAGAAAACAAGAGTAAAAACATTAGGAGACCGATGTAAAATAAGATTAAATTAATCATAAGAAGGAAAATAATCCAAAGAGCAATGAGGTAAAAGTAATTAAGAGGGGTCAAGGTGAAATAATCCAATATTACTTCAGAGTAAGTTTAAAATGTTTGAGATAAATTGAATTAACATATTTGAAACAAATTCCTGGATGGGGTGACAAGTGGCCCTCAGCAGACGACAGGTGGCAACTGACAGCAATGGGTGTTATTAACCCCAGTCGCCAGCCTCTCTAATTCAGGATCTTTTCATCGATGTGACTTGTAAAGAATTGCATTAAATGAGCATAAATTAAAATGCACCATAAAGAAGGAAAAACTCAATAATGAAGAGACACAAGTATCAAATCTGAACACAAAAACTTGATAACATAGTTCATCCCCAGTGGACTACGTCTCTGGGTCCTGCTCTCAAATGGGTAGGCCTTTTCATTAACTCAACAATTTTTTTTGGCAAAATACATAAGTATACCTCATTCTGGAGTTAAGTTGCAGAAGCTTTGCTTAGATCAGAAAACAAACATCACCATTGAATTTGTGGCGTCGAATTACCCAAAAACGACTGTCTCCATGCCTCGATCTGAGTTTGGCACTTACATGCCCCTGAGGAATTTCACCTTGATTTTTGTGCATGCACCTGCAATTAATTAATGGGAAAAATTCTCGAAAACCGTGCCCTGCTCGTACAGTCGCGCCCTGGTCTGACCCCGAACTCTGACAAAAATCGCTTTTTAAATAAAAATTCGGTACCAAAATAGTCATTAGGCTAGTTGGTTGGCAGAGTTATATTAAAAGCATGGTGGTTTGGGGAGGTCTCGGGGTCAAGCCCGTGGGCCTCCCCTTTTTGGTTCTTTGTTATAACAACCCCACGTTGGCGCTAACCATTGACAAAGACTACTATATATGGCGGATATATAGTGGTTAGCCAGATATGACGAAGCATTAAACTTGGCAGATCATTGCTAGTTTGGCAGACCAACCAGATTTGGTGGATTTGCATTTATTATATATATTTTTTAGAATTTCGGTTGTTAGCCCACATTGGGCATTTCTCTGTTGCCACATGGGAGCCCATCACTGGGCCATGTGGCGGCCACTCATTGGCCCACGTCACCTTCTTGCACAGTCACTGCCACACCACATCTGCCTGGTCAGATTTCAATGTCATCGGACAGGTGGTTGTACAGTCTGCCACGTGGTTGTACTAACTACCACGTGGCACCTTTTCATTGGTCCACGAATTTGCCCGAAAAAGTCCAAAAATGAGTGACATATGTCATCCTCTGGTGTTGCCACGTCACCATGACATGTGTCACCCTCTACATGTGCCACGTACATTGTATGGATGATGACATCATATGTACTGGTGCTGACGTCAGCTGTACGGATGTTGACTCATCCCTGCTGACTAGGCTAGGTTGACCAAAATTTTGATCGTGAATATCTTTTGATCCGTAACTCCGTTTGATAAGTCATTTACGTCATTGGAAAGCTTGTGATGTGCTCTTCGCTATGATGCCAATTTCACCGAGTTTTGAGGACTTTGAATTTTTTCCTTTTCTCTGTCTGTTGAGGCCATTCTGAGCTTCATGAGTTGCTTCTGTGAATTCTGAGTTATCCTTGGATCCCTTTTGGATCATGCCTTCCCACTGAGAGCTTTTTGGACCACCAAAAGCTTTCATCAATCAACATATAAGTGAGGGAAGAGTTTCCTCACCTTGTCCTTTTCGATCCACTTTGCCTTGCTTGGATGTGTGCCCTTTAAGCCCACTCGAAGATAATCAACATCACCCCTATGTGAAGTCCTCCTCCTTCTGTCCAAGATGATATCTTCCTCCAACTCATCCAAGTACTCGGGAGAAAACTCATCAATTGAATGTATCGAAACTTCCTCACCCTGATCCATGATCATGGGAGGGTAAAAAAGTTTCAATTTTTCCACATTTACAACTGAGTAGATCTACATA
This sequence comes from Picea engelmannii, assembly GCA_009831015.1. Classification (NCBI taxonomy): domain Eukaryota; kingdom Viridiplantae; phylum Streptophyta; class Pinopsida; order Pinales; family Pinaceae; genus Picea; species Picea engelmannii. The sequence continues at coordinate 489,906 of ML787090.1, forward strand.
TAAGGTGGAAGGTCTAGATGAAAATCATTGGTACCACTTTTCTCCAAAATAGTGAAGGGACCATAACAGATGGGATTGAGTTTCTTGCATTCACCCTTCAATCTCTCATTGTTGATGTGAAGCCATACCTAGTCTCCAACCTGGAACTGATGGTCAACCCTGTGTTTGTCACGTCGAGCTTTATACTGTGCTTGACTTTTCTCCAACTGTTCCCTGACTGCTTGGTGTATCTGCCATATCCTCCGAATGAAATTGTGGGCTCTGTCTTCGGTTCTTTCTTCATTTGAATCGACATCTCTCCCATACATTAAGTCCAAAGGAACCTTAGGAAAATACCCAAAACATGTCTCAAAAGGTGAACACTGAGTGGAGGAATGTAAGGCTCAATTGTAAGCATGTTGTACATAGGGTATATATTCATCCCATAACTTGGGATGCTTGTTGCAGTAGCCTCGAAGCAAACAACCTCTGTATGTATGTCAGCCTGTGGATGGAAAGCAATGCTCCTCTTCAACTTGGTGTCCATCATTCTCCACAAGCTTGTCCAAAACTCCCCAAGGAATCGAGTATCTCGATCCGAGATAATGGATGTGGGTAACCCAAAGTGAACCCAAACATACTGAAAGATGAGATTAGCAGTCTGCTCAGCGGTGATCTGCTTTTTACATGGCATTAAGATACACATCTTGCTGAACCTATCCACTACAACATACAAATAGTCATGACCCCTTTTCAGCATTACTAAACTCCCTACAAAATCCATGGAGATATTTGCCCATGGATGGGATGGAACATGAAGTGGTGGGTATAGACCCAATTTTCTATTAGTGGGTTTACAAGTAGAACACATCACACACCCCTTTACATATTTAGTTGCAATTTCTTTCATCTGAGGCGAGTAACAAAACCTCTACAGATGAGCCAAAGTTTTTCCTACCCCAAAATGCCCAGACACAAGAGAAGTGTGAGCTTCTTGTATTACATGGAATCGTTCACTTGTAGGAATACATAGCTTTCCAAGATGGTAGAGTAGTTTTCCCCGCAGACAATAGTTATCCACCTGTGCACCATGGGCTAGCTTCTCAAAACTTCTTTAAAATCTTCATCAACGACGTATTGTTCCACATAGCTATCATGAGATAAAGAAGCATTCTTCAAAATAATAGAAGCAACAATAGGAGGTCTAGAAAGCATATCGGCTACCTTGTTACTTGTACCCTTTTTGTATTTGATTTCCAAATGAAATTGTTGAAGACAACCCATCCGTTTGTAATGGCAAGATTGTTGTAGCTTGGTTTGTGCTTGGAGATATTGTAAGGGTTGATGATCTATATGTATTATTGTTTCCTTCCCTAGCAAGTAGTGCTTCCATTTCTTTATGCTTTGAACTAATGCATACAACTCTTTATCATACGTAGGATAGTTAACAACCGCTTGGTTAAAAGTTTCAGAGTGGTAACAGATAGGCTTACGATATTGCATCAATACTGCACCCATGGCGTATCTGCTGACATCTGTCTTGATCTTGAAAGGTTGTTGAAGATTTGACAGTGCTAATACTGGTGCGATACTGATCTTTTTCTTCAAAGTGTCGAAAGCTTTGTGTTGCTTTCCTCCCCACTGAAAAGTGTTCTTCACACTGGTTAAGGCATGCAAAGGAGATGCAATAAAAAAGAAGTTTGAAATGAATCTCCTCCAATATTGGACTGCACCTAAGAAGCTTCGTATTTCGGTCACACTTTTTGGCTCAAGCCAATTCAAAATTACATCAATCTTGGAAGGATCAATTTTCAATTGTCCTCCTCCTACAATATGACCTAAGTATACAAGTGCAGTCTTAACAAATTCACATTTGGACAATTTTACATACAACTTTTCCCTTTGCAAAGTATCCAATACTTGCTTTACATGCCTTACATGCTCATCCCAAGTCCCACTAAATATAAGAATGTCATATAAATATACAATCACAAAATCATTTAGAAATGGCATGAATACATCATTCATCACACGCATGAAGGTTGTCAGAGCATTACAAAGCCCAAACAGAATAACTAACCACTCAAACAATCATTGTTTGGTTTTAAAGGAAGTTTTCCATGCATCTTGTTCTGCAACCCTGATCTGATGGTATCCAATGCGCAAATCCAACTTAGTGAAATAAACAACAATATTTAATTGATCAAGTAAATAATCTATGTGAGCAAGAGGGTATCGGATTTTCACTGTGATTTTATTTAAGGCTTGATAATCGACACACATTCGCCATGTGCCATCCTTCTTTGGCACCATCACGATCGGAGAACCACGAGGAGATGAACTGGGCCTGATGACCCCTTGATCCAATAAGCCTTGTACTTGCTTTTTGATTTATGTCATCTCTACAACTGACATCATGTACATGCCCACATTAGGAAGAGGAGAATCCTGCAAAAGATGTATTTCATGTTGGATTTCCCTCTTAGCAGGTAATCCATCTGGTTCCTGGAAAATATCATCATACTTAGAAACAATATCAACTATCAGTACATATCTCTTATTAGTGTTTATGAGTCTCTTCATTTGTCCTGCACTAACAAGTGTGGTGTTTACCCTCATGCTGTGGGCTCTAACAATATATTCCACTCCCCCTTTAGTAAGGTGATATTTGTTCTCATGACTAAAGAAGACTTATTTTCTATCATAAAGATAAGGACTCCCCACCACTATGCCAAATATATTAAGTGATACAACATCCAAATCCACTTCATCAATCAACTTTGAAGCAATAGCAAATTTGACCCTACATTGCTTGGTGACATTAAGTTTTGCTTTATCACATACCCAACCAATAGGATATGGTTTTGGATGTGGTTTAGTTTCAAGACCCATCTTTTTTACAAGTGCTTCAGATATCAATTTTACTTGGCAACCCAGATTAAATAATGTATCTATCTTAGTGTGCTTAGATACAACTCTTATATGAAATAATTCATTCTTCATTCTTTCATCATCATGAGATTCATTATTGGAATTTGAACTAGCATGAAGGGAATCTTTACCTTGTGTTATCACATTTATTTGTAAAAGGGGGATGTTTTCCTAAGAAGTTGGCCTCTTGGCGAAGGAATCAAAGAAAATGGTCAAAAAAACCACAAATCAGCTTATAGCCTAAGTCAGAGGTGGGGCGTGACCTTTTGGCACGATGTGATAAGACGCGCATAGATCTAGGTGGTCAATATTGGTGCGCCTCAGAACGACAGTCATCGATCATATCGGGGTTTCAACATGTGCACAGGATAAAGTTTGTAGGACAGGCCGGGAACAAAACCACGGTTTCTTAAAGGTGCTACGTGTCAGCCAAAGATACACATTGGGCCCAAAAGCAGGGAAGTTTCAAACCGCTTTTCACAGCCCCGATATGCGCATGTGCTTATTATGTCCTATTCCGGGTTGACAAGTGGCCCCTCCTTTATCACTTTCGCTCCCTCCACCTGTCTTCCACTCACCGTTTTGTCGACGCCTGTCCTCTTCTCATATCCCGCCACCTGTGCCACCTCACCCCACATCATCTCTGTCCTAGTCCACCCCAGGTCCCGCTCGTGTGGCTCCTACGTTGTCCACATGGCCACCTCCCGACCACCATTTCATGTCTGGCACGCAAATCACCCCGTCAACTGCCACATGCTACAGGTGCAGAGTTGACTTGAGCCTTCCCCGATCCCAATGAAGCAGTTATTGAGGTTGGTTGGCGGTGGTTGAATGTCGTTTTTGCCATAAATAGAAAGCACATGAAAGGACTTACAGTTAGTCTACTCATCATCAGGTCCGTTCTGAAGCTCGTTTGCATATGACTGAGGTTCATGTATGGACAAAGACTGCATGCACAATCTGTCAGGAAGCATGCAGACGTAATGCCTTCAATGCAGCTACTCGAGTATGCTTCTGTGTTTTTATTTTGAGTATAAATACTCAGTTTTGATATTTTGTAAGTGTCGATGGTAGAGCTAGGCTCCCGATTGTAAAGTTTTGATGAGGCCTTTGGTTCTTTGATTATGTATAATTACTTGAGACTTCTTGTTTAATGGCAGTCAGTTCCCCCTTCATTTCTTTGCTTCCGATTCTGAGAGCTCGGGCATGGATGATCCAGTCGAGTGTTGTGACTGTATTGTAATGTAGGTTTGATTGCAATTGTTGTTACAATGTTTTTACAGTTTCTTAAAGTTATCAGATCCAAGAGGATCTTGCGTCTGAAACTTTTCCTCCAGAGGCTGCTGGAAGACATGATGTCCATAGTAGACCTTCATGTTTTCCTCATGTTCTTGCACCTGCTCACCACTATACAAACTTATTGACTAAATTTAGATCAAGAACTCATTTATATACATGTATTAGCCCAGTGTTTCTGAGTTAAAGCGATATAATCTTGAGATTGCATCCAATATGTTATCACATTAAATTGCCTTGGGTCTTTTAGTTTGTTTTAATCATTTTTTAAGCCTTAGATTTTAATTTTTTAATTTTCTTCCCTTTAAAGTTATGTTTGTTAGGTCCCCTTAGATAAATAAACTTTTGAGTCATAGCTCATGTTTGATCCTCAAATTGATTTTTTGGACTTAAACCCTTGTTAGTTCATGACTTAAAATTTTGGACCCCTTCATGATGTGTCATTAGGATCGATCCCTCCCCTCCCATGACTAGACTGATGAGACACACCATTCTCCTCACTCATGACCTCGTGAGCATGCCTTGTTGTCCTTGCTTACCTGTCCAATCATTTTTCAAACTAGAGCGTTGCTCACTCATCAGGCGGTTCCATAGCGCCTTACCCGTTCATCATGATTTCCACCATGAGTTATGATTACCACGACTGATGCCATGTTCCTTGTTTTCAGTGCCAGAAGTCAGTTAAAGGATGCCTTCAAGATCTTGCATTTACGAGCCCTGGTAACGGTTTATAATTTTGAAAAACTCAACAGTGTTGCGCTACGTAAATTCGCAAGTTCTGAACATGCGACAACAATATGACCAGATCTGATGTTGTGGTAGATCCAGAGGTCGAAAAGTTCTTGACTTCACCCTGAGATTTTGCCAAAGATTCAAACAAGTGTTTACTCCACAGGTATCACGCGTTACCTCCTTTGCACATTAATTTTCACAGAGAATTAACACTCAGAGTCTGGATTATCGAGCTTGCAAATATTTAGACTTTTCCTCGCACCCTTTTCTCTTTTCCTCTCATTTCAAACCTATGAATTTCACACCTATACGCCAAAGTCTATAACACCCATCCGCCATAGCCATTGAGCTTACAGTTTATCCTCTGCATACACATCGCGCTACACAAAGGTGTTGCTTAACCATACTGTGTCTCCCCTGCTTCCTTTATTATTCGAGTTGAGCGTGTTTTCCCAGTTTCAAAAGGCAAATTACAGGACTACCCTCTCATTGTTTAAACCTTCAGTGCCTGTACAAATTTAAGGGTGTCATTCCCACAGTGAAAACTTGGCTTACTAGCACCAGTTTGTTTAAAAGGGCTAGCCTTGTACATTTGAAGCCCGATTTAAAGTCTTCCTGGTTATTACTATCCCATAAGCCTTTAAAATCTCCCATTCTAAGTCATGGAGACACCTCAACCGAGGAAGACACACAAAGGTGGCAAGGTGGTTAGGACAGAACATGTGGACATGCATCTTTTTGATACAGAGCCCATGGCAAGGGAGGTCTTTCAAAGAGTGGGATGCCTCTCTTTCTGCCAGAATATGCAGAGAGGCCATCCAAAGGTAACAAAACAATTTGCATCACACTTTGATGGTAGGAGAACCAAGGTTGGGGATTTGGAATTTGAAGTGACTGGAGCCTCTATCTCAACTGCAACAGGAATTCCCATTACAAGTGAAAAGTGGTTCAAAGCCATGGCTTTGAGTTCAGCCTATGTTAAATACCTCTTTAAACCTAAACATCAAGCCAATGATTTATCTAAAGGTGTGCCAAGGGGTCAATTGATTGAACAGTTTGACAGAATTTTAAAGATCATCCAGAGATATTTTACATGTGAAGGGAAATTTAACACATTGTACTAGTACCACATAAGGCTTTTGCTACATTTTACTGGTAAAGTTGAGATGAATATTCCCTATTACTTGTTGAGGAGCATAGGTAAGATGTCAGATAAGATTCAATCCAAATCTAAGGATGTGGATTCTAGCCTTTTCCACTCTAGATTGATCATATTGCTAGTCTCTGAGGAATTGGGTAAGAAAGAGATTTCATGGGAGCATTTTGTTGTTACTTCTCATTTCAAGTTGGATTTAGCATCAACTCCTCAATCATAGAATGCAAGTCCTTTATCACCCACCAGTGTTATTAAAGCAGGGAGAAATAGGAAGAGAAAGGGCAGAGCCCCTGTTCAAGTTTCAGAGGTCAGCAAGCAGGTCACAGGAGCTGAGGAGGAAGCTTGTCCTTCCCCACAAAGAGATTTTTCACCACCTCCTCTACCAAGGTTAGAAGAGGTTCCTTCTTCTACCAAAGCTACATCCAAGAAAGGGAAGAAGATACTCTTCCCCTCTTCTCCTCCAGCAGTCAAAATCAAGGGTAAAAGACCTTTCACAAGGTCATCAATTCCTAGAGAAGTTGTTGAAGAACAGTCCATACCAGAAATCCCTGTGCAAAGGAAGAAGAGTAAAGGCATTGAAAATCCCGAGGAGAGAAAAGAATAAACCCATGTGCAAAGGAAGAAGGGTAAAAGAAAAGCCACCAAGAAACCTGATGAGGTAGATAAGGCACTTCCCATGCAGGTGGAAGAGGAGACTGAGAAAAAACCTATTGAGACTGTGCATGTCACTACTCCTCCTGACAGTCAGACCTTCAAAAGACTTATCAGGCAACTTAGGGATGTAAGAAAAGAGGTGGCTCAGTTGAAAACAAATGCCATGTCTTATAGGGTGAAAATGAAGGAGCTCATGGATGGCTACAACCATACCCTTGACTTGGATAGGTTTGCAGCACGAAAGGCCCATCCCCTTCACATGCAATTCCAGGACCTTTATAGGCAGAATAAAGGTTTTCAATCTCAAAACAGGAAACTCAAGGCAGAGTTGCAGCATTTTCAAGATGAAGTAGCTCAAAGAAACTTGCAGGTATTGGTTGAAGCTACCATTGAGAAAGAGACATCAACAGTCAAGGAGAGCACGACCCCACTGAAAAAGCCAATCATTGCTAAGAAGAAGAAGCCTGTTGTGCCAAATGAAGATCCTCCTTCTACCATAAAGAGTGTGAGGTTAAGTGTCGAGGTAACAAAATAGTTGATGAGGTGAGCCCCATTTTTGAGGATGTTTCCTTTTTGAGAGGGTAAATTGTCTTTCAAATATTACCTTTTCCATCTATACTGGCTTCTAAGCGTTTAACTATTAGAGTTTTGGGCTTTTGTGAAGTGCTAACTCCCTCAGTGGTAAAGTGCACTACCTACAATACTGCCAAGTCACCTAAATATAATGGGTTTGACATTATGCAAGGCAACTATTTGCTCTACACATGCTCAAGATTGAAGGCACTGCGTTTTTTGATAGTTCTACCTAAACCTGTACACAAACGCAACATAAGTAGCACTACTTAATATCTGGCAGAGAAAAAACCTGCACACAGGCGCAACACAGTGGCACTACCTAATATTTCACAGAGAACAAAGGTTGGCACACAGGCGCAACACAGTGGCGCTACGTAAAGGTGCTACCTAATATTTCACAGAGAACAAAGGTTGGCACACAGGCGCTACCTAATATTTCACAGAGAACAAAGGTTGGCACACATACACAACACATTGGCGCTACCTAAATGTGCTACCTTTTCTACTTGCCCAGTTGTGAAATACGCTACTCAGACTGCTACCTAAAGAAGCTACCAACAAACATCAGAGATTCAGGAGGGCTAAGCTAACAACTTTTTGGATAGCTGATGATGGAGAAGATTGTAGAAACAATAGTTGACATCATGAGGATAACCACATGCTCCTAAAAGACACATGGCAAAACAGAAGCTGCACAACAAAAGAGAATCAAATCAGTTTGAAGCTTGGCTGGATTAGTCACCAACATTTTCTTGCTTTATAGCATAGGTTGTTAAATAAGTTGTTAGATCAAATAAATGTTTAGAGATTTTCAAGGGAAGGAGGCCAGCTCGTACCTCTAGTTGTTGCCTCCCTTTTGTTATAAATAGATAGATCAATTACTTTGGTAGGTTTGGATGGTTGAGCAAGGCTCCCTTAGACTGTAATATTTTGATGAAGTGACTGTGATCTGGCTATGTACTGGACTTAAGACATTTGGGAAAATAGAAATCATCTTCTCTTTCAACTTATTTGCTTTTGATGCTAAATGTTCATGCTTTGAATGATTCACATGAATTATTGTGGTGATGTCATGGTGGATGTTTGATCGTTATATTATCATGATGTTTCTCTAGCTTCCTTAGTTTCCGACTTCAAGAAGATCTTGTGTTAAGAAACTTTCTTCCTTAGGATTTTGTATACCTGATGTTTGCAGTAGCGCTTATTCAAGTCTTCCCTCTATTCACACTTACTCCCAAATTACTGATTGAAGTTAGCCAAGACCTTGATTGTTGGTGCATGCTAGCCCTATTTTCTGAGTTGGAACATTATCATTTTGAGTCCCTTTCCATTTGACCCTTTAAAACACTCTTACATTCATATATAACCTGATGGGTACTGGGCTTGCCTTCCATGCAATCTGAAGGTGATTCCTAGTGCTAACACGTTATACCACCCTTTAAAAATATTCACTGTGACATACAGACTGATGGGCCTTGGTCTTACCTCTGCAACAATCCAGAGGTGACTTCCAACGCAAAGATTTATGGCGCCGTTGTCAGAGACGAATTGAATATTTTCCCTAGGATTGAATGACAAAATCTTACTGGTTCTGAAGGTGCATCAAAACCCAGTACATCAAGATTGCAACTGTGCACCTGGCTACTCCATTGTGGTGACACCGTTGATGTGAATCCACAAGCGACTCCACTATTTCAACTATGGCTTCCAGAGGTAGACACACGAGGTCTACTCCACAGTTGCCTTTGGCAACACCTGAAGCTGACCCAAATAAAATTATCAGAAAGGGAAAGGCCCTTCATGAAGGTACTTCTACTACTGAACCAAGTATTTCTGATGATTTTCATTATCCTATAGGAACTCCAATTTCTTCTTTTCAGCCTTCTGTTATACCTTCTGTTGGAGTTTCCCGAACTTTGAATTTTGGGAGTGTTACTGTTGAGTTTTCCCCTCCTGGTCTGGGATTGGAGGGAGAAAGCCTTGTCACTCCACTCTCCCCTGAAATTATATCGTGGTTTAGACCCAACGCCTCAGAATATTTTCCTACCCTGGTCTTTACCACTCCTCCTCTTGTTAGAGTTATTGATTTCGTAGAAAGAGAAACCTATGTTCCCCCAAGCCCGATAGACTTTTCCCCAAATCCTTTGTTGTTTTCCTTTCCTCTCGGAGGCTCAGTTCCAGTCTCCCCTTCTATTACACCTTCTCCTCCTAATTCTCCTCCACCTCATATCCCTATGATAGGTGATAATCCCCCTAGAAACAGAATGGATGCCATAGTGGCTGCAAGATATGCCCCTCTAGTCTTACCTCAACCCATGAATGATCTCCCTGCTGGAGATTACCTAAAATATATGTCCAAGTTCACTCGAGAAGAAGACATAACTATTGAGGAGCACCTTGTTGCCTTCTACAGTTATGCAGATAATCTGGATATTGAAAATGAAGATGTCTGGATGAGAGTCTTTGTGCAGAGCCTTGATGGTGAGGTTAGAAAGTGGTTCATAGGTTTAAACCCTGGATCCATTGCCGGGATTGAGGATCTAGATGATGCCTTCTTGAGACAGTGGGGGGACAAAAAATAATTTATGTATTATATCACAGAGTTTGGGTCCCTGAAAAGGAAAGAGGGAGAATCTGTCTCCGATTTCTCCAAAAGATTCAACAAGATGTACAATAAAATCCTTGCCGAGATAAAGCCTACTGAAGCCTCTGCCAAAATCACATATGCTAGTGCTTTTGACCCTGATTTCTACCTCCTGTTAATAGAAAGAAGAGCTACTTCCCTGGCTCATATGCAATATGCAACCCTGGAAGTAGAATCCAATGTATTAACAGTTGACAGACTTGGGAACAAAGCTGACAGAGACAGGGAAGAGGGAGATCTGAGTCCTCAACCTCTGGTTCTTCTACATCCCATCCTCAAGTGGATGAATTGACCAAGATGGTGGAATCCCTTTCTACATAAATGGAGGAAATCAAATTCGAAGGGAAGCAATGTTACAAAAGTGCCCAAAATATTGATAACAAAGGCAATTTCAGAAGACAAATTAATATTGTCCCTCAAATTCTCCCAAGAGAACCCATAATTAGAGACAGGGATGATCAGAAAATCCAAACCCCTCTTCAAAATAACCTTGTTGTTGATGAAGAAGGAGAGGAGGAAGAGCTAGATCCTGAGATCCATTGTCTTGGAGACACCTCCCCATTCCCTCACTTGACTCGATTTGCATACGAGGAGTCTCTCTTAGACAACCAAAGAAATGAGTTGAGTAAGGGGGAGAAAGCCAATATCAGTAAAAATAAATATAACCTCAGGTCAAAGAAGAAAGAAGAAAATTATGACATCCCTGATCAACCTTTCGAAGCAGATAAACCTGCCAAAGATGCAGCAAACAACAACAAAGAAAAGAAAGCTCAAAATCCCCCACCAATAGCCAAAGACCCTGTCCCAAAGGTGAGAGAAATTTTGAAGCCCCATTCCTCTTTTAACTTTGAGCATGAAATCCAGAAGATTAGGATCCCTGTTCCCTTTTCAGAGCTAGTCAAGCACGAAGACTTCAAAAGGTCCCTCTCTAAGTTGTTCCAGTCTGAGCCATCCTGCCATTCCATAGACTTAGTAAATCTCCAAGATGAAAAGGCAACAGTCATCTTAGGTCCCATGGTAGAAGATAAAGATGATTCATCCCCTCCTTTCTACACATCACCGAACATGCATGATAAGGTGCTGCATAATTGTCTGATGGACTCTGGGTGATGCAGGAGCATCTCTCCACGTCAGCCAGCGAGCCAGCCAACCACGTTAGCGCGTGTATTCAAGGCTGAAGAGAGGCGCAGCCCTCGTTTTCAAATTCAAATATGAATGTAATTAATGTTTAGGCTGTTGATCCGTGGAGTCGTGCCTTTGTGCAGGCATTAGAGTAGGCATGCCTTTAATGTTTGAAGGATGAGATCTAGATCCGATTTGTGGACTAGACAACCCATTCAATGGTATTGAATAGGGTAGGTAGATTGGAGGGAAGAGCTTGAAGATCCCCTCTTGTAAAATATCAATTTCGATGTCATTTTGATATAGTTTTAGGAAGGAGAGCAAGAGAAGGAGCCGAGACCTTGTTACAGTCCGTGCTCAGAACACCTTGTAAAAACAGGCATTTTCCATTTAATACAAAGAAGCAATTTTTCCTGCATAATTCCTGTGTTGAATGAATGTCTGTGTGTGTTCAATTTATGTTGCAGATGTATTCTAGACATTTGCAGGGAGTTGTTTTGATTTTAGGCTTGAGAGGTTCTTTGTGGTTTCATGCCAGGAGGGAGAGACGGAGTACCGCGGTCTCTGGATACCATTGCATAGATGCACTTCTGAACTCTACGGAGTCAGACAAAGACGTGTCAGGTGGGCACAGAAACTGGAATCATCAATTCAGGGAAGACCTGTGAGGTTGTTGAACACCTCAGGAGGCAAGGCTGTGGAGATACACAGTTGCAGACAGAATCTCTGAGGAGTTCTGTAAAGCTCTGCCAGGTGGGCATTGAGCAGGTGCAAGGGAGTGCACAGAGGAACTCTGTTGTGAGTTCAAAAGAAGACATAAGCTCTAAGGAGTTCTGTAAAGCTCTGTCAGGTGGGCATTGAGCCAGTGCAAGGAGTGCACAGAAGAAGAACTCTATTGTGAGTTCATTAGAAGCAAGAATCATCTGAGGATTCTTGATACTCTGCCAGGAGGGCATTGAGTAGACGTGCAGATAGGCACGGGAAGAGAACTCTGTGTGAGTTCTGAATTTGGAAGAAGAATCCACTAAAGGATCTTCACAGGGTTGTTGAACACTCTGAGCACTCAACAAGAGGTTGCTTGAGTGAAGTATATCCAGGAGGGCATCTGAATTCTCCATCTGTAGGAGAAAGGGAAAAAGGATAAAATCCCTTAGGGGTCTGAGTAGCAAGAAGCTCACAAGAGATAGCACTTTGTGTGCAAAGACTTTGCAGAGGCGCAGAAGTCGTGGAATCCCTTGAGGATTCGAGAGAAAATCTCGAGAGAAGTAGCGTTCTTATACGCGTAGGTGGGACTCAAGTTGCAAAGCTCGCAGAGGAAGATGAACAAAGGTTGAGGCCTTTGAGAATTTGAAATTCTTCCAAGTCTAGGAAGAAAGCGCCAAAGCTCAGAAGGAGCAACAACTATCGTCGGATCAGCCGAGAGAATCTGGACCGTGGATTCGTGTCCAGGCAATGTAGGAAAGGCGCAATGGAAAGACAGGTCTGAGTCGTCAGATCTTGTTCTAAACAGCCGACAACCGTTGGATCTATCGAGAGTTGCACAAGGTTTAAACCTCATGCGAAGAGTAGCAGAAGCGAAAGTCCCGAGAAGGGGTTCGTATCGGGATATCGACGTTCGGGAGTTTGAGGGTCCAGAGGACGAGACTCGGGGCACTCGACATCAGAAATCGTGAAAGGGCGAAAGAATCTGAGCTGTCCGATTAGAAGGACACGTGTCGCGAGATCCTCTCTATCAGGGATTCAGACATTGGAGGTCAGAGAGGGAAGTCCTTTGACTTTGCGAGTGGCGAAGTTGTGAGAAGATCAGGACCGTCCGTCTGAGGAGGACAGGTGGCAGAGATCAAATGATCTTGCGAACTCGGAAGTTCGCAAGGTGAGAGTCTGAAGGTTTGGCGCTCCAAGTTGCGAGTGGCGAAATCATGAAAGGATCAGGACCGTTCGTCTGAGGAGGACAGGTGGCAGAGATCTAGGGATCTCGCGAACTTGGAGGTTCATAAGGTGAGAGCCCAGGATTTGGGTGCTCCAAGTCGCGAGTGGCGAAGTTGTGAGAGAATCACAACCGTCCATCTTAGGAGGATAGGTGGCAGCAATCGCGGAGTCAACGAAGTGCTGAAGATATCTGAGGAGTGGAGACAGTCATTGGATCCAAGTCAAGGGAGGACCGTTGGATCAGAACCGCATCGCATTTCGTGCATTCGGGGGTTCAGAGGTTGAAAGGACCTCTTCTCGGCATCGGAAGTCGCGAAGTGCCAAAAATTTGGGCACGACAGACACGTGGCAGAACCACAAGGTGGGCCCAAGAAATAGACAGGCGGACACACGTCACCTAATAGAAGGAGTCAACACTCTGTTGACTTCTCGCGTCTCAGGGATTCGCAAGATAAGAGCACGGGAGTTCGACATTGAAACTCACGAAGTGGCGAGTAGCGAGAACGTGAGAAGAAAAGTTAATATCGCTTCTCGGGGGTTCGTGAAGGGAAGGTGCCAAGGTTGGATGCTTCAATTCGCAAAGTGGCGAGTTGCGAGAAGTACAGAAGGAAGGTCAACCTTCACTGAATTTTAAGTCTCGGAAGTTCGCACGGGAAGAGCATGAAGATTTAACCCTTCGACTTGCGAAGTGGCAAGTAGCGAGAGGAGCTACCGTTAAGCCTAGCCGACGGTCGTGCAAGGAAGGCACTGACAGAGGGGAGCTATACCCATTTCGTGATTTCGGGTATCGCGAGATTGGAAAGGGACAGTCGGGAGCCTCGACTCACGAACTCGTGAGTGGCGAGTTGTGACAAGCACCTTTGGAATTGGGCCTTGGTCACAGCGCTGTGGTCGCATGGAGAAGGGGAGCTTGCGCCTAGTACTGTTCGCACAGGGAAGCTACCAAAAAAAGGACCCGTGGATCGATAATTTGTGATTCCAGCAGGGAATCTAAAGAGTTGATTCAGCTCGAGGGAGATAAATAATGATCCTGTGAGTGGATCTCGGCCCGAGGGCCGATAGGTCTGCGTCACTGGGGCATCGCATAATCTCATGCCCAAAACTGTCATGGAAGAGATCAGATTAGGGATCACAAAAGCTTATCATGATTTGTACTCTTTTGACTCAAGGAGGGTGCAATGTATTGGGGTTATCAAAGACCTAGTTGTGACCATGTTTCAGCTGCCCATGAAAAGTGTGGTCATGGATATTGTGGTGGCTGACATTCCTCCCAAGTTTGGCATGCTTTTGTCAAGATCTTGGATTAAAAGGCTTGGGGGAACCTTGCAGATGGACCTCACATATGCTACCATTCATGTGTTTGGAGGGGAACATAGCAGACTGTACAAAGAATCTCAGTTGGCCTATATTATTAGTGATGAATATGACCCCACCAACCATCCTATCTTTCCACTTGACACCGAGTTGGGGGGCAGTTTGTTGCAGTTCACTGATGCTCCTGAGCTTGCTTTAAAGCTCAAAAAACAGTCCATGGTTTTTCATGAAGTTTCTTTCTCCACCACCTCTATTTGGAAAATGTTTTTTCATGGAGCCTCCTCTAAGGATGTTGCTAGTGCTGGAGTAGTATTTGTTTCACCAACTCAGGAAGCCATATCTCTGTCATACAAACTAGAATTTGAAGCTACCGATAATGTGGCAGAGTATGAAGCTCTTGTTTTGGGCTTAAGGGCTGCAAAAGACATGGGAATCAAGGAAATATCCGTGTTTGGAGATGCAGAACTGATTGTTAATCAAATCAGAAATCTGTATCAAGCTAAGCATCCCAGGCTCAGAACCTATAGAAATGAAGTGTGGGACCTGATCGACAATTTTTTCTTGGCCTTCAACATTTCATTCATCCTGAGAGGGGAAAATATAGTGGTTGATTCTTTGGCTGCCTCAACAAGTAATTTCAGAATCCCTTTGTCACCTAAGCTCAGGTATGACGTAGAAGTAAAATATAGAACCTCTATACCTCATAATGTCAAGCATTGGAAATTGTTTGAGGACGATCTTGAAATCAAAATATTTCTGGAAACTGTTGAGGAGTTTTCAACATTGCATATTGATCAGGACCATGATTCTGCAAATAGTCCCCATGCTAATGAGTTGTTGAGTAAAATTGTTGATCATCACATTGTCCAGTTACCCAACAATCACATCCCCAAGGGACTGGTCCCTTTAGAAATATTGTTTGACAA
>ML787090.1:512123-549208 GCA_009831015.1 Picea engelmannii
TGTATACGACCAATATATAAATATGAGTACTAAAATTATTAATTACCTTAATGAAGGTGTGCTAATCATGTGTTTTTACCCCACCAAATTCACCTTTCTTCGTTAAGATATTCTTTATTTTTTAACAAAAACCTGTGGGAAATGTAATTCTTTGAATGACCTCTTTTACACCATTGTTTTGTTTCTCTGTTAATAACCATGGAAGGTTATTTTGGTCTCCATCGCTATTTGATCAGATCACACCTTGCATTGCATGATTGGCTTCCTGGATGTTGTTAGCTCCCAAAATGAACCCGTCCCTTTGGTCGCATTTTGTGGTGGATAGCGTGGCTATTGGTAGTTTTCTCAAATTAGTTTTGAGTTTTTCTAGCTGCAAAACTTAGGTTTTGATTTTTGTCTTAGAAATAAGACGACCCATAGATGTCTTCTTTTTAAAATTTTCATAAAATGCTTTCAACAACTAACGTGTGTTTAAAACATGAGTGTTAGCTGGTGAAAGTGGCGACTTTCAATAACTAAGGAGCATCTATCATAGGTCCGTGCGCTGGTGAAAGTGTTGATTTTCAAAACATCCAAAGAAGCATTGTCGTGGGTCGTGCGCTGGTGAAAGTGAACACTTTCAACAGCTAAGGAACAGTTCTCACGAGGTGGCGCGCTGGTGAAAGCAGTAAGTCTCAACAACTAAGGGACATTTTCCCCAGGATTGTGCGCTGGTGAAAGCGGATTGTGCGCTGGTGAAAGCGGTAAGTTTCAACAGCTAAGGGGCATTTTCCACGAGCCGTTAGCTGAAGAAAGCAGGAATCACGTGCGTTTATCCATGTTTCAAAAATCAAATCATGATGTGATCAAATCACGTCATGCCATCAAGAAAGACGCGCTGATAAAAGTGGATAATCATGAAAACTTGAGTTCCACGTCCAAGTCGGATTACAAATCGGATCCGGTTCAGAAACTCATGCTCCAAATCATGGCGTCGGGGATGGCAAGTTCAAATTCAGTAACGCAGGTACAGAAGCTATACTATCGGGCTGACAACACCAAATCAGATCATTGCTTCCATATCACGCATCGCTCACGAATGTTTGATAAGTTTCTAATGCGGAAAGAACAGAGTTGAGTGCTTTCAACAACGCAAGACCTCGGCCCGAATAATAGTTTGCTGCGTTGGTATAAAGAATCGTTGAGGCTTTCAAACTGCAAATGGCAAGGAGACACCGTGGTTCTCTACTCAGAAAAGAGTTGGACAACCTATCTTTTCTACAGACACATCCAGAAGTCCAGAAACATTTCTCAAACGCAGGGTGTATTGAATTCATTGAGAGGTTGCAAAATGGTTGCCACCAGTCGACAGCATAAGCTTTTTCCAAAACTTTAGACGGGAATAAGGCCCGTGTTGGGTCCTTGGAGATCTTAGTAGATGAAGCTGCCATTGCTGTAGCAACCAGCCTACCAAGATCGGGCCAAAGTTGGTTCAAAACCACTGCTACCAAAAACTTGAATTTCAGAGCTTATTTAAAGGAAGAGTTCAAGCACAATGCATGGAAGAAGAGCATGTCAGTTTCATGTCTAGAAGAGGAGTGGAAAGAACTGTTTAAGGGTATCCAACTATACATAACCTCGGAGGGCAGGTATGACAAACTCATGATGTATCATTTCAAACTTCTAGACCATTTCACCGGTAAGACCCTTCTCAATTTACCTTTTTTCCTACATAAGAGTTTAACTAAGGTTTGCAAGAAGATCAGGGCTCAACTCCTGAGCATGAATAATACTCTGTGCCACTTTGGCCTTATCAAATTGATCATTCTGGAGGAATTAAAATAGCAGGGAAGGAGCTGGCAACATTTTCTATTCTGGGAGGGCTTTGAAACACAGACTCAGCCCATAAATGAACAGGGGAAAGGTTCAAAGAAACAGTTGACTCCTCAAAGAAGTTCGAGGAAGAGGAGGACCCTGCCACGACCTCCAGAAGATAGAATATCTGGAGTAAAATCCCACAGGTCAAAGAAAAGGTTAAACTTTGAAACCACTACAGAGCAACCCACAGAGCAGCCTACAGAAAAGAGAACAAACCTATTAAACCTGCCCTACACAGACTCAGAACCAGAGCAACAAGATGAGAGCCCTGTCACCAAGAGTCCTGAGCAGTCAATTGAGTTTGCACAGAATTATGAGACCTTCACTCATACAGAGGAAGCAGAAACATCAAAAATCTCTAAGTCAAAGAAATCTCAGAAAATCAAGCATCTAAAAGAGGTAATCGCTCAGCAAGAGGTTTTGGAACGGGTAATCAAAGAAAGGTATAAGAAGTTGTCTGATAACTTCGCAAAAACCAACGCTGCGTTTGAGAGACTGGCCCAGGAAAGTGTTAAAGAGAAGAAAAGAAAGAAGAAACTCACCAAAGATTACAATAGTCTATGGTGGCTTGCCAAATGCCTTAAAAGGCACATAAGAAGATTGAAACAAAAACAAAAGCAAAAATCCCATCCAGATTTGAAGGTACTTGCTCAAGTGGCTGTTAACATGCAAGGGGAGAAATCAGAAACGCATTGAGTTTTGATGGAATCACAATTTTGAAGGTGAAAACTCGTTTTGGGCATAGTCAGGGCTTTCACCAACGCAAAGCGATATTTTATGACCCGTTAGCTGGTCAAAGGCAACGCTTTCACCAGGTAACCAGCGAAATATAAAACGAGTTAGCTGTTGAAAGCAGGAAAAACATTTTTGGAAGCCCAGGGCAGAACAGGTCATTTCTCACAGGTTATGAAGGAGTTCCAGAGTATCAAGGGAATGAAAATTGCTTGCAAAGGATTCGACATCAGAGATTTGAGGGAATTTTGGAAACCACATGTAAAACAAACTTCCTCAAATATCGACCATGAACGTTGGAGAAACCCAACTGTCAAGACAGGTGTTTTTCCACGTTGCATCACATCACAGATTCCAGGAGCTGAAGGATGCAGATGGCGAATTTTTGAGATTGAAGACAATTCGAGTGCTAAGTTTAGTTGTTAAGTCTTTATTTTCAAGTTGTTTAATTAGATTTGAATTGCTTTTATTAAATACAGATCCATGTTTTTAGGATCTGTAAAACCGATTGTAAGAGGCTATAAATGCCTATTTTTGATATGAGACGGAGGTTCAAACTGGGAGATATTTTATGCTACTATATAGACTCTTTTTGCATAAATAAAGTTCAGTTTCCTTTCGTTTTCAATATTAGAATTGTCCATCTTTCATTTTCTGTACTTTGTTTCAGTGTATTTTAGTTCATGAAAACTGTCATCTCTTTATTGAACTCATAGACTTGAAATTAAAGGATTTCCCTCTGTCTTGTATTAAGCCCTACATTCACTTGTATTGGCAATCAAGAATAGTGTTCTCCATCCTCTCTTTCAATTACTTCATCTGATTATTGTTTCCTGAAAGCACTGTTTCTTTAGATGTGTGATGAGTTGTTTATTTCATTGATCATTAAAGAACCCATTGTCCCAAATACATAAAAACCATTATTTCTAAGTTACCAAGCATCCTTAGCCCACAACCCTAAGGAGTTTCTTGGAGTGATAACAAATTGGCGCCGTTGCCGGGGAGACGAAATTCAAGCTCTGCTTTCATGGGATACGACACAGAGCTGATCTTTGATGATAGACAAAGATTAGACATTTTCAGTTGGTTGTAATCATCTATCTGGCGACTCCACAAGTTCATCCTGGCTCCTAAGAGGATCAATACTAGGGCGAATCCTCAAGAATCACCAATCACACCAGTGTCCAATCTAGAATCAATTCTCAGAAAAGGAAAGACAATTCAAGGCCAAACTTCAAGATCAGATACAAAAGGTAATCCTCTTCTCAGTTCTGGAAAATCTACTACAGAAAAATTTGAGTTCTTTTCAGAGAATACTGATGAAAAAACAGCTGTAAATACTGTAGAAGAACAAATTCTTTTTGATCAACAGAAAAATCCTAGTGATAAAAAATTGATAGACTATAATTTGATCGAAAAAACATCTAAGACATTAGAAAGAAGCCACAATTCTTCTTCCCTTGAGTCTTTTCACTCTCAACAACAAGAAGATCACTTGAACATTTATACTAGCCTCCTTGCTATTGAACATCTCCTCCAAGAGTTATCTGCTAAGGGTGAAGAAAATTTAGCTGGACAGCTTGCAAATTTTTACAGAGCCTCTTATCAGACCTCTTTCCCCTTAGAAGATTCACCTCTTTCGCATTCCTCTAGTGTTGAAGACTTGAAGAAGAAACTATCATTTTCCCCACCTCTGATAGTCATGGCTGCACCACCCCCTTTGACTAAGATGCAACAGATCCTAGATGCTAGGTATGCACCACTCATATTGCCAAATCCAGTAGCAACCATGCCAATAGGAGACTATCATAAATATATGCCTAAGTTCACAGGCGAAGGCGATGTGTCTGCTGAAGAACATATTGAGGCTTTTTACAGTTATGCAGAGAACCTTAATATTGAAGAAGAAGATGTTTGGACACGAGTCTTTGTCCAAAGCCTAGATGGCCATGCTAGGAAATGGTTCAAAGAACTACCTGCTGGTTCCATTGCCGAAATCGAGCAATTGGATGAGACGTTTCTGAAACATTGGGGTGACAGAAGAGATTTTGTTTACTACACCACAGAATTCAGAAACTTGAGGAAACAAAGTAGTGAGTCAGTCTCTGATTTCACTAAAAGGTTTAACCAGATGTATGGAAAAATACCAGCTGAGATAAAACCGTCAGATGCCTCTGCCAAAATCACATATTCTGATGCTTTTGATTCAGATTTTTGTTTATTGTTGAGAGAAAGGAGGTCACCAACATTATCTCTCATGCAAGATGCTTCCCTTAAGGTGGAATCAAACATTCTAGCCTCCCAGAAGCGGAAAGGAGATTCTGACAGGAGAAGACCAAAGAATGAAGCCTCATCTTCATCAAATGATGATCCAAAACTTGATAAAATGGCCAAGATGCTAGAATCTCTAACCTCTGAGATATCTAAGCTCAAGATAAAAAATAAACAGCCTATGAAGGGAAGAGGCACTTATGATTCTGTAGGCAGAAATCCGAATCAAAATCCAAATAACTTCAGAAGAAATAATCAGCCAACTCAGATCTTGCAAAGGGAAAATAATTCTTCTGAAGATCAGAGGATAAAGGTCCCTCTGCAAAATGTTGTGATGGACGAAGACCATGGTGAAGATCAAGAAGATGGAGAAGGTGACATTCATTGTGTTGGAGAAGAGACAGGAAAATCTTATCTAACACAACATGACTATGAGGAATCATTGATGACTGAACAGACAGAAGATGATCTTCTTGGTGATGGCATTTTCACAACAGAAGATAAAAATAGATATAACCTCCGATCCAAATCTAATACTGCTCAACAAGATGCACCAGCCTCTCCTGAAAAGAGCACAACCCCTGTTAAGCAAAAAGATCAGACATCAGAAGATCAACAAGCAAATCCTCCAAAGGGGAAAGCATCATCTCCTCCCAAGAAGACTGCTGCCCCTGTCAAGCATCAAACTCCAGAAAGTCAGCCTCCTGTTGAGCAGCAAAAAAATCAGGAAACCCCTTCAAATCAGGTAAAGTTTTCTGATAAAGTTCCATATTCTTTTAATTTTGAGGCTGAAATACAAAAAATTAAAATTCCTATTCCTCTAGTCGAGCTGATGAAAAATGAAATGTTCAAAAGGGATATCCTCAAAATTCTAGATCCCCAATCTGTATCCCTTTCTGCTGATATCCTCAACATATATGATGATAAGCCAACCATTACTCTGGGCCAAATGGTGGAAGACAGAGATGAAAGATTTCCTCCCTTTTACATCTCTTTAAATATTCATGAGAAAACACTGCATAATTGTTTATTGGACTCCGATGCTTCGCACAATTTGATGCCGAAGGCAGTCATGGATGAGCTTGGGCTAGAGATCACCAAGTCTTATCATGACCTTTTCTCTTTTGATTCTCGAAAATTCAAATGTCTTGTGATGATTAAGGATTTGGCTGTAACCTTAACCCAAGCATCAATGAAGACTATGGTGATGGATATAGTGGTGGCCGACATACCTCCTAAATTTGGATGCTTACTATCGAGATCATGGATGAAGAGATTAGGTGGCACTCTTCAAATGGATCTCTCCTACGCTACTATCCCTATTTTTGGAGGGGTGAATAGGAGGCTATACAGGGAATCCAAGTTGGCATATGTAATCAGTGACGAGAAAAATCCATCCAATCATCCTATCTATTCGGTTGACACAGGTATGGGATCTTGTATTTTGCAAATTGACGATTCACTGCCTGATACATTGCTGCTCAGAAAGCCCACAGATCAGATCACAGTTCAGCCCACAGAGATAGCAGAAGAAGACCTTTGGACCATGTTCTTTGACGATGCTTGCACTAAGGAGTCAGCTGGAGCAGGAGTGGTATTCATTTCTCCTTCTAAGAAAACTTCTCATTTGTCCTTTAAACTCGATTTTAAAGTGACTAATAACATTGTTGAATATGAGGCACTACTTTTGGGGCTGAATGAAGCCAAAGAGAGAAACATTAAAAAATTGCAGGTGTTTGGAGATGCAGATTTGATCATCCAGCAGGTGAATAAGTCCTTTCAAGCAAAGCATGTCAGGCTGAAGGCCTATAGAGATGAGGTGTTGAAGGCAATTCATGATTTTGCAGATTTTAAAATTACATATGTACCCAGAGCAATGAATGAATTGGCTGATTCATTGGCTGTGTCCGCTTGTGCATTCATACCCCCTCTGCCTCATAAGTTAACTTACGAAATTCAAGTTAAATATAGGCCCTCTCTCCCTGATAATGTAAAATTTTGGAAAGTTTTTGAAGACGATGCTGAACTCACTAGATTCCTTGCAGTGATAGATGAGTTTGCAGATCTGCAGATTGATCAGGAGAATGAACATGACCATGAAGTTGAGAAACCAAAGTTCAAAAGCAAAATTGCAGCACATGAAATAGTTCAGTTGTCTACCAACATAATTCCTAAAGGTTTGGTCCCGTTGGAAAGTTTGTTCGATAACAATGATGTGGATGTCAAATTGCAAAGAGGGGAAAAAGATTTATAAGTTTTGCAGTATAATGTGGCCAGTGAGCAAGATCCTAAATATGTCAACCTAGCCTCACATTTGACTGAAAAACAAAGGGTTGATTATGGAGAATTGCTAAAAGAGTTTGCAGACATCTTCGCTTGGCGGTATGATGACTTGAAGAATTTTGACACAGATGTGATTCAGCATAAGATTCCCTTGAATAAAGACACCAAACCATTCAGACAGAAGCTCAAATCTTTCAACCCTTTGTTGCTGCCTATAATGGAAAGGGAAATTAAAAAACTGTTGGATGCCCGCATTATCATTCCCCTCAGGTATTCAGAATGGATTGCGAACCTCGTACCGGTCAGGAAGAAGAATGGGGAGATCAAATCTGCGTCGATTTCAGGAATTTGAATAAGTGCTCTAGGAAGGATAACTACCCTCTGCCCAAAATGGAGCATATTCTGCAGAAGGTGTCGGGATCAAAGGTGATGTCCTTTATTGATGTTTTTTCTGGATACAATCAGATTGTTGTCCATTCAGAAGAGAAATAAAAGACTGCCTTTACCACTCCATGGGGTACGTTTATGTACGAGAAGATGCCCTTTGGATTGATGAATGCAGGAGCGACATTCCAAAGGGCAATGGACATTGCTTTCGTTGGAGAGAAAGATAAATTTGTCCTGATTTATCTCGATGATATCACCGTTTTCTCAAGCAGCCATGAACTGCATTTGCAACACTTAAAAAGGACATTCCTGAAATGTCGAAGGTATGGCATTTCTCTTAATCCAAAGAAATTGAATTTTGCACTTAAGGAAGGGAAATTACTTGGGAATATTGTTTCAGCTGATGGGGTTAAAATTGACCCAAAGAGGGTAGAAGCAATTAAAAATCCGTCTCTTCCTAGATCCAAGAAGGACATTCAGTCTTTCCTTGGAACTATAAACTTTGTTAGAAGGTTTATAGTAAATTTTGCTGAACTCACAAAGCATATCACTGCTATGTTGAGAAAAGACTCTGAGGTAAAATGGACTGAAGCAGCCAGATTTCATTCAATTCCATCAAGGAAGTCATCACAACAACCCCTATTTTGATCAGCCCCGATTTCTCCAAGGTATTTTACATTTTTTCATTTGCTTCAAGTGATACAATCGCAGTAGTACTCTTGCAGAAAAATGCTGATGATCAAGAGCAGCTGGTTGCCTTCTTCAGTAAGGTCTTGAGGGACGCAGAGGTAAAGTATGAATTGATGGAGAAGAAAGCATACACACTTGTCAAGTCATTGAAAGCTTTCAGAGTTTACATTCTTCAGTCAAAGGTAATAGCTTTCGTTCCCTCCAGTTCAGTTAAAGATGTTCTTGTCCAACCTGACATTGATGGAAAAAGAAGTAAGTGGATAGCAAGGTTGATTGAATTCGATGTTGAGATCAAACCAAAAAAACTTGTGAAGGGTCAAGGCCTTGCCAAACTCCTGGCAGAGGAAAATTGTAGGCTGCTCGAAATAAATCTGGTAAGCTTTAACGCAGAAAATGATCAGTCTTCAGAGGATAAACAAGGTGAGAAAATGCAGGTCTCATCTCACTTAGCTAATTGCAAATGGTACAGTCATATTATTCAGTTTATGCAAACTTTATCAGTCCCATCAGATTTGACAAAGACTCAAAGAAGGGCTTTGAAGCTCAAAGCTATAAATTTTTGCATAAATGACAACTTGTTGTTCTGGAAAAATCCCATAGGTTTATTGTTGAGGTGTGTAAACCAAGAAGAGGCAGCTAAAGTCATGATTGAATTTCATAATAGTGAATGCAAGGGACATCACTATTGGAAAACCATAGCACACAAAATCTTAAGATCTGGTTACTATTGGCCATCCTTATTTTCAGATGTATATGAGTTTGTGAAAACATGTGACAAGTGTCAGAGGTTCAAAGGTAAACAACAATTAAAGTCTCTTCCCCTCAAACCTATAGTGGTCACAGGGCCTTTTCAGCAGTGGGGCCTGGACTTCATAGGTGAAATTCATCCGCCTTCTAGTGGTCAGCACCAGTGGATCCTGGTTGCCACCGATTACTTTACAAAGTGGATTGAGGCTATTCCCACCCGGAACGCCAATCATACTGTCATCATAAACTTTCTGCAAGAAAACATATTTGCCAGATTCGGCTGCCCTAAGAGAATAGTCACGGATAACGCTGCTGCATTCAAATATAAACACTTGGTGAAATTGTGTGAAGAGATGGGAATTCAGCTGGTACATTCCATAGCTTACTATCCACAAGGGAATGGCTTAGCTGAGTCATTCAACAAGAGTTTAGTCAGAATTATAAAGAAGCTGCTGGAACAAAATGCCAGAGGTTGGGATTCCAAACTGAAGATTGCCTTGTGGGCTGACAGGGTTACATGTAAGAAATCAATTGGTACATCTCCTTTCAAGTTGGTATATGGTACTGAGGCCATATTTCCTGTTCAACTTGCATTATCAGTTGCAAAGTTCTTACAAGAAACTGATTCTGAACCAAGTGATTTCACCAGGAGAATTCATAATTTGGTAGAACTACAGCAAGATAGAGAGCAGCTATTGGAAAAAACAAAATTGCATCAAGAAAGAATCAAAGAAACTTTCGACAAGAAAGTCAAAACAAATGTCTTCAAAACAGGGGATTTAGTTTTAAAGTGGGATGCAACAAGGCAGGAGAAGGGGAAACACGGAAAATTTGAGGCTCTCTGGATAGGTCCTTTTGTCATAACAGCGGTGCAGCAGAACAATACCTTTGTTCTCCAAACTCTTTCAGGTAAGGCAGTAGCAGGTGGCCCTTTCAACGAGCGCTTCCTGAAGATCTATTTCTCATAAGGCTTCCTTTGAAGCCCTGTTCTACTTGTACATATTTCTTTTTCAGTTTTGTTTTCTTTATTTCTGTCATTCAAATAACTCCATGCCCAATGGTACTAGAAAACTATTTTTCAAATTTCTGTCTTAAGTTGTAATAAGGCTACTGAGTCTAGCTAGGTTCTTGGTCACCTCACAGGGAGATGCCCATCCCAGTTGGAGCCAAATGTTAGCTCCCAAAATGAACCCGTCCCTTTGGTTGCATTTTGTGGTGGATAGCGTGGCTATTGGTAGTTTTCTCAAATTAGTTTTGAGTTTTTCTAGCTGCAAAACTTAGGTTTTGATTTTTGTCTTAGAAATAAGACGACCCATAGATGTCTTCTTTTAAAAAATTTCATAAAATGCTTTCAACAGCTAACGTGTGTTTAAAACATGAGTGTTAGCTGGTGAAAGTGGCGACTTTTAACAGCTAAGGAGCATCTATCATAGGTCTGTGCGCTGGTGAAAGTGTTGATTTTCAAAACATCCAAAGAAGCATTGTCGCGGGTCGTGCGCTGGTGAAAGTTAAGACTTTCAACAGCTAAGGAACAGTTCTCACGGGGTGGCGCGCTGGTGAAAGAAGTAAGTCTCAACAACTAAGGGACATTTTCCACAGGATTGTGCGCTGGTGAAAGCGGATTGTGCGCTAGTGAAAGCGATAAGTTTCAACAGCTAAGGGGCGTTTTCCAGGGGCCGTTAGCTGAAGAAAGCATGAATCATGTGCGTTTATCCACATTTCAAAAATCAAATCATGATGCGATCAACTCATGTCATGCCATCAAGAAAGACGCGCTGATAAAAGTGGATAATCATGAAAACTTGAGTTCCACGTCCAAGTCGGATTACAAATCGGATCCGGTTCAGAAACTCATGCTCCAAATCATGGCGTCGGGGATGGCAAGTTCAAATTCAGTAACGCAGGTACATAAGCTGTACTGCCGGGCTGACAACCCCAAATCAGATCATTGCTTCCATATCACACATCGCTCATGAATGTTTGATAAGTTTCTAATGCGAAAAGAACAGAGTCGAGTGCTTTCAACAGTGCAAGACCTAGGCCCGAATAACAGTTTGCTGCGTTGGTATACAGAATCGTTGAGGCTTTCAAACTATAAATGGAGAGGAGACGCAGTGGTTCTCTACTCATAAAAGAGTTAGACAACCTATCTTTTCTACAAACACATCCAGAAGTCCAGAAACATTTCTCAAACGCAGGGTGTATTGAATTCGTTGAGAGGTTGCAAAATGGTTGTCACCAGTCGACAGCAGAAGCTTTTGCCAAAACTTTCGACGGGAATAAGGCCCGTGTTGGGTCCTTGGAGATCTTAGTAGATGAAGCTGCCATTGTTGTAGCAACCAGCCTACCAAGATCGGGCCAGAGTTGGTTCAAAACCACTGCTACCAAAAACTTGAATTTCAGAGCTTATTTAAAGGAAGAGTTCAAGCACAATGCATGGAAGAAGAGCATGCCGGTTTCATGTCTAGAAGAGGAGTGGCAAGAACTGTTTAAGGGTATCCAACTATACATAACCTCGGAGGGCAGGTATGACAAACTCATGATGTATCATTTCAAACTTCTAGACCATTTCACCGGTAAGACCCTCCTCAATTTACTTTTTTTCCTACATAAGAGTTTAACTAAGGTTTGCAAGAAGATCAAGGCTCAACTCCTGAGCATGAAGAATACTCTGTGCCACTTTGGCCTTATCAAATTGATCATTCTGGAGGAATTAAAACAACAGGGAAGGAGTTGGCAGCATTTTCTATTCTGGGAGGGCTTTGAAACACAGACTCAGCCCATAAATGAACAGGGGAAAGGTTCAAAGAAACAGTTGACTCCTCAAAGCAGTTCGAGGAAGAGGAGGACCCTGCCAGGACCTCCAAAAGATAGAATATCTGGATTAAAATCCCACAGGTCAAAGAAAAGGTTAAACTTTGAAACCACTACAGAGCAACCCACATAGCAGCCTACATAAAAGAGAACAAACCTATTAAACCTGCCCTACATAGACTCAGAACCAGAGCAACAAGATGAGAGCCCTGTCACCAAGAGTCCTAAGGAGTCAACTGAGTTTGCACAGAATTATGAGACCTTCACTCATACAGAGGAAGGAGAAACATCAAAAATCTCTAAGTCAAAGAAATCTCAGAAAATCAAGCATCTGAAAGAGGTAATCGCTCAGCAAGAGGTTTTGGAATGGGTAATCAAAGAAAGGTATAAGAAGTTGTCTGATAACTTCGCAAAAACCAACGCTGCGTTTGAGAGACTGGCCCGGGAAAGTGTTAAAGAGAAGAAAAGAAAGCAGAAACTCACCAAAGATTACAATAGTCTATGGTGGCTTGCCAAACACCTTAAAAGGCACATAAGAAGATTGAAACAAAAACAAAAGCAAAAATCCCATCCAGATTTGAAGGTACTTGCTCAAGTGGATGTTAACATGCAAGGGGAGAAATAAGAAACGCATTGAGTTTTGATGGAATCACAATTTTGAAGGTGAAAACTCGTTCTGGGCGCAGTCAGGGCTTTCACCAACGTAAAGCGATATTTTATGACCCGTTAGCTGGTGAAAGGCAACGCTTTCACCAGCTAACCAACAAAATATAAAATGAGTTAGCTGTTGAAAGCAGGAAAAGCATTTTTGGAAGCCCAGGGCAAAACAAGTCATTTCTCACAGGTTATGAAGGAGTTCCAGAGTATCAAGGGAATGAAAATTGCTTTCAAAGGATTCGACATCAGAGATTTGAGGGAATTTTGGAAACCACATGTAAAATAGACTTCCTCAAATATCGACCATGAACGTTGGAGAAATCCAACTGTCAAGACAGGTGTTTTGCCACGTTGCATCACATCACAGATTCCAGGAGATGAAGGATGAAGATGGCGAATTTTTGAGATTGAAGACAATTCGAGTGCTAAGTGTAGTTGTTAAGTCTTTATTTTCAAGTTGTTTAATTAGATTTGAATTGCTTTTATTAAATACAGATCCATGTTTTTAGGATCTGTAAAACCGATTGTAAGAGGCTATAAATGCCTATTTTTGATATGAGACGGGGGTTCAAACTGGGAGATATTTTATGCTAATGTATAGACTCTTTTTGTAGAAATAAAGTTCAGTTTCCTTTCGTTTTCAATATCAGAATTGTCCATCTTTCATTTTCTGTACTTTGTTTCAGTTTATTTTAGTTCATGAAGACTGTCATCTCTTTATTGAACTCATAGAATTGAAATTAAAGGATTTCCCTCTGTCTTGTATTAAGCCCTACATTCACTTGTATTGGCAATCAAGAATAGTGTTCTCCATCCTCTCTTTCAATTACTTCATCTGATTATTGTTTCCTGAAAGCACTGTTTCTTTAGATGTGTGATGAGTTGTTTATTGCATTGATAATTAAAGACCCCATTGTCCTAAATACATAAAAACCATTATTTCTAAGTTACCAAGCATCCTTAGCCCACAACCCTAAGGAGTTTCTTGGAGTGATAACAGATGTCATTATAGATTTTTACAATTTTTTCTTTATCCCTCCCGCCATCTATGATTCGCCATAATGTTTCTGTCACATTCTTCCCGATATTCATTGTATCAAACAAATGAACTAGTTTTAGGTCATCATAGTAAGGCAACCCCATGAATTGAGTGGGATAACATTTCATTCCTCGTGGAAGCCCATTATTACTACCTTCATGACGACGACATTGATGAAGCATAAAAAAAATCAGAACACTATTTATCAAATGCGGTAAAATAAATTGAATAATTAAAATAAAATTTCAAAACATGATTCCATTTACGATATATAAACAAAATGCATACCTTGAGGATTAATTCTGTCATATGCCAACTTCCATAGGTGAGGTGTCATTCTTTGTGGTTTTAGTCCAGTGTCTTGTTTCCCATTGAAAATATATTTTTTCAGTAATACGATACTTATGGTTCTTAGAGAGGAAGTGTATATACTCATGAAACACCTCCTTTCCTAAACATTTTGACCGACGAGATTTCATCTTAGGACCACAAAATGGACATGCAAATTTACCCTTTGTTTGAAGACCTGCAACAGATAAATTAATGTGAATTATTAATATACGAAAGGATTATTTAAAGAACATGCATGATATATTCAATTAATTATATACTATTCAAGCATGCAATATGGAACATTACATACCACAAAAATGTGTTAGTCCCGAGGCATCATGAATTGTCTATAAAAGTATTCCATGACATTGAAATCTCTTCTGCCCAATTGGTTTACAGATGTCATACATAGTGATGCCCTCCCATAACTTTAGTAGCTCATCGATAAGAGGCTCGATATACACATTCATATCTTTAACTTGGTACTTACCTAATTTTTTGAAATTACATGAAATTACTACCATGGTATGTATATATACATAAGAAATAAATGAAAGATATTATGCAAAAAAAAAGAAAAAAATGAAAATTTTACATTTGAAAAATTAATGTAAACAAATACCTGGAACAATCATTGTCAACATTATGTGCTCTTTCTTTATTGAGATCCAAGGAGGAATGTTATTGTTGATAACAAAAATAGGCCACACTGAGTAAACATACCGAAGCTCTCCAAATGGATTAACACCGTTAGTTGCCTATGAAATCCTAACGTTACGAGTTTCATCTGTAAATTCTGGTCATTTTGCAACAATTTCCTTAAATGCATAACCATCTGCAAGCATTCAAAGAACGCCATCTTAAATTCTCTTTCATGCATGGTAATCCATAAACTATGCTATGCTTTGGCACCTGAATAATCGTTGCAAACGTGGAATTATGAGAATATGTCGGAGAACCTTTCAAGGCACCATTTTTGTTACTTGATCGGTTCGATACCTACTGATACCAGATACAGGGAATTTTGTTTTCGACACATGTTGTCCATAATAAATAATATGATCATTAGGACATGCATTTATACTTTGATACTCCATTCCAATGTCTTTCATAATGGCATGTAAATCTCGATATGTGCGAGGTAAAATATTTGACGAGGGTAACAAAAATTCACCTAACAATCTAAACATAAAATATAACTAGTTAATGTAAAAATAGTGCTTGTAAATATTGCATTTTTATTTTACACATTAATTAATACTAAAAAAAAGGGGAAAAAGTCAACCTTTATGTAGATGTGATGAAACACATTATATACCTTAGGATCTGTGTCATACAAGTATTCGACAAATGATTCGTAACCTTTAAGTTCACCAACAACAATGTAGTGGAGAGAATATTTGCTCTTGACCCTTTATATAGTCATTTATTTGCCTTTTCACTTAGAGGTTCATCATAAAAACCATCACTATTGTCCCTGTGATCCTCATCTGGATGACCAAATAAGTCTTGGATCATTTGATTTGTCCCATGATCTTGAACTATGTTATTATTGTCATCTACTTCCATGGGATTATTAACTTGATCTTCATTATCTGCTTCATGTTCCTCATCTTGTACAACATCATTTCTGATACTACTTGGTGCTTTCTGCAGAAAGTTAGGGGGGAAATCTAACTTTATAATTACAAACAATCATGCAAAATTAGTGCATGTATAAAACAATATAAAAGTTTGTGATTACAATCAATATTAAAACAAATAATGAATATATATATATATATATATATATATATATATATATATATATATATAATTACCATGGGATGATATTCATTTGGTCCCTCGTCCATGTGCCCATATTTTCTACAATGTTTTTTAGTTGTTGTTATTAAAACTCTTTCGAGACGTCTAGTACAACATTTTTCGCAAGGGCAAAAACATTTACCGTCACCCTTTTCACCCTCTTTAATTTTTTTCCCACCTCTAATGTTTTCTGCAATTCTTCCCCACATACATATGGTGATGATTATCTTATAAAATTGACTAGTGTATAACAGAATATCTATTATATTTTTCTATTATAACATATGAAAAAAAAAGTTTTTTTTTGTTCGCCAAGAAGACCTTATACCCTTTTTGAATTGTCGTTGTTATAGCAAACTTGTCGCAACATCCGTAAAATGAAACATATTTATAGATTTTATATTGTCACAATTCCAACGACAGTTGACCAAGTCAATGTTGACTTTGTCAAATAGTGGGTGACCGTTTGGGGGGGAAACCTAGTGTCCACATCGTCGCAATAGCGACGCACATTTGATGTTGTCGCAAGAGTGATGACCTTCATAAGATGTCTCTCTTGCGACGATTTGAAAAGTACATCGCATGTGCGACGATATCGGGTAGGATGGAGAAAAAACTTAAAATTTCCTCTATTTTTCGACAGTATGGCCAATTTTGTCCATAACATCGCAAGTAGATCGTCGCAATTTTTCCAATATGTAGTAGTGTGATATCCACCTCTCTCAGCACTGCCACAATCACCACCATTCTGATACTCCTCCTGAACACGAAACACATCATGGGTATGGTCCTGCATCAACTGGTGTGACCGGAAGTTGCTCACATCATGTCCCATATATTTGCAAAATTCACATAACAAAATATGGTGAGTCTTATGATATTTATCTAGTGTTTGGAAGCAGGGTTGTATATGGCCCCACTATCTACATATCTTGCACCACTCCCTCTAAGGCCCAACCAGAAATGGATTCGGCACACCCGTATCTATATAATTTCCTAATGTAGGACACTCATCTCTGTAGTGACCCTTTGATTGACACATAGTACACCAAACATGTTCGCACACCACCTTTTCCTTTTCCATATCCTACAACTACATCATTAGGTTGGAGAGCTGGGACTGCACCTGTGCCATACCTGATGATGTTTCTCCTCCTCCTGGTGTAGCCTCCAGGCACATCACAATCTCTAACAGTTCTTCTTGAGTAGTCACCTTTTGTTGGGTAAGTAGGACTCGAATATGGGGGAGCAACCCTACAATGAAAAATTCTCTATGTTTCACATCTTAGATCTAGAATGTCAACTTCTCCAATAAAATCTTGAATAGTTGGTCATAATCCCACATGATTTCTCCCGATTGTTGCTTAATTTCCTTAATCTCTATAGTGCATTGAGATTTTGACTTAGGTTTTTGTAACTCCTTAAGAAAATATCTCTTGATATTTGTTAGGTACCTCATCTATCTCGTTGGAGAAATGGCCTTATACTTCATATACCATGTCAGGGATTTGTCCCTAAAAGTGGTCTCCAATTGCACGATATTTGATGTTTTATATGTAATCCTCTTTCCAGAAAATATTTCCTCACATGTGAACCAATGTTGATCTCCATCATCCTTACCCATCCCATGGAACACAGGTAACCTCAGATTGATATCCTAATTCTCCATCCTCAACCTCGGATTGTATCCTCCTTACTAACTACTTGGTGTTGGGGTTCTTGGGACTGATACTCTACCTTGTGAAGTGTTACTGACTTCTTCTTCTTCTTCACTC
Organism: Picea engelmannii; assembly: GCA_009831015.1. NCBI lineage: Eukaryota > Viridiplantae > Streptophyta > Pinopsida > Pinales > Pinaceae > Picea > Picea engelmannii. The sequence continues at coordinate 529,515 of ML787090.1, forward strand.
ACTGCTTCTCTTCTTAATTATCCTACTCTTTCTTCTACTCCAATCACCAAATTGTCTGGTGTTCTTTCTTCTTGGTTAAAAATGTGCAGGTGGGGTGGTTCAAAGTGGGGGAAAATCCATCTTCTTCCAACATTTCCTATGAGGGAACCCAAAGAGTTTCCTACTTCCAGCCGCGCAAGACCATCCACTATCACTAACTATTATTCCCTTCCTCTTTGGAGGCTTTCACCCTCTTCTCCTATCTATGTGCCTCTACTATAAACCTCATCATCCTTTGAATCTGTGGTATCTTTCAACAACTAAGGGGGTTAGACTTCATCTTTGTGTCCCCTACCACTACTACTTCCAGTATCTTCACTGGATACCCTACTCTCAACGCCACACAGCTTCACCAACCTATCTCGGCTTGTGCTCCTCTCTGACACAACACACTCTCCCACACTTCCTCTTGCTATAGTATCCTTCCTCTTCATCCTGGGCCTAACCCCTCGCCTCACACCCCTTGCTATTTTCTTTCTACTCCTATATTTTGTTTTCCTCCTTAGCTCAACTCTTCTTGCATATCTTTCCACTCTCTCTCTCTCTCTCTCTCTCTCTCTCTCTCTCTCTCTCTCTCTTCTTCTCTTCTGGGTCCAGTCTCTCCCTCACCTTTCTCTTCTTTTCCTATATATTTTAATCCCACCCCCTCAATGTTATGGGTTCTACTCAGCCATCCTATCAGGATCCATATGCATCAACCCTTTCTCTACAAACAACATCTTAATCCACAACGAGATTTATTCTAGAAACCTTTTATGAGGAACTTCAGTAAACTTCCTTTCATTTTCACTGAAGGAATCAATGTATTCTACAACAAACTCAATGATATAACTTTCCTTCACTCGAGTGAACCAAAAATCAATGACTCAAGTCCATTTATTATCCAAGGCCTTCAACCTATCAACTATGATCTGATCCCACACCAGTGGTTCTTGAGGCCTTAAAGCAATGTTAGTAGTAGTCCACCTCTTCAACCATTCATACAATAGACATGGAAATTCAGTAAAGAAAATTTCATGCATATCAATGTAGATATACCTATCCTTGAATTGTTCCACATTGGCAGTCAGACCTTGACTTTCTCACTGAGCAAACTCATCTTCCTTCATAGTCAACCAATCTTGAATTTCCTCCTGAGATAGATACCACCTCATTCTCTGCCTTCGTCATTCAATACAAATCCTTCAAGTCCTGATGTTGGCCCTTGACCAAGTTTTGAGGATCCTTGGTTTTGGCGGAGTGCAAGACGAAGTAGAGATCGCGAGATCTCAGCCCCTTTTTAGGGATTTTTGGGTTTTGGGCTTATGTAATGGGTATGGGGATGTCGGCCCATGGGTTTACCCATGCTTAGGCCTATTTTGTAATGTATAAATAAGTAGCTAGGCGATGTAAGAAGAGGGAAAGGTGTGCTAAGTGAAAATGATTGTAAGAGGCTTGGTGTGTATTGTATGTTGAGACTTGCAGAGCTAAGTGCAAGTCGTCTGTAGTGCTTTGTGTGCAGACTGTGGAAGGTTGTGTGCCTAGATCTACTCAGGGAAGGAGGATCTGGTGAGGTGCGCAGATTTCCTGTCCTCTGCGGAGTTGATTTTGAGGCTCTATGCATGTAGCTGATTGACCGAAGATAATAAACAAAAGAAGAGTTGGTGGACGTAGCCCCAGGGTGGGGGTGAACCACGTATATCCTGTGTTGTGAATGCTTTGTGCTTTTTGGTTGTTCTTTTGTTTATATGATTTAATTCTTAGTGCGATGTTAGATGATATATGAATCTAATATGATAGCTTAGTGCCGAATAATGTGAATGAATGCTAGATATGATCTATGTTGGTATGCTTAGTGCTTGAGTTTATTGAATCTATGTGAATACTGCACTAATCTGTTACTAGGGTTTAACTGCGCTGTAAACTAAGACTGAATATTGACGAATCGTAATTGGTACGTGCTCTATTAAGGTATTACAATCAAATATCTGTGTCCTAGCTAAGGTTGCAGACACTGGAGTCCCGCAACCACCCCTGCCTCTACCTCGGGTGAGACTTCATCTGCTTTGCAGGTGTTGCTGAAAGGGCCGGTAGTTAGGGTTTTGTTGGTGCACTGTTGTAGCGTTGAACCCTGGGTCTGCCCCTATGCCAACAAATGGTTCCATTGTCATGACCTGAAACTGTGATTGCTGGGAACTGAGGAAGAAGAAGTTATGTACGAAGATCTGACCTGAAACTGTGATTGCTGGGAACTGAGGAAGAAGAAGCTCTGTGCGAAGATCTAACCTGAAACTATGGAAGCTTCATGGGTAGATCTGTTGCCTTGGTGCACAATACTCTACTTGGATTGTGAAACTTTGTGCTAAGAAGAGAAGTCTGATATGAAGAAAAGAGGTAAGATCTTGAAGCTTTGTGCTTTGAGAAAGGTAAGAATAGTGAAAAGTTTTAGATCTGGAAGCTTTGTGCTCTGCTGAAAGTAAGATTAGTGGAAATTTTTGTTTCAAGAATATGGATCTAGGTATGTTTGATAAGTTTTTTCCTAGCCTGAAAACTAGGGCACAACTAGAAGAAAGAAGAGTTGATATGAGTAGATCTAATAAGAATAGTGAAAGATATGTTATTCATATGCATAGAAAGAATTTTTGGACTAAAAAATGGATGCAAGATCCTAGAAAGAATTTTTTGCAGGTTAGCTACCATGATCCTAGTGTTCAGTACAAGAAAGGATGGGGATCATTTAAGAGAAAGAGAGGATTAACTCTTTGTTACAGTTGTAGAAGACCGGGGCATCTTGCTAAGGAATGTCCTGGTAGAAGAACTAATTGTCTTTGTTTTAAAGCTATGGATCATGAAGTTCTGGATTGACCTAGAATGATTGCTAAGGTTGAAAGAATGAATATGAGACAAAAAAACCCCGAGGAAGATCAATAACTAAGATCATGACAAAACCCCAGAAAGAATCAGAAATTGTACTATTGCAAATGAAAGAAACCCTGAATGATCACATAAACATCAACTTACTAGATATATTCAAAGAAAAAGAATGCATCGAAACAAGAATAGGAGACTTTGACATTGACTGCATTCTGGATGAGGAAACTCAGGTGAATATCATGACAAAAAGAACTTGGGAAATTTTAGGAAAGCCTTCTATGATTCCTTCATTCGGAGGAATAAGATTATTTAGAGGAAAGTTGATAACCCTATGTAGAAGACTTACCTAGATATCTATCAGTGCTCATGGAACCTCGACAGAAGAAGATTTTGAGGTTGTTAAATTTATTGAGAACAACGCCCCATTTTCTATGTTACTAGGAAAACCTTGGATCGAAAATGATCAAGCCAGAAGAAAAGAAGAGGAAGTCTTAGAGCAGAAGAAGCAGGAATTAAAAGATTTCATGACTAGGAGGATCGCACATTTGATTGAATAACATGAGAACAGATCGAAGTTAATTAGAACCAGAAACTTGGATGTCGAAGTTGAGAGGATACACGAGGAATTGAAACACCTATTTGTATAGGAGACTAGAGCACCTACACCAGACAGAGAAAACGTATTTCCCTTGAATCCTAGTAAAGACCATCAACAATGCGAAGTTACTATGCCCAGAGAAGATCAGGATCAGAATAGAAAGAGGAATATCGAGATGAATATCACCGGGAAGAAGGCTAGAAAGCTCAATAAGAAGAAAGCAAAGATAGAAAAGTTACAAAAAGTTCCAAAAGGAACTGCGCAGAAGGAAGGATTCTAGAATTTGAACTTCGTCGGGATACCAGTACAACATAGCATGGCACTTTGCCATGGTGAAGAAATATGACCATTGGAGGCATTATAACCATTAGCCTGATGACCTGAATGGTTAGAACAACAGTTATGTCCAGAAAACTCCGCATCAGACTATTGGGACCGCGTCGTAACGGACATAACTGCATTAATTAAGGTTTCTCGCTCGTTGGAAAGATCCGTTACCTAGTTGTCTACTTATTCCATCGAGCCTTGCACTGAGAACACTTTTGCCACCCGTGATTATCTGAGCTCACAGATTAGTTGATTTTGCGCAGTGATCATCGAGCTATCGCCATCCATCCCGTTGCATTGAGTAGTTGCTCTTCAACCTGAGATAGTCAGCCATGAGCGTGTATGTCCAAAGAACTTAGCACAGTCGAAGAGTCTATAAAGGAGATACTAATCGACCTCATGACTAAAAAGGCAATGTCTGTGGGCGTACAAGATTCATCGACGAGAGGAGTGCAAGCCTCTCTGTCGACTGCTCGCGGATCCGGACCATCCCGAGTTGCGATTGAGAAAATAACCAAGCATAGAGATGACTTGGTGAATGCGAAGTTATTACTGTCTACCCAAGTACATCCCACCCCTGGCCGACGTAGTGAGTCGCGAAAGTGTCCCAAGGGACTTCGACTACATTGTCATCACTGCATACCTCCCAAAGGGGATATGCACAGTTAGACCACAACTACAGAGGATTTTGACCTTGAAAATTAGCGACTATAACCCGTAAGAGCTATGGCATGCTCGCACCTCACAAATATCTGACCAAGACGAAGATAATCCCTCAGCCGTGGACCATGAATCTCCCGCAGTTCACCCTTTTGAATGTAATGAAGATTCCACATTTTGGAAGGCACCAGGAGGTTAACACTTGCATTAAGCTCTTGGTGTCATGCTTCCACGGTGGCTATCTGTGGTTGGACAGACGTATCACTGTCGATCTGGCGCTGATCCATAGGATCATTGGACTGAGCATGCAAGGACCAGACCCACAAGACTTCTACCTAGGAAAAGCTGCAGATCGCGCCTTAGCACAGACGATTAAAGAAACATACAACGATGTTGAGAAGGGGACGCGAGGCTACAAGGTAGCCTCCATCCATAATGTCGCAGTGCGCCTAGCATGCCAATTAATTGAAGGAAAGCTAGTAAGAAAGAACATACCCACATAGGTTACAGGGTTTGTCGTTGACCTCGCTGGGAAATACGTGGAAGGCCTACAGATGAACTGGGCGAAGTACCTATTTAACCAGCTCGATCTAGATTGTCGCGAAGCTCAGGATTAGGGCTATGAGTTTCACTTCAGCTGGTTCCTAATCCTCATTGTGTTTATTGCTTGGGAGATGTTGGAAGGTGCGATCTTCCCTGAGATCGAGCCATTCGAGTCGTTGGTTGCGAAGTTCACCATGCTATGGTATTCGAGCGATATGGGAAAGCAGTGGTAGTCAAACACAGTATTTCATACCTACTACTTGCAGCTTAGGAGGGCTATTGAGTCCTTCCCTCGTATGACGCCGAACACCCTGGACAAGTTCAGGCCTCTTATGAAGTTCGTGCAGATAGGCATTTTATTTACATTACTGTGCACATCGATGAAAGAAAAGAAGAACTTCAATACTACTACACGCTCACTACAGAGGACCTAAAAGAAATCATTAAAGACTGACCTATAAAACTCCTTATCCCTACTGACCCCACAGAGCTGTCTGACTTGGACCTCATTGGAAACCCGGTGGTTACTCGTGAAGAGTATAATGCCCCAAGAAACAAGAAGAAGAAGAAGAAGCAAGATGTATAGGAAGTAAACAACTCATCAGAAGAGACCGCATCCAAGTCACCCAACAGAGGAGGTGATGACAAAGTGAACAAAGAGGAAAAAGAACAAGAAGAAGATAATCAAGGCGAAGTAACACCGCCACAGAACCTCCCTGATGACAACGATCCATCTAAGAAAAGGAAGGTCTCCCCCATGAAACCTTCATCGTGAAAGAAGTCCAAATCCAATAAACCAAAGATGCAGAATGTACTCATGGTTGACGACTTTGACTTCATCATTTCAACCGTAGGAGATGACTTAGAAGAGATTTTGCAAAGAAACGAAGCAAAAAAAGAAGCCATGTATGATAGAATTGAAGAAGAAGTAAGAGGTGTACATCAAGCCCTTTATTCGATCCACAAAGTGTCCACTGCGCCCCCGCCCTTAGAAGAGCAAGAGTTGGGAGATGAGCCTTCTCAACTCCGTAGACTGGCTGATGTGATTGAAGCCCGCCTTCATTGAACACAAGTTGAGAAAGACCAGGCCACAATGGCCCTGAAACAAGCACATGAGGAAGTTATAGAGCAATGTAGTATTGCACAATAGGAGAAGGACGATCTTCAAGCGAAGTTCGAAGAAGAAAGAGCGCAGATCCAACAGAAGAAAGAAAAGTTTCTCGTGGAGCAGGTCAGAGTAAAAAAGGAAGTCAACAGAGCACTTCACTCTATGACGGGCTTGGAGTAGAAGGAGGAAGAACAAGTAGAACACCAAGTAGCACAGCTCGCAGAAATCATCCAGCAGCTTCAACAAAGAATCATAGATCTGGAGCTAATAACAATGCCCAATACTCTGCAGGATGTGTGAGATCAAAGAGAAGCGACTGCTCGAGGCAGAATTGAAAGAATCAAGGGCCTCAAAATGTAAACAACTGAGTGATCGCAGTGCCCAAACTTATGAGGAAATCACTGAGGATCTTGAATTGAAGTCACTCGAGTCACAACTCCAGGAGGCGAAACAACAAGTAGAAACAGTACAGGCGGAGTTGAAGCCCTTGTCGGCCATTAGGATGATGAAGCGATCCCAAGAACAACTCACTGCCCAACAATAGCTCCACACCATTCAATGCAGATTCATGGAAGTAACTCAGAGGCTCCAACCAATACAGGATGAGGCTTACCAACTATTCGCAGAGATCGAAGGCCGAGGAGTAGAACTGGAGCAAGTCGTCATTGTAGCTGAACAATGATTAGAGGGACCTGTCAATGGAGTAGTAATCCAAGAGTTCGTTGAGAAGGAGGCCGTGGTATAGCAACAGGTCGAAGCCGCTTGAGGCTTTTGAGGCAGAGCTACCCAGATCAGAGTGGCTTGAGACGATTCATAGGTGAGTGTTGGGGGCATGTTGGTCCTTGACCAAGTTTTGAGGATCCTTCGTCATTCTAACCATTTTGGGACTTCGACAAGCTGTTGAAGGTGGAGTGCAAGATGAAGTAGAGATCGCAGGATCTCAACCCCTTTTTAGGGCTTTTTGGGTTTTGGGCTTATGTAATGGGTATGGGGATGTCAGCTCGTGGGTTTACCCATGGTTAGGCCTATTTTGTAATGTATAAATAAGTAGCTAGGCGATGTAAGAATTGGGAAAGTTGTGCTAAGTGCAAATGATTATAAGAGGCTTGGTTCGTATTGTATGTTGAGACTTGCAGAGCTAAGTGCAAGTCGTCTGTAGTGCTTTGTGCGCAGACTGTGGAAGGCTCTATGCCTAGATCTACTCGGGGAAGGAGGATCTGGCGAGGTGCGCAGTTTTCCTGTCCTCTACGGAGTTGATTTTGAGGCTCTGTGTATGTAGCGGATTGACCGAAGATAATAAACAGAAGAAGATTTGGTGGACGTAGTGCCAGGGTGGGGGTGAACCACGTATATCCTATGTTGTGAATGCTTTGTGGTTTTTGGTTGTTCTTTTGTTTATGTGATTCAATGCTTAGTGCGATGTTAGATGATAGAGGAATCTAATATGATAGCTTAGTGCCGAATAATGTGAATGAATTCTATATCTGATCTATGTTGGTATGCTTAGTGCTTGAGTTTATTGAATCTATGTGAATACTGCGTTGATCTGTTATTAGGGTTTAGTTGCGCTGTAAACTAAGACTGAATATTGATGAATCATAATTTCTAAGTGCTCTGTTAAGCTATTACAATCACATATCTGTGTCCCATCTAAGGTTGCAGACACTGGAGTCCTGCAACCATCCCTGCCTCTACCTCGGGTGAGACTTCATTTGCTTTGCAGGTGTTGTCGAAAGGGCCGATAGTTAGGGTTTTGTTGGTGCATTGTTGTAGCCTTGAACCCTGGGTCTGCCCTTGTGCCAACACTTGACAACTGATCCATTTGTTGGCTCACTTGCATGCATCCTTATTAATTCTAAGGGGTTGATGAACCAAGGTTCATCCAAAGTTTGACCAACAAAACCCCCAAGGAGTCGACATATTAATCCTCAATCGAAGATTGAAGAAGGTATCACCTAATATCCCATGAGAATCTTAGAGACCATATGGTCTTACTGATCTAGGTGGATATCAGTGGCCACCCACCTATTCCACTGGCTCGAAAAACAATTTTCCACCTTGGCAGTTTTTCGGGTTCCAAACTTCCGAGGTCGTTTTGAGGCTCTAAACAACGTTTTTTGGGGATTTGGGGCCCAAGTGACTCGTACAAGCACTAACTTGGGCCGCTTGAAAATTGTTCTTCTCGATTATACCTTTCCAATGAGCTATCATAAGACTAAAATGAAGATCGTATGCAAAAGTTACGACCCAGGGAAGTTGATGTACTAACTTATCCAAACGAGGCCCACATGACTTTTGGCGCTTCATCTCCTAGGGTTAGGTTTTTGGATGTCTAGGGATTTTTACATTTTTATTTATTGTAAAAGGCCTGGAGAGTCTCATTGTAACCATCTTCTTGCAAATGAGCGCAACCGTCACATCTCTTCTCATAGATAAGATGCCACCATTCCAGCAAGCTTGTTTTCTGCTGTATTTTACAGTTTCAACTTATTTCCTTATTGAATAGAAAACCAATTTTATTGTTTCTTTGTTATTTTGTGAAACATCTTTTAATAATCTGTATTCATTTCGTTCTGCTCATAAAATCTGGATCAGTGGTATCAGAGCGGTCTGCTCCTTTTTGTCTTAATGTATGTCCCCAACGAGGTCAGGGTACAAAGAATTGGGTCTTGAGGACAAAATCTCTCGCACGCCCAAGTGACCTCTCATGGAAGGAGAAAAGAAAGATGTCGGGACATGAGCTCCTTTCAAAATGTTGCTTGAGGAATCCCTCACACAATAGAGGAACGAGATGATGGATAGTTTTTCTCAAATTCTTTGGCGACTACCAATAGACGACACATCTTCCTCGAGCGGAGGCGCTGCCCCCTTCAAGGTACAAATCAACTTTGATATTCCTATATTTGAAGGTCAGATAGACACAGATGTTGTAGAAAAGTTGTTGAATCTACTAGAAGGGTGTTTTTTTGTCCATAACTTTTTGAATAGAGAAAATATTACTTTTGCGCTCCTCAAAGTCGTTTCCAATGTCAAATATTGGTGGGAAACTTTCTGTGAGCAAAAGGAAACATAGGAACCCTCATTATTTACAATCATGACCACTTTGGAATCCTTCAGGGATACTATTAAGGAACAATACTACCCTATTGAAAGTTATGACGACTTGTATACCGAATGGACCACACTGCGGCGAGAAAGAGACCAAGCAGTGCCAGAGTTCACAAATATCTTCCATACCTTGCACACCAAGTTGGGTATCAAAGATTGAGAGAGACATTTGGTGCTCAAGTATCGCGGTGCTATGCATAGATACATATATACCGAAATGGAATTTCTGGACATCTCGTCCTTGGGCGCGACCTACATATATGTCGTCAAAATCGAGCAGAAGCTCAAACAAAAGATGCGACAATTTGGGCCTGGGAACCCCTCACAGTGAAATCCAGGAAAGGGCGACCCGAACCCATAGAAAAAAGGACAGAGAAAATATGGATCGTATCAGGGCAACCAGTCCAAGCTGCAAGCAAAGAAGGACACCGAAAAGACAAAGAAATATACCAGGAAGTGGTACGACTTCCATAAGATCCCTTGGCATAACACTGCTGACTGTCGCTGGTGGCCGAAGTGAAAGCCTCTGAATCAACATGGTGTGCTTTTGGATCCAGCCAAGATCCAGGTCATCCGTGACTAGCTAGCCCCAACCACACTCACTGAACTTCAAAGCTTCTTGGGCCTCACCAATTTCTATCGCAGGTTCGTGTTGAGATTCTCTCATATCGCATGGGCCCTCAACCAAGTAACCAGGGGTGGTAGTAAGTAAAAATTTGTGTGGGGCCTATCCCAAAAAAAAGCATTCGATGACTTGAAGAAGCGTTTGTGCTAATCCCCAGTACTTTCATTATCGAACCTGCAACATCCCTTTGAGATCGAGACAGATGCTTCAGACTATGTTGTGGGCATCGTTCTCATGCAACACGACCAACCCGTGGCATATCATAGTGAGACACTATCAGATGTTGTCCGTAAGTACCCTACTTAGGACCAAAAAATGTATTCCATTGTGTAAGCGTACCACCAATGTATACATTACATTCTTGGGAAGGAGACAATCATCCACATTGACCACAAGCCACTACAGTTCATGCAGACCAAAGGAAAATTACAGAATGACCACCACCAGACGTGGTCAACATACTTACAACAGTTCCACCTCAACATCAAGTATAAATAGGAAGTACCAATCGAGTTGCTGACTACCTCAGCCGACCTCTAGTCACGACACTCACCACGGTGCTAGACTCTTGCAACCACGAGACCTCCAGATGGCCCCACCTATACGAGACAAATCCTGACTTCTCCACGACCTACCAAATGTTGGGTGCCAACTCAGTGGTCACTAGTTTCCATCTTCAGGATGGGATATTGTGTCGTCTGGGCCATCTCTGCATTCCATCAAGCGAGCACGCGAAGCTTATTTTGGAATCTCACTACAGTCGGGTGGAAGTACACTATGGCGTCGAAAAGACAGTGGCAGTGCTGCTGAAACATTTATACTGGCCGAAACTTCGACAGGATGTCGACAAGTATATCAGGTCCTGCACCGCCTGTGCTATTTCCAAACTGACCACTAAGAAACAGGGCCTGTACACCCCTCTGCCTACTCCTAACAGGCCATGGGAATCCATCTCAATGGAGTGCATGTCGGGCCTCCCGTCCACCAAGAGGGGAAATGACTATGTTTTTGTGGTTGTTGATCGCTTTTCCAAGATGGCGATTCTAGTCGCCTGCAAGAAGAACATCACAACAGAAGCCACTACGAAGCTCTTCTTTGAACAAGTATGGGTACATTTTGGGATCCCACAAACCATTATCTCAGACCGTGACATCCGGTTCCTTAGCTCAGTATGGTCGAGCCTCTGGTCACTACTGGATACCAAGCTCACCAAATCCACTGCCTTCCACTCCGAGACAGATGGCCAAACTAAGGTCGTACATATCCTGTGGATGTACAATTCAAAACACCCCCGCGCATGGGATGAGAGTCTTCCCTATGTCCAACATAGCTACAACCGAGCCCTGCATAACTCAACTGGCCACCGCCCCTTTCAGGTGGGGTTGGGATTCCAACCATTGGGCCCCATGGATGTTGCACTACCCCTGGCGACCACCTCGAATGACTTGTCCCCTGCTCCACCAGAAGCTGACAAAGCCACCCGGTTCATTGAGTGGATCCAGCACATCCACCAACAGGTTTAGGATATTCTACATAAGTCTAATGCCAAGTACAAGCAACGCCATGATCAACATCGGGTGCCACATAAGTTTAAGGTGGACAACAAAGTTTGGCTGCATTTGCAGAAAGAATGCCTTACAGGGCCCCATTGGAAGCTTTTCCCACTTCGTTATGGGTCACACACCATCACCAAGGCTATGGGTGACAATGATTTTAAGCTCAACATTCCCCCCTTCCGTGGTCTGCATCCAGTCTTCAACATGGCTCTCCTTCGGCCATATTTCCCACCATTATTGGACACCTCAGAGATAGCAGAGCAGTTGAAACCAACAGAGCTCAACCTTGACTGCATACAACAAGCATCCAATGATCATATTGTACACACAGATCAAGGTCACTCGACAACAAAGGATCCATCTTTATCGAGTCGTCAAAGCAGGGCAGCTCCTGCACCAAGGCAAGTGGCTCACTTGGGGCCAAATTCAACAAAAAATTCTTCATCTGATGGGGGAACTCAACGCAATGGAGACCATTGCTTTCTAAGGAGGGAGGATTGATCAAGGTGGATATCGGTGGCCACCCACCTATTCCACTGGCTCGAAAAACAATTTTCCACCTTGGCAGTTTTTCGGTAGTTTTTTGGGTTCCAAACTTCTGGGGCTATTTTAAGGCTCTAAATGACGTTTTTTGGGGATTTGGGGCCCAAGTGGCTCACCAAGTCACTCACTTGGGCCAATTGAAAATTGTTCTTCTCGGTTAGATCTTTCCAACGGGCTATTGTGCGCCTAAAACGAAGATCGTATGCAAAAGTTACGACCCAGGAAGTTTATGTACTAACTTACCCAAATAGGGCCTACATGACTTTTGGCGCTTCATCTCCTAGGGTTAGGTTTTTGGATGTCTAGGGTGTTTGACATTCCTATTTATTATAAAAGGCCTGGAGAGCCTCATTTTAACCATCTTCTTGCGAATGAGCGCAACCGTCACATCTCTTCTCAGAGATAAGCCACCACCATTCCAGTAAGCTTGTTTTCCGCTGCATTTTACAGTTTCAACTTATTTCCTTATTGAATAGAAAAACAATTTTATTGTATCTCTGTTATTTTGTGTTAAGCATATTTTAATAATCTATATTCATTTTGTTCTGCTCATAAAATCTGGATCACTTACATCGTTGATGAAGGATTAATTACACATGAATCCGTTTAACTTGGAATTCATACATTCCATTATATTGTGCTTAAAGAATAACATCATATACCATTAACATAGACATTCATTAGACACATAATCAACACATCACATGACATGAATCACTGCATCTTTCTTATCTTCATTCATCCAATCACATACATATACTAAGAGAGTCATCAATTATCGGAAATTGTACCCCGCGCTCTCATACATTCTTTCAGTGATTCATTACATAGCGCCATGCACTTTCTCTCAAACTTTGCAGGTATTACAAAACCAAAATCAACCAGATTCATTATGAAACATGAGCACAGAACGAGCCCAAATATATCGACCATAACAACAACAATCTTCACGACAACCAATTGATTGACTAACTAACCAACTCCTTCTCTGTTTTCGTTGCTCCCTTTTGTTGTCTTCTCTACTTTGGCACTCTGTCACTTTCATTTCTACTCCACTCTCTTTGTTGACTGCCAGTCTCACACACTTCTGTCACCTGCATGCAATCCACGTAACCTTTTTGGAGTTGTGGTAGTCTTAACTATATTTCTAGCTCATCCCCTTATTTCTCCATGATCTCTTGTGCTTCCTGAAATAATCATTCGAGAATATTTCTTGAATATTATTTTCTTGATTCTGTCATGCATGCGATATATTCTTGATTTCTAGCACACATAGTAGAGATCGAATTGGAACACATAGAAAAAATCAGACCGACGTGCATGAAAAAACTTAGACCGGTGTATGTACCTCAGGTGATCCACTGCGTAGTTGTTGTTGTGCATGCACAACTTCATTTGTGCGTACGCACAATCTCTATGCAAAAGCTTTGGGTGCCAAGTGATCCTCTTTACCTTCTTTAGGTCTTCCCACCAAATGTAATCCCCTTGAACCAAATTAAAGGTGGCCACTTTTGCTTTTACATTTCATGGTAATTGTGTACCTAGAAATACTTTTTCATTCCTAGCAGCCATGCCTCCACTTCTTGACCCTTCTTGATTTATCCATCAAACGTGGGTGGTTTTTCCTTTTTGAATTCTCATCTAAGGAATCTCTAGAATTTTTCTTCCTCTTCATCTTACGGGCACTTAAACTAGTCTTAATATTGGACAATACTTCAGACGTAGTGTTTTTATTACTGGAGGGATCTATGGAAGAGTCTTTGCTTGAGGTGTATTTCTTATCATTCATGTGCCTTTTCCTAGAAGAACTTTTCCCAACATTACCATGTGTTGTCCCATGCCTATGAATCTATGATGGGATTTGCGGCTTCTCAGATTGTCTTCCTACATTGCTAGCAGTTGGACCTTGCTATAAGTGCTTTTGTATCTTCAGCATAATTTACAACAATACTGCATTTAACTGTGTCTTCTTCTCTTAGGCTCTAATAAGCTTCTCATTGTCAGCTTTTTATATTTGAAGTTCAACCCTTATGTTTCTTACAATTTCCACTAAATCTTGAGGGGTTTCGCTAGCCCTCATATCATCATATACCTCATCCCTTAATTGTGAGGTCTCTTCCATGATGAACTAAACCAATCTACCATTGTTTTCTTCTATTACCTGAGTCTTCTAAGTTATGAAACAACATGTTACCGTTAGGAAATCACAAATCAAAATTTCATACAATTTTCTTCTCTCGCATCAAGTATTTAACTATCCTTTATAGTCCCAAAATTAGGAATCTATTCCTACTGCTGGTTACATTCAGAAACTGTTGTTAGCACACAATAACAAAAAAAAAAATTCAACTAGGGAAAAATACATAAATTTGTATTAAACATGATATTATACCATTGTATAAGAATGAAGTGAATACACAACTTTCCAATCACATCAAATTTCAATAGGCTCATTTTGGTTTCTGTGGTTAAATATTTGTGGCAAGTTTCTAGCCCATTAAGGCCTTTTAACTCTGATTTGATACCACTCTATAACACACTCAATACCCTAGCCCTTCCACCGACTGGTGGGATATCAAAATTATCTCTTAAAATCCCAGTCCTTTTTCATATATGAACCCATGGATGTAATATGCTAGTTGAGATCTTTCCAATGACTGATTCCACGCTCAAATCCGAGCTATGGTTAATAAGTTATGGCTTCTTAAAGAATCAGGATATTCAACCCTGATGATGTCACTCTAGGCCATGTGGAATTCACGTGGTCCTCTCTCCACATATTTATGACATGGATATGCTACTACCTCCATGGATCAGACCTTCAGTCTACTAAATCCCGTAACACTGGTGTACTCCTCTTTGGGGCATAATTCCCCGCGAGATTCCAACTTTCTGCACTTCTACTATTTCTATGCAATATAAAACTCATAAGTTTTTGAACAATCTCCTCTCTACAACATTGTAACCCACAACACCGTGGTTGGACTCTTCTCTGCTATATGGAAATGAGAGTTGCTCACAAAATGATGGAATTGAATTCGTTTTCCTTAAATACACCTCTAATGGATGGTCGAGTTTCGTTTATTTGTCAAGTTGCATTTATATAAACCAATGTATGGAGGTCAAGACTAATCAAATTTCCTCTTGGTTCTTTTAAGAACCCTTTCTTGCAAGTTATCTATCCAAATGGATCTTCCTCGACCCCTTTTCCTTTATTTAAATCTCTTCAATACTCAGACTTAATTGGTGCAAACTCCATCATTTAACCTTGCTGCCATTCAAATATCACATCAATTAATTGTTCTGTCATCATTACCACGGGGGTATCGGGGCACCGGAGTATCAGACCCCCTGAACTTTAATCATGTGCTAACTTTCAATATCACCTAGTTACTTATCAAAACATTGGGTATCAAGATATTGGATATCACTTCTCTGGATTTTCTTATCACACGCTATCATGTGTTTATCTCGATTTGGTACCGGGTATTGGTTACACTAGACCCACTGGGCATCGGGTATACCAGATCATTGTATATCAGAGATTTGAAACATGATGGAGTTAACACTGTCGTGTTCCAATATAACAATTATACTAAAACTATCACATGTCAGGATATCAATTGCACTGCCCACCAGAATATCGACTATACCGAGCTATTGGGTATCGACAACCCTCATGATCTTGTTTATTCCATTGTTTATGCCTCCAAACTAATTTATTAATCTCATTCGTCGATCTCCATGCTTATTCAACAATCAATGATTTGGATTTAGTTTCACTTCTGCTGCGACTATTGATTCCTTCATCTTCCAAAACTATCTTGATCAGTGATCCCTCTACAATTAACGATCATATATTCTCACCTTCAACAAACTTTCAATCATTGATCTTTGATGATCAACGATAATAACAACTTCCACATAATTTTGATTTTACCATGTGGTTCTATCATCACTGTTGGTCTACTAAAACATGATTTCAACTTCTTGTTCATTGGATTTCCACTGAGCCTTCGAAGTTCCAAACCACTTCTTCTCTTTAACACTCATATAGGGACTTCATGCACTTGTATTCAAAAGTATTTGATCCAATGCTTAGGATTATTCATCTATTCCATTTTTGATAATGCATTAACATAGAGATATGGAGGAATTTACACACAAAAATCAAATACATCAACACAACACTTCATTAAAACCCTTTTCATATAAATGTTGTACAAATTCAGAAATACCTTTTTGTACATAAATTCTATAAAACTCAAAATATGTTATACCTATACTGGCTTGATTATACGATTCGACCTCTTCCCTCTCTTTGAAATGATCTCACTCTATTTGACCACCCTCTCCCTCTTGTTCTACTCACATGCTTACATTTTAAGCATGGAAGATACACTTCTAGCTCAATAAAACAAACTCCTAAGAATCTATAACTAATTACAATAACAACACTTCTGCTCTCTATTCTTGATTACATAAATATGAGGATGAATAAGATTGAATCCTCCAAACGTAGAAAAATCCACCTAACCCAACTAATTGCTTAAATAATCCATTTACATGATAATCTAGGAAAACAACCCTCTTTCTTCCTAACAATCCTATCCTTCTAGAATATAATTACAAACTTAGGAAAATACAATTATTTCATCAAGGGAACCCACTCCCTTTATTAAACTCTAAGACCCTCCTAGGCCTGCTCAAAATGGTTGATTTCTAATGGGAAATGCTCTTGTATCAAACTCTAGGGAACAAAATTTCCGTGATCTCTTGATCACGAGTATTCCACTTGTTGAAGTCATCCTGGATCCCAAATATTATGTTCTTATCCACTTTCTTTGTTGTCCCACTTTTGCATTATTGTTGTCTGCAACCTTCCAGGATCCCAAACTTTACTTTGTTGTTGTTCAATCTCCTTGCTTTCATAAGTACTTATAGTAAAGTATAATTGCATGCTACTTTTATTCTTCATTCTATGGTATTTCCACTTGGAAATATTCATCAATTTCTTCCAGAACTCGTCCAATTCAATGTCCAGTCTTGTCTTTTGTTGGTACACACTATTGATGCAATTTGGTTGCTTCAAATGTCCACATAAATTTTGTATGGTTGATGCCATCCCTTTGTCTCCACACCTATTTCTATCCTTAACTTCTTGAGGACACTCCTCACTAAATAAAAACTTATACAACCAATAATGCATATATATAAGTTTCATGCTCAATTTACATGATTTTGGATGCTCAAACATACTTTGTTCTTTGATCACCTTTATTAATTTTTCATTTGAATGACACATTAGCAATACAAATTTTATACCTTTTTGTAAGGATTTTTCCATGATAATGTACCAATGATTATGTGCTTCAACCTTGTTATCATTCTTCACTGTCATCCCATCTTTGGAAAGCTCCATACTTGCATCACTATAGTATTGCATAACCCATTTTTGGATTCCATGTACTTCATCATTCGAAGTACCTCCCGACCAATTTATTTCTTTCTTCACATCTTCAGAATGTTGTATCAATTATGAAACCTTCTGATTTCCTTTATCTTTAACTTTCCTTCCTTGAATTTCCTCTGCCTGCAGTCTACTTCTAGATCCTCTGTACCAAATTTCTATTTGATCACGTCTTTCATTGTCCTCAATTTCCCGAGGATATTCATATCCTTGTACATTGTTCTTTCTTTCTTTAGACATTATATCAAGAATGTTTGTGTGAGAGTTATAATAACTCTTTCCCATTCTTCTTCAAACATTTCTTCACAAATATTTAAGGCACATGGTTAACTTCTCCAATATTCTTTCTTCTTTGTGGAAGGTTGTCTTCTTCCATCTTCAGAATTCTCATTTCTGTCTACATCTGCACACATAATAAACATATTATAGAAAAAAATTCCTCAATCTTTCTCGCGTACTTCTATAAGGTATATGGCTACCTCGAAATATCATCATAAGAATCCACTTGTTGCTTGACTTGCTTCAAATGAATGTCCCATTCCTTGTTTACTAAATCTTTATGTTGACTTGATGCTCCTTCAAACTTACCATGTTCAACAATTGGGTCTACAATTTTGATATGGTCTTGATCCACCCTGTTCTCTTGTAGATACTTATTTCTTATAACCTCGTTGTTGTCTTCAGAGAAAATTTCTCGTTCATTTTCTATCAACATACATTCACATTTACTCAACTAAATTGGATCTGCTAAAGATGAATCTATTAGATCATTATCTTCAATTTCCTCCCCGAGATATCTATCTTCAACCTTAGGCTTTGCTAACCAATGTTCTATAAACTTTAACTCATCATCATATTTTGTTGACACTGCATCTGAGTGTTGTCTCTTGTTTTTAGTATTTTCATTTTCTTCTTCTATCATAAGGATGCTTCCTTTCATTCCATCTACTGGAATCTCCTTGTCTTTATTTCTTTGAGACAATTTTGCATCATCCTCTTTCTTTATGGAAACTTTTAATGATTGTCCATCTTCATAACCTACACACACAAATTATTAGTTTTAAATCTCTAAGTCCTTCATGAGGTCTTCATCGTGTCCCTCATCTTACTCTCCAAGAATTACTCCTTTCTCCATTTCAGAAAAATGAATTGCTTGTTTGACTTCCAATGACCTTTTGTACTTAGATTCTCTGATTTCTTCTTCTTTTATGATCCAAGCATTCAATTTGTGTTTCAATTCCCATCTCAACCTTCTTGCAAACAATTGCATTATAGGACATTTAACCTTCTTCTTCAAATTCCAACCATATTTCTGGTCTTCTTCAACTCTCTCTTGTAACAACTCTGTTAAAATTTTGAGTCTATTCCTTAACTCAATCATATCTACTTCAATTCCAAATTCCCTGGCATCCATCTTATTGTGGCTTTATTATGAACCCTTTATCCGATTGTCTCTAGTCATCTTCATCTCTTCCTTTTTGAGATTCTCCATGCTTAGCTTTAACCTGCAATAAGCATTTGCAGTAACAAGTTTGTTTCAACTTGGTACAATATACCTCACCAAGCTTCTCATCTTGAGCCTGGCCTTTTGGTATCTCCAGTTCTCTCCTCTGGAACCTTCTTGATCTTCCTCCGATCCTTTAGGCTTTTGCACTCCTACTTACTTCTCCTAAGAGCTTCACTTTCTCTTCTCCAACTTTTCTAGCTACAAGTATCCTGCCACAATGTCTTTCATTGTTGTTATATGTAAACACAAATATTTATTTACCAGGGTTATTGCAAAATATGAGATTCATTACCTACAATATCTCTTCCAAGATCTTGTTCTCCAAACATTTCTATCCAACTTTTCTCCTTGTATGGAATGGCTTCTAATCTATGGCTTCAAAGTTCCTTTGTTGAAATTTGTCCCTTTTTCTCTAACATGTAGGAATATTCCTTTCAATAAATACATGAATTTTCAGAATTTAAATTCAAAGACATACCTTATCTCTAGATCTCACCTGACCTATACCCTCCAATCTGTATCTTCATCTGCTAGTTTTCTCTTGACTCATGCATATCTTGGACTCTGATTTCCCAAAGAGAGTTTTTTCACTCTGATACCACTTGATGGCATCGAATCCACTTTCCTCAAATACACCTCTAATGGATGGTTGGGTTTCCTTTATTTTTCAAGTCCTATTTATATAAACCAATATATGGAGGTCTAGACCAATCAAATTGCATCTTGGTTCTTTTAAGAACCCTTGCTTGCAAGTTCT
>ML787090.1:549308-570407 GCA_009831015.1 Picea engelmannii
ATTTCCCACAGGTTTTTGTTAAAAAATAAAGAATATCTTAACGAAGAAAGGTGAATTTGGTGGGGTAAAAACACATGATTAGCACACCTTCATTAAGGTAATTAATAATTTTAGTACTCATATTTATATATTGGTCGTATACATTTTTTGAGATTTTTATTTTTTTGTCTAGTTTTGAAACAAGTAACAATTTGTTTTTATTGTTACGATATGTTCTACCGCTATCTCTCCCAAACAACTTTGACAACAACTTCAAACAAGTTATATATGATATTGGAAAATACATGAGGTAAGTAGCTACAATATATATGCAAAACGTTTTTTCAATTTTTTGTTGTACTCAATGACATGTGTTTTACTTGTAATGTAATATGCATTATGTTTTGTTGAAACATTTTATTTTCTTACGTTGTGATTTGTAGATGGTTGTCATTGAAAGAAATCCATGAAGATGATATAAAGTATTGGAAGAGATAAATTCCTCGGCTATTGTGTGAAATGCAGAAGTATCTACCTCCAACATTTTTCTATGCACATGAACACTACCTCATCCACCAAGTTGAGGAGATTGAAATGTGTGGACCTATACACATAAGGTCAATGTGGATGGTGGAGAGGCACTTGAAATCATTGAAGGCTTTGGTTAGACAGAGAGCAATTCCTGAGGATTCTATGGTGGAGGGATATATGGTATATGAATCCATAGTGTATATTAGTCAATATCTTCCTAAATTAGCAGCACAAGCTATGCATGCAGTGGATTACATTTGGGATGTGAACTCCATCAAAAAAATTGAAGGGGAGCAACTTTTTTGGGGGGGAAAGGTACAATCAAGAAAGTGAGAGATAATTAAATTGTGGATATTTGTAATAAATATAAATTTTTGTTTTTTGTGTATACGATCATACTCATTTAATATTTATTCTTTCATCATTTATTAATATTTACCATGGTTATAACTAATATTTAATATTGGTGAATTGTGATTTTTTTATCGATCAGTTGCTCAATATTGGGATGCACTACATTTATACATTGCAAACAATATTGACTAGATGAAGGTATGGATTGATAGATGTAAACAACATCATGGCAATAGGTTATCATGGAAATAACTTTCTTAATTGGTTAGAGAAGCTCGTCGTAACTATCTACCATATATAGCAGTGTCTGCCAATGGTTAACGCCAACGTGGGGTTTTTATAACAAAGAACCAAAAAGGGAAGGCCCGCGGGCTTGACCCCGTGACCTCCCCAAACCACTATGATTTTAATATAACTCTGCCAACCAACTAGCCTAACGACTATGTTGGTACATCCGCCCAAATTTTTATTTAAAAAGCGATTTCTGCTAGAGTTCGAGGTCGGACCAGGGCGCGGTTGTATGGCAAGGGCACGATTTTCAAGAATTTTTCCCATGAATTAATTGCATGTGTAGGCACAGAAACCGAGGTGAAATTCATTAGGGGCCTAGAAGTGTCAAATTCAGATCGAGGCGTGTAGGCAGTCATTTTTGGGTAATTCGATGCCACAAATTCAATGGTGATGTTTCTTTTCTGATCTAAGCAAAGCTTCTGTAGCTTAACTCTAGAATGAGGTATACTTATGTATTTTGCCAAATTATTTTGCTAAGTTAATGAAAAGGCCTACCCATTTGAGAGCAGGACCCGGAGACATAGTCCACCAAGGACGAAATCTGTTATCAAGTTTTTGTGTTCATATTTGATACTTATGTCTCTTCATTCTTGAGTTTTTCCTTCTTTATGGTGCATTTTAATTTATGCTCATTTAATACAATTATTTATAAGTCACATCGATGAAAAGATCCTAGATCATGTTGGTATCAGAGAATTCATCTTTGACTTGAATTGTTGAGTGTGAATGCTTACTAGGGCCAAGCATAAGCAGGGTGAAGGAACTCTTAAGACTTTCAAACCCAAACTTGGTCGTGCATCCCGAAGGAAGAAAATGGGAAAAGAGGACAAGCGTGATGAACATGAGAAAAACTTCCATATGGTCTTTTATCACATGTCATAAATGGTCGAGTGAATGTATGGAGACTACGATAAGAGGATGAAGAAGAAAGGGAAGAAAAAGGAAACACAAGCAGATGATAATGCTTCAGTGAATCAAGGGGCTAGAGGAGACCCTCCTAAGCCTCCATATTCACCATCAAGTTATAGCTCTTCTTCCTCTGATCATTCTCATAATTCTAGACATAAAATTTCTTTTAAGAAGCCATTATTAAAGCTTGATGTAAAATTTGCTTTACCCGTGTTTAATGGAGATGATAATCTTGAAAATCTATATAATTGGATCTGATAGGTTGAAGTATATTGTCGTGTTCAACAGATTGATGAGGAGGAAGTTAAAGTGCAATTGGCTTCTTTTCGGTTGGAAGGCACCACTCTCGTATGGCGGGAGAGAAAACTTCAGGACATAAGTAAGTGTGGTAATCTTCTTTCCTCATGGTCGAAATTTAAATCAGTGATAAGGAAGCAATTTTATCCATTGGGTTATTTACATAAAGCAATGATGGAATGACAAACTTTAAGACAAAGTAAAGGTCAAACTGTACAAAGTTTCACGGAAGAATTTAGGGAGAAAGCTCTTGCATTAAACCTTCCTTTGGATTCTTATGAAACTTTAATGAAGTATATTGGTGCACTTCACAGTTATATTCGTCATACTTTTCTATTGTTTAACCCCACCAGTCTTGACGAAGTTTGTGTGCAAGCCACTCACCTTGAGAACAAGGGAAAGCATGTTCAAGAAGATCCCACAAAGAAACCTTCCAATCTCCCGCATAAATAGTTTAAGAAGTTTAAAAGGAAGGACAAAAAGATTGCCACTGTAAAGAGAGAAGAAGGAAATCCATCTTGCACTCATTGTAAGAAAAGTGGTCACAATGATGAAAATTGTTGGAAACTACATCCAGAGAAGAGACCAAAATAGTTTGGTCGAAAGGGGAAGACATAGATTGTTGCTACAGTGCAACAAGATCTTGGTTCTGATTCAAGAGACGAAGGAAAGATCACAACGGTTGGAGTACAAGGTGTTAGCATTGGAAGTCACCTATGGATTGCTGCAGAGGTAATCCCAAGGCCCATTAGTCTGTATGTCATAGTGAATAGTTTTAAAGGCTGGTCTAATGGATGCAGTCTCAATATTATATCGCTTTAACTCAGAAACAATGGGCTGATACACGTATATAAATGAGGTCTTGATCTAACTTTAGTCAGTAAGTTTGTATAGTGGTGAGCAGGTGGAAGAACATGAGGAAAATGTGAAGGTCTGCTATAGACATCAGGTCTTCCAGCAGCCTCTGGAGGAAAAGTTTCAGATGCAAGATCCTCTTGGATCTGATAACTTTAAGAAACTGAAAAAACATTGTAACAATAACTGCAATCAAACCTACATTACCCTACAGTCACAACACTCGACTGAATCATCCATGCCCG
The DNA here is from genome assembly GCA_009831015.1 of Picea engelmannii. Taxonomy (NCBI): domain Eukaryota; kingdom Viridiplantae; phylum Streptophyta; class Pinopsida; order Pinales; family Pinaceae; genus Picea; species Picea engelmannii. The sequence continues at coordinate 552,770 of ML787090.1, forward strand.
AGCTCTCATAATCAGAAGAAAAGAAATGAAGGGGGAACTGACTGCCATTAAACAAGAAGTCTCAAGTAATTATACATAATTAGAGAACCAGAGGCCTCGTCAAAACTTTACAATTGGGAGCCTAGCTCTACCATCGACACTTACAAAATATCAAAACTGAGTATTTATACTCAAAACAAAAACACAGAAGCATACTCGAGTAGCTGCATTGAAGGCATTACGTCTGCATGCTTCATGACAGACTATGCATGCAGTCTTTGTCCAGACGTGAACCTCGGTCATATGCAAACAAGCTTCAGAATGGACCTGATGATGAGTCGACTAACTGACAGTCCTTTCCTGTGCTTTCTATTTATGGCAGAAATGACGTTCAACCACCACCAACCAACCTCAATAACTGCTTCATTGGGATCGGGGAAGGCTCGAGTCAACTCTGCACATGTAGGACATGGCAGCTGACGAGGTGATTTGCGTGCCAGACATGAAATGACGGTTGGGAGGTGGCCATGTGGACAGCGCAGGAACCACATGAGCATGAGCTGGGGTGGACTAGGACGGAGATGATGTGGGGCAAGGTGGCATAGGTGGTGGGAGATGAGAAGAGGACAGGCGCTGATAGAATGGTGAGTGGAAGACAGGTGGAGGGAGAGAAAGTGATAAAGGAGGGGCCACTTGTCAACCCGGGATAGGACATAATAAGCACATGCACATATCGGGGCTGCGAAAAGCAGTTTGAAACTTCCCCGCTTTTGGGCCCGATGCGTGTCTTTGGGTGACACGTAGCACCTTTAAGAAACCATGGTTTCATTCCCAGCCCACCCTACAAACTTTATCCTGTGCGCATGTTGAAACCCCGATACGATCGACGACCATCGATCTGAGGCGCACCAATCTTGACCGCCTAGATCTGCGTGCGTCTTATCACATCGCGCCAAAAGGTCACCTCGCACCTCCAACTTAGGCTATAAGCCAATTTGTGGGTTTTTTGCCCATTTTCTTTGATTCGTTCACCAAGAGGCCAACTTCTTAGGAAAACACCCCCCTTTTACAAATAAATGTGATAACATTAGGCTCCATGGGGGATGGATTGCTCCTTATGAGATGCCAAGAACGCTTTTGCAGATTCAGTGCCTTGTTGTTGGGCTATGGAGTCACTTATAAAATCCGAAACAAAAGAAAACAATATTTACAAAGACACGGGAGCCATTCAAGGCTCAAATAAAGAACTTCCTCAGAAAACGCCCATTTACAGGGCCACCAAAAACTTCATCGCCCTCCAAAGTATGCAATCTATAAGTGTTATTTTGACCTGTCTCAGAGATTTTGCAGGGCCCGATCCACAAGGCTTCAAATTTGTTGTGCTTGCCTTTGTCATGTTTGGGCGCATCCCATTTAAGCACCAGATCTCCCAGCTTGAAATCTTCTTTTCTCGCCTTTCTGTCAAAGGTTTGCTTGATCTTCTATTGATGTTCATGTACTTTTTCCAATAGCTTCTCTCTGGTCTGCTGGACTTCTACCAGTTGTTGCACTCTCCTGATCATATCATCGAGCTCACCTTGGTAGTCTTGAAAGAATTTCGCTACAGGAAGGGTAAGGTGAGAAGGAAAAATTGCTCCAGTCCTACATACGAGCTGGAAAGGAGAGATGCCCAAGGACCTCTTTGTTGTCACTCGATCAGCCCACAGAGCGAATTTAAGGTTTGAATCCCATGCTTTTTTGTTTTCCTCTAACAATCTTTTAATGATCTTTATCAGGCTTTTGTTAGAGAACTTTGCTAATCCATTGCCTTGGGGATAGTAGGGGGTGGAGTGGATCAATGAAATTTCGAACTGCTCACAGAACTTGATCAATGGCTCAGACTTGAAGGATGCAGCATTATCAGTGATGATTTTGTTCGGACAACCAAACCTTATAATAATATCCTCTAGGAAACCAATGATCACTTTATGAGAAGCACTCCTTATGGGGATAGCTTCTATCCATTTTGTGAAATAATCTGTGGCAGTTAAGATCCATCTGTGCTGACTACTTGATGTAGTATGAATTTCCCCAATGAAGTCTAAGCCCCACTGCTGAAAGGGTCCTAAAGCTGCCATAGGATTTAATGGCAGAGATTTGAGCTGCTACTTTCCAGAGAATTTTTTACATTTGATACAAGATCTAATTTTTGCACAGACATCAGTGAATAAAGTGGGCCAATAGTACCCAACCATGAGAATTTTGTAGGTTGTGGTTCTCCAAAATTGATGTCCTCAACACAGGTTGTCATGGAAATCAAACACATTTTTTTTGGCCTCATGTGGGTCTAGACATCTCAGAAGCACACCCAGAGGGTTTTTCCAATACAAGATCTGGTCAATGAGGAAATATATGATCGCTTTGAGCTTTAAAGATCTTACCTTTCTTCTTCCCATACCATCAGGGGATCTCAACTCTTGCAGGAAAAATCTAACGTCTTTGTACCAGGTACATTCTACCAATGGAGGGCTATCCTGTGGATTTTTATTAGAAAACTCAGCTTGCTGACTACTTGAGCAAGTGTTGATGAAATTAACCCCCAAAGCTTTGCAATTAGATTCGACCAACATCTTGGCTAAACCTAGGCCTTTAAATAGTCTGGTGGACTTTATTTCCAGGTCAAATTCAAGGATCTTCGCAATCCACTTGCTCATTCTCCCATCTATGTCAGCCTGAATGATAATTTCCTTCACAGTAGCTGAAGGAATGCATGCAATGATTTTTGAATGTAGAACATAGACTCTGAAAGCTTTGAGAGCTTTCACCGGGGCATAGGCTTGTTTCTCCATGATGTCATATTTTACCTCAGCATCTCTCAATGCCCTGCTAAAAAATGAAATTGGATACTCCAACCCTTCAACATTCTTTTGCAATGAAATAGCTGCCACCATATCAAAAGAAGCAAAAGAGAAAATCAGAAAATCCTTGGAATAATCAGGACTGATAAGCACAGGTGCCTCAATCAATTCCTTCTTGATCTGGCTAAAGGATTCTCTGGACTCAAAGGTCCATTTTACTTCATTTCCCTTTCTGATCATGACTGTGATATGCTTCACTAATTTGACAAAATTTGAAACAAATATTCTCAGAAAATTAATTTTGCCTAGGAAATACTGAACTGCCTTTTTAGATCTGGGAAGTGACAAGATTTGAATAGCTTCTACCCTGTTTGAATCAATTCTGACCCCCTCAGCTGATACTATGTGCCCCAGTAATTTTCCTTCCTGCATAGCAAATAAAGATTTCTTGGGGTTTAGGGAGAGACCAAACCTTCTGCATTTCAAGAAGACTTTCCTCAGATGACAACGATGTTCTTTATCACATCTGGAAAAGACTGTTATATCATCCAGATAGATGACCACAAATTTATCCTTCTCCCCAATGAAGGTGATGTCCATGGTTCGTTGAAAGGTTTCTCCTGCGTTCATCATTCCAAAGGGCATTTTGGCATACATGAATGTGCCCCAAGAAGTGGTGAAGGTTTTCTTTTCTCTGTCTTCACGCAGGACATAGATTTGATTGTAGCCAGAAAATCCATCAATCATGGAAATCCTAGATGCACTAGTTACTCTCTGCAATATGTGTTCCATCTTGGGCAGCGGGTAATTGTCCTTCCTAGAGCTCCTGTTCAGATTTTTGAAGTCGACACAAAGTCTGATTTCTCCACTCTTCTTTCTCACTGGGACCGGGTTGGCTATCCACTTAGAATATCTCAAAGGCACAATAATCTGAGAATTCAAAAGCTTCTTCACCTCCCTTTCCATAATGGGCAGTAACATAGGATTTATCTATTTCAACTTCTGCCTAAAAGGTTTGGCTTCCTCCTTCAGTGGGATCTTGTGTTCAATGACACTGGTGTCATATGTTCTGAGGTCTTCATAGGTCCAGGCAAACACATCAACAAATTCCTTTAATAGCTTAGTATATTCGACCCTCTGCTCTCTTGACAGGCTGCTTGATAATTTGACAAATTTTGGGTCCTGCTCTGTGCCAATATTGCACTCATCCACATCAGCATCATCATTTGAGATTTTACCCTTTACTGCCACATCATTTTTGTCAAACAATATTTCTAAAGGGACCAGTCCCTTGGGGATGTGATTGTTGGGTAACTGGACAATGTGATGATCAACAATTTTACTCAACAACTCATTAGCATGGGGACTATTTGCAGAATCATGGTCCTGATCAATATGCAANTTGTCAAACAATATTTCTAAAGGGACCAGTCCCTTGGGGATGTGATTGTTGGGTAACTGGACAATGTGATGATCAACAATTTTACTCAACAACTCATTAGCATGGGGACTATTTGCAGAATCATGGTCCTGATCAATATGCAAAGTTGAAAACTCCTCAACAGTTTCCAGAAATATTTTGATTTCAAGATCGTCCTCAAACACTTTCCAATGCTTGACATTATGAGGTATAGAGGTTCTATATTTTACTTCTACGTCATACCTGAGCTTAGGTGACAGAGGGATTCTGAAATTACTTGCTGAGGCAGCCAAAGAATCAACCACTGTATTTTCCCCTCTCAGGATGAATGAAATGTTGAAGGCCAAGAAAAAATTGTCGATCAGGTCCCACACTTCATTTCTATAGGTTCTGAGCCTAGGATGCTTAGCTTGATACATATTTCTAATTTGATTAACAATCAGTTCTGCATCTCCAAACACATATATTTCCTTGATTCCCATGTCTTTTGCAGCCCTTAAGCCCAAAACAAGAGCTTCATACTCTGCCACATTATTGGTAGCTTCAAATTCTAGTTTGTATGACAAAGATATGGCTTCCTGAGTTGGTGAAACAAATACTACTCCAGCACTAGCAACATCCTTATAGGAGGCTCCATGAAAAAACATTTTCCAAATAGAGGTGGTGGAGAAAGAAACTTCATGAAAAACCATGGACTGTTTTTTGAGCTTTAAAGCAAGCTCAGGAGCATCAGTGAAATGCAACAAACTTCCCCCCAACTCGGTGTCAAGTGGAAAGATAGGATGGTTGGTGGGGTCATATTCATCACTAATAATATAGGCCAACTGAGATTCTTTGTACAGTCTGCTATGTTCCCCTCCAAACACATGAATGGTAGCATATGTGAGGTCCATTTGCAAGGTTCCCCCAAGCCTTTTAATCCAAGATCTTGACAAAAGCATGCCAAACTTGGGAGGAACGTCAGCCACCACAATATCCATGACCACACTTTTCATGGGCAGCTGAAACATGGTCACAACTAGGTCTTTGATAACCCCAATACATTGCACCCTCCTTCAGTCAAAAGAGTACAAATCATGATAAGCTTTTGTGATCCCTAATCCAATCTCTTCCATGACAGTTTTGGGCATGAGATTATGCGATGCCCCAGTGACGCAGACCTATCGGCCCTCGGGATGAGATCCACTCACAGGATCATTCTTTATCTCCCTCGAGCCGAATCGACTCTTTAGATTCCCTGCTGGAATCACAAATTATCTATCCACAGGTCCTTTTTTTGGTAGCTTCCCTATGCGAACAGTACTAGGCACAAGATCCCCTTCTCCGTGCGACCACAGCACTGTGACCAAGGCCCAATTCCAAAGGTGCTTGTCACAACTCGCCACTCGCGAGTTCGTGAGTCGAGGCTCCCAACTCTCCCTTTCCAATCTCGCGATACCCGAAATCATGAAATAGGTATAGCTCCCCTCTATCAGTGCCTTCCTTGCACGATCGCTGGCTAGGCTTAACGCTAGATCCTCTCGCTACTTGCCACTTCGCAAGTTGAAGGGTTAAATCTTCATGCTCTTCCCGTGCGAACCTCCAAGACTTAAAAGTCAGCGAAGGTTGACCTTCCTTCCATACTTCTCGCAACTTGCCACTTTGCAAATTGAAGCATCCAACCTTGGCACCTTCCCTTCAAGAACCCCCGAGAAGTGATATTAACTTTTCTTCTCGCGTTCTCACTAATCGCCACTTCGCGAGTTTCAATGTAGAACTCTCGTGCTCTTATCTCGTGAATCCCTGAGACGCGAGAAGTCAACAGAGTGTTGACTCCTTCTACTAGGTGACGTGCGTCCGCCTGTCTATTTCCTGGGCCCACCTTGTGGTTCTACCACGTGTCTGTCGTGCCCAACTTTTCGGCACTTCATGACTTCTGATGCCAAGAAGAGGTCCTTTCAACCTCTAAACCCCCGAATGCACGAAATGCGATGGGGTTCTGATCCAACGATCCTCCCTTGACCTGGATCCAACGACTGTCTCCGCTCCTCAAATATCTTCAACACTTCGTTGACTCCGTGATTGCTGCCACCTGTCCTCCTCAGATGGACGGCTGCGATTCTCTCGCAACTTCGCCACTCGCGACTCGGAGCACCCAAATCCTGGGCTCTCACCTTGCGAACCTCCGAGTTCGCGAGATCCCTAGATCTCTGCCACCTGTCCTCCTCAGACGAACGGTCCTGATCCTTTCACGATTTCGCCACTCGCAACTTGGAGCGCCCAACCTTTGGGCTCTCACCTTGCGAACCTCCGAGTTCGCGAGATCCTTTGATCTCTGCCACCTGTCCTCCTCAGACGGATGGTCCCGATCTTCTCGCAACTTCGCCACTCGCAAAGTCGAAGGACTTCCCTCTCTGACCTCCAATGTCCAAATCCCTGATAGAGAGGATCTTGCGACACGTGTCCTTCAAATCGGACGGCTCAGATTCTTTCACCCTTTCACGATTTTTGATATCAAGTGCCCGGACTCTCGTCCTCTGGACCCCCGAACTCCCAAACGTTGATATCCCGATACGAACCCCTTCTCAGGACTTTCGCTTCTGCTACTCTTCGCATGAGGTTTAAACCTTGTGCAACTCTCGACATATCCAATGGTTGTCGGCTGTTTAGACCAAGATCTGATGACTCAAACCTGTCTTTCCATTACGCCTTTCCTACACTGCCTGGACACGAATCCACGGTCCAGATTCTCTCGGCTGATCCGACGGTAGCTGTTGCTCCTTCCGAGCTTTGGCACTTTCTTCCTAGACTTGGAAGAATTTCAAATTCTCAAAGGCCTCAACCTTTGTTCATCTTCCTCTGCGAGCTTTGCAACTTGAGTCCCACCTACGCGTATAAGAACGCTACTTCTCCCGAGCTTTGCTCTCGAATCCTCAAGGGATTCCACGACTTATGCGCCTCTGCAAAGTATTTGCACACAAAGTGCTATCTCTTGTGAGCTTCCTGCTACTCAGACCCCTAAGGGATTTTATTCTTTTTCCCTTTCTCCTGCAGATGGAGAATTCAGATGCCCTCCTGGCTATCCTTCACTCAAGCAACCTCTTGCTGAGTGCTCAGAGTGTTCAGCAACCCTATGAAGATCCTTTAGTGGATTCGTCTTCCAAATTCAGAACTCACACAGAGTTCTCTTCCTGTGCCTATCTGCATGTCTACTCAATGCCCTCCTGGCAGAGTATCAAGAATCCTCAGATGATTCTTGCTTCTAATGAACTCACAACAGAGTTCTTCTTCTGTGCACTCCTTGCACTGGCTCAATGCCCACATAGCAGAGCTTTACAGAACTCCTTAGAGCTTCTGTCTTCTTTTGAACTCACAACAGAGTTCCTCTGTGCACTCCCTTGCACCTGCTCAATGCCCACCTGGCAGAGCTTTACAGAACTCCTTAGAGATTCTGTCTGCAACTGTGTATCTCCACAGCCTTGCCTCCTGAGGTGTTCAACAACCTCACAGGTCTTCCCTGAATTGATGATTCTAGTTTCTGTGCCCACTTGGCACGTCTTTGTCTGACTCCATAGAGTTCAAAAGTACATCTATGCACTGGTATCTAGAGACCGCAGTACTATGTCTCTCCCTCCTGGCATGAAACCACAAAGAACCTCTCAAGCCTGAAATCAAAACAACTCCCTGCAAATGTCTAGAATACATCTACAGCATAAATTGAACACACACAAACATTCATTCAACACAGGAATTATGCAGGAAAAATTGCTTCTTTGTATTAAATGGCAAATGCTTGTTTTTACAAGGTGTTCTGAGCACGGAGTATAACAAGGTCTCGGCTCCTTCTCTTGCTCTCCTTCCTAAAACTATATCAAAATGACATCGAAATTGATCTTTTACAAGAGGGTATCTTCAAGCTCTTCCCTCCAATCTACCTACCCTATTCAATACCATTGAATGGGTTGTCTAGTCCACAAATCGGATCTAGATCTCAGCCTTCAAACATTAAAGGCATGCCTACTCTAATGTCTGCACAAAGGCACAGCTCCACGGCTCAATAGCCTAAACATTAATTACATTCATATTTGAATTTGAAAACGAGGGTTGCGCCTCTCTTCAGCCTTGAATACACGCGCTGACGTGGCTGGCTGGCTGACGTGGAGAGATGCTCCTGCATCACCCAGAGTCCATCAGACAATTATGCAGCACCTTATCATGTATGTTCAGTGATGTGTAGAAAGGAGGGGATGAATCATCTTTATATTCTACCATGGGACTTAAGATGACTGTTGCGTTTTCATCTTGGAGATTTACTAAGTCTATGGAATGGCAGGATAGCTCAGACTGCAACAACTTAGAGAGGGACCTTTTGAAGTTTTCGTGCTTGACTAGCTCTGAAAAGGGAATAGGGATCCTAATCTTCTGGATTTCATGCTCAAAGTTAAAAGAGGAATGGGGCTTCAAAATTTCTCTCACCTTTGGGACGGGGTCTTTGGCTATTGGTGGGGGATTCTGAGATTTCTTTTCTTTGTTGTTGTTTGCTGCATCTTTGGCAGGTTTATCTGCTTCGAAAGGTTGATCAGGGATGTAAGAATTTTCTTCTTTCTTCTTTGACCTGAGGTTATATTTATTTTTACTGATATTGGCTTTCTCCCCCTTACTCAGCTCATTTCTTTGGTTGTCTAAGAGAGACTCCTCGTATGCAGATTGAGTCAAGTGAGGGAATGGGGAGGTGTCTCCAAGACAATGGATCTCAGGATCTAGCTCTTCCTCCTCTCCTTCTTCATCAACAACAAGGTTATTTTGAAGACGGGTTTGGATTTTTTGATCATCCCTGTCTCTAATTCTGGGTTCTCTTGGGAGAATCTGAGGGGCAATATTAATTTGTCTTCTGAAATTGCCTTTGTTATCAATATTTTGGGCACTTTTGTAACCTTGCTTCCCTTCGAATTTAATTTCCTCCATTTATGTAGAAAGGGATTCCACCATCTTGGTCAATTCATCCACTTGAGGATGGGATGTAGAAGAACCAGAGGTTGAGGACTCAGATCTCCCTCTTCCCTATCTCTGTCAGCTTTGTTCCCAAGTCTGTCAACTGTTAATACATTGGATTCTACTTCCAGGGCTGCATATTTCATATGAGCCGGGGAAGTAGCTCTTCTTTCTATTAACAGGAGGTAGAAATCAGGGTCAAAAGCACTAGCATAGGTGATTTTGGCAGAGGCTTCAGTAGGCTTTATCTCGGCAGGGATTTTATTATACATCTTGTTGAATCTTTTGGAGAAATCGGAGACTGATTCTCCCTCTTTCCTTTTCAGGGACCCAAACTCTGTGATATAATACATAAATTATTTTTTGTCCCCCCACTGTCTCAAGAAGGCATCATCTAGAGCCTCAATCCCAGCAATGGATCCAGGGGTTAAACCTATGAACCACTTTCTAACCTCACCATCAAGGCTCTGCACAAAGACTCTCATCCATACATCTTCATTTTCAATATTCAGATTATCTGCATAACTGTAGAAGGCAACAAGGTGCTCCTCAATAGTTATGTCTTCTTCTCGAGTGAACTTGGACATATATTTTAGGTAATCTCCAGCAGGGAGATCATTCATGGGTTGAGGTAAGACTAGAGGGGCATATCTTGCAGGCACTATGGCATCCATTATGTTTCTAGGGGGATTAGCACCTATCATAGGGATATGAGGTGGAGGAGAATTAGGAGGAGAAGGTGTTAGAGAAGGGGAGACTGGAAATGAGCCTCCGAGAGGAAAGGAAAACAACAAAGGATTTGGGGAAAAGGCTACCGAGCTTTGGGGAACATAGGTTTCTCTTTCTACGAAATCAATAACTCTAACAAGAGGAGGAGTGGTAAAGATCGGGGTAGGAAAATCTTCTGAGGCGTTGGGTCTAAACCATGATATAATTTCAGGGGAGAGTGGAGTAACAAGGCTTTCTCCCTCCAATCTCAGACCAGGAGGGGAAAACTCAACAGTAACACTCCCAAAATTCAAAGTTCGGGAAACTCCAACAGAAGGTATAACAGAAGGCTGAAAAGAAGAAATTGGAGTTCCTATAGGATAATGAAAATCATCAGAAATACTTGGTTTAGCAGTAGAAGTACCTTCATGAAGGGCCTTTCCCTTTCTGATAATTTTGTTTGGTCAGCTTCAGGTGTTGCCAAAGGCAACTGTGGAGTAGACCTTGTGTGTATGCCTCTGGAAACCATAGTTGAAACAGTGGAGTCGCTTGTGGATTCACATCAACGGTGTCACCACAATGGAGTAGCTAGGTGCACAGTTGCAATATTGATGTACTGGGTTCTGATGCACCTTCAGAACCAGTAAGATTTTGTCATTCAATCCTAGGGAAAATATTCAATTCGTCCCCGACAACGGTGCCATAAATCTTTGCGTTGGAAGTCACCTCTGGATTGTTGCAGAGGTAAGCCCAAGGCCCATCAGTCTGTATGTCACAGTGAATATTTTTAAAGGCTGGTATAATGTGTTAGCACTAGGAATCACCTTCAGATTGCATGGAAGGCAAGCCCAGTACCCATTAGGTTATATATGAATGTAAGAGTGTTTTAAAGGGTCAAATGGAAAGGGACTCAAAATGATAATGTTCCAACTCAGAAAATAGGGCTAGCATGCACCAACAATCAAGGTCTTGGCTAACTTCAATCAGTAATTTGGGAGTAAGTGTGAATAGAGGGAAGACTTGAATAAGAGGAATGTAGGGGCTACTGCAAACATCAGGTATACAAAAGCCTAAGGAAGAAAGTTTCTTAACACAAGATCTTCTTGAAGTCGGAAACTAAGGAAGCTAAAGAAACATCATGATAATATAATGATCAAACATCCACCATAACATCACCACAACCATTCATGTGAATCATTCAATGCATGAACATTTAGCATCAAAAGCAAATAAGTTGAAAGAGAAGATGATTTCTATTTGCCCAAATGTCTTAAGTCCAGTACATAGCCAAATCACAGTCACTTCATCAAAATATTACAGTCTAAGGGAGCCTTGCTCAACCATCCAAACCTACCAAAGCAATTGATCTATCTATTTATAACAAAAGGGAGGCAACAACTAGAGGTACGAGCTGGCCTCCTTCCCTTGAAAATCTCTAAACATTTATTTGATCTAACAACTTATTTAACAACCTATGCTATAAAGCAAGAAAATGTTGGTGACTAATCCAGCCAAGCTTCAAACTGATTTGATTCTCTTTTGTTGCGCAGCTCCTGTTTTGCCATGTGTCTTTTAGGAGCATGTGGTTATCCTCATGATGTCAGCTATTGTTTCTACAATCTTCTCCATCATCAGCTATCCAAGAAGTTGTTAGCTTAGCCCTCCTGAATCCCTGATGTCTGTTGGTAGCTTCTTTAGGTAGCAGTCTGAGTAGCATATTTCACAACTGGGCAAGTAGAAAAGGTAGCGCATTTAGGTAGCACCAATGTGTTGCGTATGTGTGCCAACCTTTGTTCTCTGTGAAATATTAGGTAGCGCCTGTGTGCCAACCTTTGTTCTCTGTGAAATATTAGGTAGCACCTTTACGTAGTGCCATTGTGTTGCGCCTGTGTGCCAACCTTTGTTCTCTGTGAAATATTAGGTAGCGCCACTGTGTTGCACCTGTGTGCAGGTTTTTTCTCTGCCAGATATTAAGTAGTGCTACTTATGTTGCGTTTGTGTACAGGTTTAGGTAGCACTATCAAAAAACACAGTGCCTTCAATCTTGAGCATGTGTAGAGCAAATAGCTGCCTTGCATAATGTCAAACCCATTATATTTAGGTGACTTGGTAGTACTATAGGTAGTGCACTTTACCACTGAGGGAGTTGGCACTTCACAAAAGCCCAAAACTCTAATAGTTAAACGCTTAGAAGCCAGTATAGATGGCAGAGGTAATATTTGAAAGACAGTTTACCCTCTAAAAAAGGAAACATCTTAAAAAATGGGGCTCACCTCATCAACTATTTTGTTACCTCGACACTTAACCTCACACTCTTTATGGTAGAAGGAGGATCTTCATTTGGCACAACAGGCTTCTTCTTCTTAGAAATGATTGGCTTTTTCAGTGGAGTCGTGCTCTCCTTGACTGTTGATGTCTCTTTCTCAATGGCAGCTTCAACCATTACCTGCAAGTTTCTTTGAGCTACTTCATCTTGAAAATGTTGCAACTCTGCCTTGAGTTTCCTGTTTTGAGATTGAAAACCTTTATTCTGCCTATAAAGGTCCTGGAGTTGCCTGTGAAGGGGATGGGCCTTTTGTGCTGCAAACCTAGCCAAGTCAAGGGTATGGTTGTATCCATCCATGAGCTCCTTCATTTTCACCCTATAAGACATGGCATTTGTTTTCAACTGAGCCACCTCTTTTCTTACATCCCTAGGTTGCCTGATAAGTCTTTTGAAGGTCTGACTGTTAGGAGGAGCAGTGACATGCACAGTCTCAATAGGTTTTTTCTCAGTCTCCTCTTCCACCTGCATGGGAAGTGCCTTATTTACCTCATCAGGTTTCTTGGTGGATTTTCTTTTACCCTTCTTCCTTTGCACATGGGTTTATTCTTTTCTCTCCTCAGGCTTTTCAATGCCTTTACTCTTCTTCCTTTGCACAGGGATTTCTGGTATGGACTGTTCTTCAACAACTTCCCTAGGAATTGATGACCTTGTGAAAGGTCTTTTACCCTTGATTTTGACTGCTGGAGGAGAAGAGGGGAAGAGTAGCTTCTTCCCTTTCTTGGATGTAGCTTTGGTAGAAGAAGGAACCTTTTCTAACCCTAGTAGAGGAGGTGGTGAAAAATCTCTTTGTGGGGAAGGACAAGCTTCCTCCTCAGCTCCTGTGACCTTCTTGCTGACCTCTGAAACTTGAACAGGGGCTCTGCCCTTTCTCTTCCTATTGCTCCCTGCTTTAATAACACTGGTGGCTGATAAAGGACTTGCATTATGTGATTGAGGATTTGATGCTAAATCCAACTTGAAATGAGAAGTAACAACAAAATGCTCCCATGAAATCTCTTTCTTACCCAATTCCTCAGAGACTAGCAATATGATCAATCTAGAGTGGAAAAAGCTAGAATCCACATCCTTAGATTTGGATTGAATCTTATTTGACATCTTACCTATGCTCCTCAACAAGTAATAGGGAATATTCATCTCAACTTTACCAGTAAAATGTAGCAAAAGCCTTATGTGGTACTAGTACAATGTGTTAAATTTCCCTTCACATGTAAAATATCTATGGATGATCTTCAAAATTCTGTCAAACTGTTCAATCAATTGACCCCTTGGCACACCTTTAGATAAATCATTGGCTTGATGTTTAGGTTTAAAAAGATCTTTAACATAGGCTGAACTCAAAGCCATGGCTTTGAACCACTTTTCACTTGTAATGGGGATTCCTGTTGCAGTTGAGATAGAGGCTCCAGTCACCTCAAATTCCAAATCCCCAACCTTGGTTCTCCTACCATCAAAGTGTGATGCAAACTGTTTTGTTACCTCTGGATGGCCTCTCTGCATATTCTGGTAGAAAGAGAGGCATCCCACTCTTTGAAAGACCTCCCTTGCCATGGGCTCTGTATCAAAAAGATGCATGTCCACATGTTCTATCCTAACCACCTTGCCACCTTTGTGTGTCTTCCTCGGTTGAGGAGTCTCCATGACTTAGAATGGGAGATTTTAAAGGCTTATGGGATAGTAATAACCAGGAAGACTTTAAATTGGGCTCCAAATGTACAAGGCTGGCCCTTTTAAACAAATTGGTGCTAGTAAGCCAAGTTTTCACTGTGGGAATGACACCCTTAAATTTGTGCAGGCACTGAAGGTTTAAACAATGAGAGGGTAGTCCTATAATTTGCCATTTGAAACTGGGAAAACACGCTCAACTCGAATAACAAAGGAAGCAGGGGAGACACAGTATGGTTAAGCAACACCTTTGTGTAGCGCGATGTGTATGTAGAGGATAAACTGTAAGCTCAATGGCTATGGCGGATGGGTGTTATAGACTTTGGCGTATAGGTGTGAAATTCATAGGTTTGAAATGAGAAGAAAATAGAAAAGGGTGCGACGAAAAGTCTAAATATTTGCAAGCTCGATAATCCAGACTCTGAGTGCTAATTCTCTGTGAAAATTAATGTGCAAAGGAGGTAACGCGGGATACCTGTGGAGTAAACACTTGTTTGAATCTTTGGAAAAATCTCAGGGTGAAGTCAAGAACTTTTTGACCTCTGGATCTACCACAACATCAGATCTGGTCATGTTGTTGTCGCCTGTTCAGAACTTGCGAATTTACGTAGTGCAACACTGTTGAGTTTTTCAAAATTATAAACCGTTACCAGGGCTCGTAAATGCAAGATCTTGAAGGCATCCTTTAACTGACTTCTGGCACTAAAAACAAGGAACATGGCATCAGTCGTGGTAATCATAACTCATGGTGGAAATCATGATGAACGGGTAAGGCGCTATGGAACCGCCTGATGAGTGAGCAGCGCTCTAGTTTGAAAAATGATTGGACAGGTAAGCAAGGACAACAAGGCATGCTCACGAGGTCATGAGTGAGGAGAATGGTGTGTCTCATCAATCTAGTCATGGGAGGGGAGGGATCGATCCTAATGACACATCATGAAGGGGTCCAAAATTTTAAGTCATGAACTAACAAGGGTTTAAGTCCAAAAAATCAATTTGAGGATCAAACATGAGCTATGACTCAAAAGTTTATTTATCTAAGGGGACCTAACAAACATAACTTTAAAGGGAAGAAAATTAAAAAATTAAAATCTAAGGCTTAAAAAATGATTAAAACAAACTAAAAGACCCAAGGCAATTTAATGTGATAACATATTGGATGCAATCTCAAGATTATATCGCTTTAACTCAGAAACACTGGGCTAATACATGTATATAAATGAGTTCTTGATCTAAATTTAGTCAATAAGTTTGTATAGTGGTGAGCAGGTGCAAGAACATGAGGAAAACATGAAGGTCTACTATGGACATCATGTCTTCCAGCAGCCTCTGGAGGAAAAGTTTCAGACGCAAGATCCTCTTGGATCTGATAACTTTAAGAAACTGTAAAAACATTGTAACAACAATTGCAATCAAACCTACATTACAATACAGTCACAACACTCGACTGGATCATCCATGCCCGAGCTCTCAGAATCGGAAGCAAAGAAATGAAGGGGGAACTGACTGCCATTAAACAAGAAGTCTCAAGTAATTATACATAATCAAAGAACCAAAGGCCTCATCAAAACTTTACAATCGGGAGCCTAGCTCTACCATCGACACTTACAAAATATCAAAACTGAGTATTTATACTCAAAATAAAAACACAGAAGCATACTCGAGTAGCTGCATTGAAGGCATTACGTCTGCATGCTTCCTGACAGATTGTGCATGCAGTCTTTGTCCATACATGAACCTCAGTCATATGCAAACGAGCTTCAGAACGGACCTGATGATGAGTAGACTAACTGTAAGTCCTTTCATGTGCTTTCTATTTATGGCAAAAACGACATTCAACCACCGCCAACCAACCTCAATAACTGCTTCATTGGGATCGGGGAAGGCTCAAGTCAACTCTGCACCTGTAGCATGTGGCAGTTGACGGGGTGATTTGCGTGCCAGACATGAAATGGTGGTCGGGAGGTGGCCATGTGGACAACGTAGGAGCCACACGAGCGGGACCTGGGGTGGACTAGGACAGAGATGATGTGGGGTGAGGTGGCACAGGTGGCGGGATATGAGAAGAGGACAGGCGTCGACAAAACGGTGAGTGGAAGACAGGTGGAGGGAGCGAAAGTGATAAAGGAGGGGCCACTTGTCAACCCGGAATAGGACATAATAAGCACATGCGCATATCGGGGCTGTGAAAAGCGGTTTGAAACTTCCCTGCTTTTGGGCCCAATGTGTATCTTTGGCTGACACGTAGCACCTTTAAGAAACCGTGGTTTTGTTCCCGGCCTGTCCTACAAACTTTATCCTGTGCACATGTTGAAACCCCGATATGATCGATGACTGTCGTTCTGAGGCGCACCAATATTGACCACCTAGATCTATGCGCGTCTTATCACATCGTGCCAAAAGGTCACGCCCCACCTCTGACTTAGGCTATAAGCTGATTTGTGGTTTTTTTGACCATTTTCTTTGATTCCTTCGCCAAGAGGCCAACTTCTTAGGAAAACATCCCCCTTTTACAAATAAATGTGATAACACAAGGTAAAGATTCCCTTCATGCTAGTTCAAATTCCAATAATGAATCTCATGATGATGAAAGAATGAAGAATGAATTATTTCATATAAGAGTTGTATCTAAGCACACTAAGATAGATACATTATTTAATCTGGGTTGCCAAGTAAAATTGATATCTGAAGCACTTGTAAAAAAGATGGGTCTTGAAACTAAACCACATCCAAAACCATATCCTATTGGTTGGGTATGTGATAAAGCAAAACTTAATGTCACCAAGCAATGTAGGGTCAAATTTGCTATTGCTTCAAAGTTGATTGATGAAGTGGATTTGGATGTTGTATCACTTAATATATTTGGCATAGTGGTGGGGAGTCCTTATCTTTATGATAGAAAATAAGTCTTCTTTAGTCATGAGAACAAATATCACCTTACTAAAGGGGGAGTGGAATATATTGTTAGAGCCCACAGCATGAGGGTAAACACCACACTTGTTAGTGCAGGACAAATGAAGAGACTCATAAACACTAATAAGAGATATGTACTGATAGTTGATATTGTTTCTAAGTATGATGATATTTTCCAGGAACCAGATGGATTACCTGCTAAGAGGGAAATCCAACATGAAATACATCTTTTGCAGGATTCTCCTCTTCCTAATGTGGGCATGTACATGATGTCAGTTGTAGAGATGACATAAATCAAAAAGCAAGTACAAGGCTTATTGGATCAAGGGGTCATCAGGCCCAGTTCATCTCCTCGTGGTTCTCCGATCGTGATGGTGCCAAAGAAGGATGGCACATGGCGAATGTGTGTCGATTATCAAGCCTTAAATAAAATCACAGTGAAAATCCGATACCCTCTTGCTCACATAGATTATTTACTTGATCAATTAAATATTGTTGTTTATTTCACTAAGTTGGATTTGCGCATTGGATACCATCAGATCAGGGTTGCAGAACAAGATGCATGGAAAACTTCCTTTAAAACCAAACAATGATTGTTTGAGTGGTTAGTTATTCTGTTTGGGCTTTGTAATGCTCTGACAACCTTCATGCGTGTGATGAATGATGTATTCATGCCATTTCTAAATGATTTTGTGATTGTATATTTATATGACATTCTTATATTTAGTGGGACTTGGGATGAGCATGTAAGGCATGTAAAGCAAGTATTGGATACTTTGCAAAGGGAAAAGTTGTATGTAAAATTGTCCAAATGTGAATTTG
>ML787091.1:14217-28305 GCA_009831015.1 Picea engelmannii
CGATCAAGTTTGGAAAGGGAGCTAAACTCTCTCCTAGGTTCATGGGACCTTTTGAGATTGTGGAGAGAAAGGGGCCCATGGCCTATCGACTAGCCTTGCCTGATTCTTTGAGGCGTATGCACGATGTTTTTCATGTATCTGTTCTGAGACATTATATTAGTGATCCTACGCATGTGATTGACATGAGTTCCTTGCAGGTATCGGACGAGGGAGTACTCACGGATGAGCCGGTCTTCATCTTAGATCATCGTGTTCGACAGTTACGACGTCGAACGATAGATCATGTCAAGGTCCAGTGGGACAGCTATAGTCCGCACTCGGCGACCTGGGAGGACGCATATGATATGCGCCAGCAGTTTCCATTTTTGTTTGATAGATAGACTTATGATACTGTGATACTTTTATTTCGGCAGTTATACTGAGAAAATTCGGGATGAAGTTTAGACCAAGAGGGGGTGTATGTAACATCTCGCTCTGGTGCACATAGAAAACTTATTCTTTGAGGACACTTGCTCGCAAGTGATCTGGATTTTTATGATGATAAAACATTTATCCTTGATGATGATGCGTTATAATAGATGCCATGATGTTTTACTTCTTTGATATAAACAGGTGCTATTGACTCAGTTTTATTGAGTGTGCAGGGTTTTTGACCTGGAGGATGCAAAGGCATCGACGAAACCATTGGACACCGGATTGAGTCAGGGAGTGTGCTATTTGAGTTGATTTATTTACCATGATATTTATTGATTTGATGATATGTTGTTGACATGTTTCTCTTTTATGTGGTTTCTCTTTTTACGAAATGATGCAATAAAAACCATAAGAGAAATCACTAAACTGATGGAAGTTTCCTTGAAATATACATAATTTAGTTTTCATGGAGGTATTTATGAACAAATTGAAGGTGTTGAAATTGGTTCTCCTTTGTCTCCTATAATTGCTAATTTATATTTGGAGAAATTTGGAAAAGATATGTTGTCAATATCCATGTAATTTTKCCACATCAAAGATACACTTTGATAGAATTCCTTGAACATCTAAATAACCAATCTGAAAGCATAAAGTTCACAATCGAACTTGAAGAAAATAAAAGTGACATGGACCTTAAATTCCATTATATATATATATATATATATATATATATATAACCCTAATATTCTCTAATGGTTCTTCGTAATCATTATTGTCACATATAATTTTGTTCCTATCTTATGGCTTTCTTTGTTTCCTTTATGATACATAAATCTCATTATCTTTTCAATGTTTTGTTATGACGAGATGCTCATTGTGACTACATACTTACATAAAAAGACCTTTACAATCTCTCATATCTTTTCATAAAGTCTTATAGTTTAATAATAGAACTGTTCCATAGTCAACATTATAGTCCACCCTTATGTATCGTATTTATATAAGTTATCCTAAGTCTTATTTATTTAAGACCAGGCATTTGATAACTTATAAATATAATTGTTATTACTAAGTGGCGATCTCTATATATGTTCCTTGCTTCTTGAGTTCATGATCCATGTGAGGTTTCTCGATGATTTAGTTCGTGGCTATAGCCCTCTCCTTATGGCTATAGGTTTTCTATTGGTACTGTCGTGTTCTTATACTTATGTTCCTTAACTCATTTCATACTATATGCATTTTAAAAAACAATTATGGGTAGCTCTCATACATATACATGATATTCATATACTAAGTAAGTTACATTATATATTAATCAACATATTTTGAAACGAGTTGTCAGTGTAAGAAACCATACGCTTTTACACTTGTCCTTCGACAAGACGACTCATAATTGAGGATTTATTTTGGTGTTTTACGAGGTTTAAACTTGTGTTATGGTAACTATCTCAAATTAAAACCTCACTAACTTTTCCTTGTTAACCAATGCACTTTGTGGATAATTTATCATGCAAAGGGCCTGCATGTGCTACATGTGATGTTTCCATCTCGAGGAGGTTTATTTGGCTGCTGCCCTAAAATTTGTATACATGTTGGTTTGTGTAGGCGGTGTTTGCACAGATCTTAATAGTTACTTTGATTTTCATTTTGTACATATGTTGTCGTTGTACATCTGTTATTAATTTTTCTCTTGGGTATTATCTAATGATGGGCCCTTTTGATGTTTCGAGGGGTACCCATTAGTTATCCGACAACCCAGAACATCCAGGTGTGTTTTACAACAATGGATGGAGATACATCGGTACTCTGCTCATCCATGGTAAGATTATTTTTATTTGTATATATAACTTGTGCAACTTGATAACTTATTTTCTTATTCATTATGTAGGTGTCGAGACAATGGTTACCATGGATCTTTGGAATACCCATGTACATAAAGCTATTCAAGTTTCAATACTTTTGTAGGTTTAAAATATGATATCACCAAATGTGATTACTCTTCTCCTACATTCTATAGAACTAGTCGACCAAATATTTTTGTATGTAATTACTCATAAAATCAGGGTGGCCTTAGACTACTGTCTACACATTTTATGATGTTGTAATATTCTGTTTATTTATTTATTTTTATTGATATAMAATTTATAAATGGTATTTTATCATTAGAGTCTATACAATATGTAACATCTTTACTTCGAATATATACATATGGTATCTCGTTAAATTCTGCAGTGAGTTTCCTTCARATTATACAGTGTATTTTACCAAAMTCTGTAACAATTTATTTTTTAATATATATGCATAAGGTATTGTGTGGAACTCTGTTTAAATCCGTAATAATTCATTTTTCCATTTATATACATTGAACCTAGGTTAATTGGTATCAATTCCTAATCTGTATCGTTCCTTCCTAGTTATGTATATTGTATTTTGATGAACCCTATCCCTTCCATCGGATTTCTCATCCAGAAAATTGCCTAGATTATTAACTAGGTTTTTGCCTATGAGTACTATTGATCTGTTACTCATAGTATAATTTTGTTCGTAAATCAGAATAACTATTAAAAAAAAATTCACAGTTTTCTATACAAAACATATACTATGCATCTATACCTCATATAACACGCATTAAATTCTAATACTATTCCAGTTATTTATGTCAGAGAATTTAGCCACAGAAACGTAAAATAACACAGTAAACAAATAAGCATATTCATAACCAGAAATAAAATTTGGAGATTTGGGGAAACCACACGTTGACTACCCTATTCCTACCAACCTTAGACAAGAGTCTATGTCAACCTCTTTCACCCCCGAGCTGATTTCGAAATCCAAGGGGCTCCCTACATGGCCTCTTGAAGAATTATGAGCTCCAGCTTACTGTGTGTAATTTTTGTAAATTTTGTGTGTCAAGTCGGTTTGCGCATAGCTATTCTCAAGCTATCCAATTCTCCTCTTAGGAATGACATCACATTCTCTTTTCATGACTTCTTTATTTTTCCTAGGACTTGCAACACTTTTCCTGAGCCTCATGCTCACTAACCATTTGTCATATTAAATTTTACACATGTTCACAGATTCGCCTATAAATCTGGAATGTGTCTTTTTGAAGTTAAGTTAACTCCACAAATTGTCTCAGTTTGCTTCCAATTGGCCCACCCCTTTGGATTCCTAACTCCCTCTTCAACAATTTCTTCAATGTGTGCCCCTTTTTACACATATGTTTATTTTCATAAAATAATAAGGTTTTACAATTCAATTTTGGTCAATCGACCAAATTGTCTTTTCGAAAAAAAAATTAAAATTCTAAATTAAAAAAAATAATAGAAATAATAACTTAAAATCCATGTTGTGGGGTATCACATACACCCCCACTTAGGACTTATCACTGTCCTCGATGATAACTTGTTTTCATCAATGTCATTCTGGAATAGAAATGGATATGCTTCCTGCATATTAATTTCCATTTCCCARGTAGCCTCTTTTGGACTAAGGTTCTTCCATTGCACCTTTACCTGTCCTACGACTTGATTCCGGAGTGTAAGTTCCCTCTTGTCGAGAATATGATCTATCTCTACTGGGAACTCTCCCRMGGGTTCCACCTATATCATTTTGCAATCAACAACATGAGTAGGGTCAACATGAGTAGGGTCATGTAAATATTTTTTTCAGTAATGAAACATGAAACACATCATGTACTTTTACCATAGTTGGAAGTGAAAGTTGATAAGCTACATGTCCTATTCGAGTAATTATATCGAATGGGCCACAATATCTGGGTCCTAACTTAGTATACCTTCCGAGATGTAAAGAACTCTTTTTAGGTTTAACTCTAATATACACATGATCTCCAATATTGAACTCTCTTGGAGTCCTTTTTGCATCAGCATAACTTGTTTTCCTGTCTTGAGATACTTTCAGGTTTTGGTGTACCTATTTCATTGTTAGTTCCATGTATTTTAACATATTTGTTCCTATCATCAATCTATTTACAGGATTACTCCATGAAACAAGTGTATTGCATTTTCTTTGATATAAAATTTAAAAAGGACTAAGTTTTGTTGAATCTTGATAGTGATTATTATAAAAAAACTCGATTAAGTAAAAATATTCTTCTCATTTACCAAGTCTATCCATAACATACATTCTAAGCATGTCTTCAAGAATCTGGTTAGTTCTTTCAGTTTTTCCATCTGTTTGTGGATGATAAGAAATATTGAAGTTTATTTGGGTATCTAACCCTTTAAATAAATCCTTCTAAGATTTCCACTAAACTTAACATCTCTATCACATATTATAAGTTTAGGGATTCCATGTAACCTGAATATTTCCTTCATGAATATTTATGCTATATTAATAGCTTTGTAGGATGATTTCACAAGTATGAAGTGTGTTGTTTTACTTAATTTATCAACCACAACCATAATTGAGTCATTTTGTTTACTACTTCCAGGAAATCAGGTAATAAAATCCATATTTATCACTTCCCATTTCCATTCTGGAATGGGTAAAGGCTGTAGTAGTCCAACTGGATTTTGGTGTTCAAACTTAACATGTTGACACTCTAAACATCTAGCTAGATATTCTATTGTTTTTCCTTTCATATTTGGCCAACATAATTCTTTTCTCAACATAGTAATCAATTTTTTTAACCTGGGTGTCCAGATTATGGTTTCTTATATAGTTATTCTAGAATTAACAACTTAATTTCATTAGATTATGGTACATATAATCTGATTTTATACATTAATAGTCCACTTTTTGAGAATCTAAAATCTAATTCTTCTAATCCCATTGAATGATCAATGATCTTCAACTTAATAATTTGATGTTCTAGGTCTTTTTCAGCTGTCAACCTACCCTTTATTCTAAATTTGTTTCGTAGTTACTTCTAGTAACAGTATAAATTAAATTTTCATGTCTACTTAATGCATATGCCACTTTATTTTCGTTTCCCTTAATGTGTTTTATCTCAAAATCATACTCACTTAAGAAGGATAACCACCTTCTGTGGTGAGCATTTAAATTTTGTTTATCAAACATATATTTTAGAGTGATATTATTTGTTAATAGTAAGAATTTTCTGCCTACGAGGTAATTCCGCTGCATCTTTAATGCATGTATTATTGCATCTAATTCCCAGTCATGTGTTACATAATTTTCTTCATGTTTCTTTAATTTTTGAGATTCATAAGTTATTACATGGTTTTCTTGCATTAACACTCCTCCAAGCCCTTCACATCATGCAATTGTATTGTAATGACCCCATCATTATGACTACATGCGACACAACACAAAAATATTTTTTTTCTTCTGTTTAAAGCTGGAAGGTAATCAATGACAATAATGACCCAACATACTAGCACATCAAGAAAATGGACAAAACATGCGATAATCAAAAGGAAAATAAAATCGGCTACCCGCCCGACACAAGCAAGACAATTCCTACAAGATAAAGGATAAGATCAACAACCTGAGACATTGGCTTCGACGACCAATAACCAGAACCTTCCCAACGAGTGAGAGACAAACACAAAGTTACAAAACAAGTACCACCAAAAAAACAAAAGTCTCAACAACATCGGGTGGTGCACGATCATAATCTGGGTTATCGTGTGCACTTCTGGATCCATGCACGCCACGATCCAATCTGAAGAAATCATGTTTCCACAATTCAATGGGAACACTAGGGGGCCATGCACAACCAAACTAATTCCAACCCTTCGTCCCAACTTAAAATCCAAAAATGCAACAACCTTACAAAAATACACTCAATAATTCAATAGGTCCTTATATATTTTCATGTTGGGAGAACATTTAAGGCCACTATAAGGCGATAATCCTAGTACTTATAATAAAAAAAAATAATATTAACGTAAGGCAAAAACCATTATAGGTGATCAACGCATTAAACATCTTTAAACCATTGATCTAAATGCAAAAGAGGTTGTTAATCTAATCAAAGGGGTAAATGCCTTACTCGTAAATAAATCATCAATAACCAGTTATATTTCCATTGAAACTGAAACTATATGAATTTGTTGTCTTATATCGCTATTTAAAACTGAAACTATATCTCTATCTTATATGAATATAATTGTTGTCTTTAAATATGAAACTGAAACAAATATAAGTATTTTCCTAAGGATGAGTTCGTTATCTTTTAAACAGAAAAACATATGGAACATGTCTTTTAAAACAATATAAAACATGTCTTTTAAAATAGAATTCGCTATCTAGTAAAGAAATCATAAAACAATATTGTAAATAAAATTCACTATCTGAATTTGCTATCTATATTGTAAACAATGTTCTCTATCTAGTAAAGAAAATCATAAATCATGTTTTAAATTGTTTACTGAGTTCGTTATCTAGTAACCAATATTCGTTATCAGAAAATCATAAAACAATAATCACATTGCCCAACATATCAATATTCACATGCAAAAACATATCAATATTCAACATTTCAATTTTCACATATTGATATCAATATTCACGTTGTCCAACTTATTGATATCAATATTCACGATGTCCCACATATTTATATAAGTATTCATGTTATCCAATATTCACGTTATCCATTGATGCTCCCAATAGAATCACTGCCTAGTAATGGCATCACGGTCCAGCATTAATTCGATGTGCAATTGCATTTTAAAAATAAATTGAAACTCTACGTATTTAATCTCTGACATGAATTTTGTTGTGTTAAATATTATTAAAAAAACGCAGGCATATGCATAAAATTATAGACATAATAAATCCACAACCATTTCATAAATTCACAGCCAATTAGATACATCACTTGTCTACTGGATATATCATTGTCTAAAAAGTTTACTGCATTTTTTTATATCGCTTTCAACAACAAAGTAAAGTTGTCTATTAGATAAATCTTGCAATACCCACGTTGTCTAAATATTTCACCCATGCAGTCCATTAATTAGTTGTCTATTAAATCTATGATAATGTTGTCTATCAACATAAGATTTTTGTTGTCAATTAAATGTATGATCATAGAGTTTATTTACTGAGGAAATCGATGAATTAAGTATAAAATCATTGAGGAAATCGTTGGGTTGAATATGAAATCACTATCAAAAACACAGAGTATAATATTCAGGGATTTAGTCATTCACATGATAACATGCAGTCATAAAAAGAAACACTGTCATACAGTTAAGATTTACTGTCATAAAAATGCCATCATACATTTAATTAAGATTTACTGTCATAAAAATGCCATCATACATTTAGTTAAGATTTACGGTCATAAGACGCATTCCTTCATATTTTTTGTGTTTTATCAACAAAAAACAATTACAAACATACCAAAAACGTAGATATACAAATTCACATTGATATTAGAATTTGCATTGATAGAATCACTGGCTATTAACACGTGATACAAATGGATAATAAATGAATGGTATTGATGTGTGTATCATTGTACGAACTATATTATATATATTTTAAAGTGATAAGACATCACCATGTTGTCCATGATATGGATAAAATGCAAACACATTGTGAAAAAATGAAGTCTCACATAAAAAACAGTGATAATCATTCAAAAGAAGAACAAAAAGATTACTTATTCAAAATTGAGTCATCCAAGATGCAGAGATATTCATTCACCAAAATACGCAAGGATTACTCATTCAGAATTGAATCACTCAAACACGCAGAGATGCTCATTCAAAAAAATGCAAGGATTAATCATCCAGAAAATGCAGATGTAATCAATCACAAGAAAACACAGAGACTTATCATAATTTAAACAAAAAAAAAATTGTTTGTTAGTTTGTTCGTGACATGTGGGACTAACCTATGGCTAAGAAACTGCGACTCAGGGGCATCTAAGCTATAAAAATCACCTGGGGATCTCACACGGCCTGAGCCACACCAACCCTTAACATGGTTGGATTTTTTGTCCTTGTAGTTTTCGAACCGGTGACTTTAACATCACAGAGCGCATAATTTAAACAATTAAAACACATAGTGTAATAAGATTTTAATCAATCAAGACACAGAGTTTAATTAGATTTTACTCATAAGAGAAAACACAGAGATAAGTAAGGGATATAAATCTGGGTGAAATTTATCCTTCACTTATTATCCATGCACAGGAAAGGAGAGCATTTGAATCTATAGGTCTTTAAACATTAGAGTGATGAGCTTCGATTCGGCTCTTGGCCGACTGCTCAGGCATGGACTAATAACTTAAGGGATAAGGGACCGAAGAAAAAAACTCAATTTTTCTTTGTATTAATCAATAAAAAAAAATGCAGAGAAGTCATTGCAATCAGGGGTTGGGTTCACCATGGGAAATCAATTCAAAATACAATGAGCATAAGGGGATTACAAATACCGTAGGAGAGAAGGTGCAAGAAATCTCATGGCAATGAAATATTCAACCGAGCAAAGAAAAATAACATGTGTAGATTAAATTTCATTGCAGGTAATAAATTTAACAAGCATACCTTAGCCAAATGCAAATGCTCCGAAGTTTTTGTCTCGCACGTGCTCCATCCATCTCCTGCTTTACAACCGATGTGACCTCACTGGTACCTCCCAGCCAATGCTAGGGGTACTCTTCATCCCCCTGAGGACCCTGAGCAGCAAAGGGGCCACACACACAATACCAGAAAATGCTAGCACCCAAATCGCCTTGCAAGGTCAAGCTACCACTCGTTACCCAAGATGGGTATCCCAAATCCCACAAGAGAAAGTTCAGTCAAGATAAAATTTCAGCAACGTAACGTTACACATAAAGATGAGATCCATACTCCTCCTCCTCCATCATTTTTATAGAGTTTTTAGGTAATTAGTTTCCCAAATTCTCATTAAATTCCTTTTTCAGTTAATTAATTTCGAAAAACCTCCCCCGTACACATGTCACGCATCCCCTAGTTGCACTAGAAAATCATTTTTATTAATTAATTAAATATTTCTATTTCCCTCATCCACCTAAAAGTATTCCTAAAAACTCTCCTCGGTGTCCCAATATTCTCTTACAAATCTTAAATGACTTACGCCTTACTTAATTCCTAGTTGAGTTCATAATTAGAAAGTTCCAAAGGAAAGATTCCTTACTAAGTTAGACATTCTTCTTTTTCTTTAGGTTTCCCCTTTTCTTAAAGTTTCCCTTTTTCTTTAAGTTTCCTATTTCTTTTAAGTTTCCCCCTTTTTCTTTTTTAACTAAAAAATTCAATTTAGTAAGTGTAGATAAAACAACCATTTACCCTTTTCCCTTTTTAATTAAAAATTAATTTAGCAAGTGTAGATAAAAACAACCGTTTACCCTCTTTTCTTTTTAACTAAAGAATTAAATTATCAAATGTAGATAAAACAACCATTATCCCATTTTAAAAATTTAATCCTCCATTATAATTTTAAATTTAATAATGAGGTTTGAATTTCTTACCCCCCTTCTTGTTATATGTCTAAATACTTTTGTTCAGGGGTTCTTCTTAGACCTAGGTTTTATATTCACTAAGCTCGGCGACATTTTTTTTTGGGGGAAAAATTGTTTTTAAACTTTACTTATCATATCATTCATTTTAAGGCCAACTAGGTCCTAAGGAGGAATAGTTTTCTAGGCACTAGGTTTATTCACTTACTAGTTAAAATCACGACGTGCCCTTCAGGATGCACTACGTGCTCCAAGGGTGCCACTCACATATTTTCATTTTCCTTGCGTGACATGCCCTTCAAGATGCACTATGTGCTCCAAGGGTGCCACTCACATCTTTCAGTTTTATTTGTGCAACATGCCCTTCAAGACGCACTACATTCTCCAAGGGTGTCACTCGCCTCTTAACTGAATTTGGTAGATGTCAAACCCCTGGAGGCAATAATCCTCCAGGTGATCTTGTGGGAGACTAAGGGCCTCTAAGGAATAAGGCCCCTACCTTATTGCACTCCCCTTAGAATAATTGTGAGTGACTGTCACAGTCGGCCCTCACGACATCATGGGTCTTCTCAAACTAGGTAATATTTAACCTATAGTTCGAGCCACAGAGGGAGTGCTAATAGGCTATGGCAGGATTGTTGCCACACCTCTCCCTCAATGTCTCTAGTTGTCTTGTGTGACCCCTCTACTCCACATGTGAGTCTAGTCAGCAAGCTATCGTCAACCTGCATCCATCAACGAATAATGTTATCAATAATAATCAATCATCGCAACATCTAATCATATGTACATATGTCATATCAACAACATTAAAACCCCAATATTCCACTCCCTGACTCGATTTGGAGTCCAAGGGGTTTCATCGATGCCTCTGCATCCTCAATGTCCAAAGTCCCACACACTCACCAGAACCTAGTCAATAACATTTGTCTATGTAAATGCAACAAAATCATGTATCATCATATCCATAATATCTCATAATCATAATCAAATGAGCAATAGTATAATAACCCGGATCACTTGCACGCAAGTTTCCTCAAAGAGTAAGTTCTCTCAGTGCGCGCAAGAGCGGGATTTTACACATACATACTACAAAGTGTTTATCTAGGTTTGTCAATTTTAATATAGGAGTTGTAGTTAAGATTTTTTTTAATTTGTTAAAACTTTCTTGGCATTTCTTAGACCAAATGAATTTAGTTCCTTTCTTCTGTAACGATGTTATAGGATATGTAATCTTAGAAAACCTTCCTATAACCTTTTGGTAATCGCCCGTTATAACCATAAAACATCTTATGGTAGAAACATCATAAGGTTAGGGCCTATTTATAATAGCCTTTATTTTGTTTGGGTAAACTATTATACCTTCCTTGGAAATTACATGTCCCAGATACTGAATTTGGTCTTTATAAAACTAACACTTACTTAGTTTTGCATATAATTTATGTTCTCTTCGTATCTATAATATTGTTATTAAATTTTATTCATGCTCCTTTTTCATCCTTTGAATATATGAGTATATCTTATATAAAGAAGATCACAAATTTATCTAGACATTTACTCAAAATATTATTCATCAAGCACACGAATGAGGCTAGGGAATTAGTCAGTCCAAAATGTATTACGACCATTTCATAATGTTTGTACCTTGTTCTAAATGTTGTTTTATAAATATCTTCATCCTTTATCCTAACTTGAATATAATCAGAATGTAATTCCATCTTAGAGAACATTATAGCTCCTCGTACTTGATCAAATAGATCATTGATACGAGGTAATGGATATCCACTCTTAATAGTAATTTTTAATTAAGTTGTCTATAATCAATAAAGAGACGTAATGTCCCATCTTTCTTTCTAACAAAAAGTACTTGTGCTCCCCATGGAGACACACTTGGTTGGATATGTTCTTTATCTATAAATTCTTGCAATTGGCTTTTTAGTTCATTTAACTCTAGGATATTGATCCCATAAGGATCCTTTGAAGCAGGTATTTCTCTAGGTATCAAGTCTATGGAGAAATATGTTTCTCTCTTAGGAGGTAGTTCGAGAATATCCTAGAATACATCCTTAAATTATTGCAATACTGCAAAGTTATCTAACTCATTATTACTTTCCTCTTTTTCATTATAATTTATGCCTACATCAATTAGTTTACACCCTTTTTGAATGCATATCTTAACTTGTAAAGTTATTATTTCTCTAACATTAACGGGTCTTGATACTCTAATATTTATAATGTTACCTCTCTCATCTACACAGGAAAATGTTTTATTGTAACAATCTAAGACAACTTTAAAATTTTTTAGCCAATCCATACAGATTAGCACATCATAAGATCTTAAATGTAATATGTTTAAGTCTATTTGTGTTCTTAAGTCATTCATACCAAGTTCGCAGTTTTTAACACCATATGTAATTCTCCTTTTAGTTCATGTAGCTAATTGTACTAACTAGGAATTTTAAAACTTTTCATTGTTTAACTTACAAATTTCTACAACTCTTGGTGAAATATAAATTAAACTAGCTCCCGGACCAATTAAAAAAATAATTGGTTGGTTATGTATCATACCTTCAATTTTCACCATTGAAGTCTGATGATTTGCCTATCAATTTTCCAAGGATGCGCTAATTTTTGGTGTAGACCTTGCTAGTTCACCAACTGTAGTTTCTTCTTGTACTATTTTCACATTGTTATATTCCTTCTTCCCGAGAGGACAATCTTTATAGTAATGTGTGCCACTGCATTCCCAACATTCATTGTTTGTTTTTGGGAAATTTCTTTATTGAAGAAAGTTGGTGGTTTGGTATTCTTATTTTCATGTTGATTGAAAGGTTTACTAACTCTAAACTTGTTACCTCCTTGGAATATATTATCAATATTCTTGTTAGAATAAACTCCGCATTTCTTTTTAGGGTCAAACCTCTCAAATTTTTTCCCATTCTAATTCTTAGAATTTTCATTTCTAACAAAGTTTATCTTTTCTCATGGTCTCTTCCAATGTTTTTGGGTTATCGAACACAATTCGATCTTTATTAGAACTAGGTAGGCAACTCACGAATCGTTGAATATTTGGTTTCTCATCCACAATGTAAGTCACATAACACAATAAAATCAGAAACTTACTACATAAATCTTTCATTGTAAGATTTCCTAGTTTTAGTTCATAGAAATCCTTGGCTTAACCCCCATAATATTGTTCATACTGGTATTTTTTCTTAAAACATCTCTTAAAGGTTTTCTAGGTGATTTTCCTTTCCTTAATACTTTTTATTGTTTTTATATCCTGCCACCATATGTCTTCTTTTTCTTCCAGATTGTATATAGCGATTTGAGATTTAAGCTCGCTTGAATAATTGTAAATTTGAAAATATTTATAAATACTAGAGAGCCATGCCTCTGCTACTTCACTAGTCTCCACTTCTCCATTGAAGATTGGTGTTTTAATATTATTAAATGCTCCCATGACTTCATCATGTTGTTTAGGTTTCTTTTTGGTCCTCTTTTTAAGACTAGAACTACTTCTAGTAGACATTTCAGTGTCTTCTGTATCCTTGTACACTAAATCTGTTTCAGATTCTGGATACTCCAATTTTCTTGCTTTCTTCTTTGGTTGGGATATCTTAGAGTTTCTATAATGTTGCCCCTTATTTTTATCAGTATTTTGATTTCATAATTTCTCCAACAAAATTTCATTTAGTTCTTATTGAGTCTTTAGAATTATTTCGTTATCTACTCTCACGGTTTTTAGTTCTTCTCTCAGATATGTTATTGTCTTTATAATTTGTGAATGTCTATCATTATTCATATCCACCCATAGATGTCCATCACCTACATTCCCTTGTTCATGATTCTCTTGATGATGTTCTTCTCCTTGAGTCTCAGGTACTTCTGTCATTTTCCTGCAAAATCAAATTATTTTCTTCCTGGAGGTAAGAAGAAAATCAAGACAATTTACATATTGGATTTTTTTGTGATAAATCCTATAAAAAGGCCAAGTGTGGTAACCTACAACTCTGATACCATTATTTCACAAACCTTAAATTCCATTAATTTTTTTTTATATATATGGAAAACCATAATATTCTCTAATGGTTCTTCATCATCATTATTGTAACATCCCACTCTGGCGCACTCACAAAACTTATTCTTTGAGGACACTTGCTCGCAAGTGATCTGGATTTTTATGATGATAAACCACTTATCCTTGATGATGATGCGTTATGATTGATGACATGATGTTTTACTATTGTTGTATA
>ML787091.1:28405-42982 GCA_009831015.1 Picea engelmannii
AGTTATTAAAAGCTTGAGAGGGGATCTAGGAACCCTAGGAGTAATTTTAGGAGCGATTAAAGGGGGGGTGAGGGAATTGAGTCTTTTAATTATTAAAAAGAAATGAATTTTTGGAGAACCATGGGGGATTAGTGACACTTGGACGGCAGTGAAGTTTTAGAGGTTTGTCATAAAAATTTAATTAATAATGATTTAGGAAAGTAGGTGGGTCTGAAATTTCTATAAAAGAAGGGGAAAAGAAGGAAGAAGGGATGAACGGTTAGCGTAACGTTATGTTGTCGGATTGAGGCTTGACGGATTGCTTGTGAGGAGTTGGGTTTATCTCAGCTGTATTGGAGTGGTAGCTCAGCCTTGGAGGCGAGCTGAGAAGCTAGTCTTATCTCTGGTTCTTGTGTGGCCCCTTTGCGGCTCGGGGGGCTAAGGGGGAAGCAGAGTACCCGTAGCGATTGGATGGGAGGTACCGATGAGCTTTCTACGGTCGGAAAGCAGAAGCGGCACAGAGCGCGGGAAACAACACGGAGCATGGGACGTCATCCGAGGCAAGCGAGAGGCAACGGAATGAAATTTCATTTCCGGTAGAGTAAACTGTCTAGTCATTTTCTTGTGCAGTTATGATGCATTATATTAAGATGTTGCTTCAGCTATGGTGGTTCATTTTGTATGTTACAACGATTATTGTCCTGGAAACCTTTGTGAGGTAGATGTTGGGATTTGCTGTCTTGTATGCCGAATTTGTCTTTATTAGTTATCTTTGCATTCTAGCAATAGCCGAGATGGATAGTGTTGGTATGTTGGCAATTGTCTGAAATTTTTACCGCGGCATTCTGGCCATGAGAAGAATGTATGAGTTGGGCATTTTTCTTATGGTATGCATTGTAGATATTGGGTGTTGATCTGCGTTGAATGTGTTAATGACTGCGTTTTCACTTCTGGAAATTATTTATGGGGCGTTTTTGTTTACATACAACAACATTATTTTATTGGGCATTGTTATGTACAATGGGCATTATTTTTGGCATTTTTGCTCTGTTGCCGGGCGTTTTTTTTTTTCCACTGTTATATGGGGCATTTAGCATTGTTACGGGGCGTTTTTGGCATCTGTACTTGGCGTTTTTGCCATTGTTGGGGTGCATTTGTATACTGTTACTGGAGGTCTGCGTTTTAATTAACAATGCA
This sequence comes from Picea engelmannii, assembly GCA_009831015.1. Classification (NCBI taxonomy): domain Eukaryota; kingdom Viridiplantae; phylum Streptophyta; class Pinopsida; order Pinales; family Pinaceae; genus Picea; species Picea engelmannii. Next base: position 29,582 of record ML787091.1, read on the forward strand.
AAACCTTATGCTTTCAGAACGCATTTCAATCTCTTCACATTCCATTTAGTCACTGGAGGTGTGCGTTTTAATTAACAATGCAAAACCTTATGCTTTCAAAATGCATTTCAATCTATTCACATTCCATTTAGCCACTGGAGGTCTGCGTTTTAATTAACAATGCAAAACCTTATGCCTTCAGAACACATTTCAATCTCTTCACATTCCATTTAGTCACTGGAGGTCTGCGTTTTAATTAACAATGTGAAACCTTATGCCTTCAGAACGCATTTCAATCTCTTCACATTCAATTTAGTCCCTGGAGGTTTGCGTTTTAATTGACATTGCAAAATCTCATGGCAGTCTGAACGCAAATTCTGAGTCCCATTACCTTCGTTTTGTTTATTGGGGTCTGAGTGTTACTGGTAAATGAAAATCTAAATTAAACGCAATCCTAACTAAATGAAAAACGAATTAAAAGCGAATATGGTGTATCCTGGCATTTTCTGATAATGCAATCTGGGTAAATGCAACTCTGGTGTATCCTGGCAAATACAGAACTACGGTTTTATTCTTGGTTGTAGCGTGCTGCTAAATTACTTCTGTATTAATGTCGCTGTTAATATAGGGTTCTATTAATGTTTAATTTTGTGGCTTAAATATGCGGTTTAATATTCTGTTTAATGCTGCCATTTAATTAGGATTCTATTCTCGTTTAATGTGGGTTAACATTATCGTTGTAATATTCGGGTAAATGTTTTGGGGAATATCAAGTGGTTAAATGTTAGGGTTAATGTTAGGAATTAAATATTATGTTTAATATCATGTGGCGTAACATTAAGTGGTTAGTATTATGGTTAATATGTGGGTTGATTTTATGGTTTATACAGTTGGGTAATATGGTGGCTAATATTTAGGTTCTAATATTGGGTTTTAATATTATCATTTAATACTAACAGTTGTCATTTCCAAATCTTGCCATTTTAAATTTTAATATTATAGATTGCCATTTTTAAGAATCCAGTGCCGTATCAAGAGTCTCGGGCCCTTTAAAGGCAGGGTTTCCACTCTTGCGACACACCTGAAAGAGATTACTAGTTTCTGCCTGAGCAGTCGGCCAGGAGCCTGTCTAATCTTCTTTCGAGAAGACATAAGACTAAAAGCCCTGCTTTTCTGTGAAGAAATAGTAAACTCTACTGATGGATTCTTCCTTCTGTGACCGTACTGTACTTAACACCTGGTGTCGTTTACTGCTTACAGCTGATAGTTGTACACCTTATGTCTAGGGGCATTATTACTTTTTGTCACTGTGAAGTATCGGGGTTGTCTGGTTGTGTTCGTCTTGCTTGCGTCTTGTTCTAGGTCGGGTTACTAGTTTCTGCCTGAGCAGTCAGCCAGGAGCCTGTCTAATCTTCTTTCGAGAAGACATAAGACTAAACGCCCGGCTTTCCTGTGCAGAAATAGTAACCCTAACACCCGGGAGTCTTCCTCTATGTTCTTACTGTGCACCCCCAATATGTCTTAATGTTGTGATGTGCGCCTTATGCCTGTGATCGTATATTGTTGCAGTTACTGATTGTGTGCCCTCAGTTTTTCCTTGTCATGGTTGCGTCTTGTTGGTTGTCCAGTGGCATCGTACAGTTAGGTGTGTTGTTACTTCTACACGCGCGCACACACTTTAAAGAAAAAAAAAAAAACCGCACCTGTTACTAGAATGGTTGTCGTAACGAGGAGGACGTTACAATTATTGTCACATATAATTTTACTGTTATCTTATGACTTTCTTTGTTTCCCTTATGATACAAAAAACTCATTATATTTTCAATGTTTTTTATGAAGAGATGCTCATCGTGACTACATACTTAAACAAAAAGACCTTTACAATCTCTCATAGCTTGTCATAAAGTCTTATATTTTAATAATGGAACATTTCCATAGTCAACATTATAGCTCACCCTTATGTATCGTATTTATATAAGTTATCCTAAGTATTATTTCATTAAGACTAGATCTTTGATAACCTATAAATATAATTGTTATAAATAAGTGGCGATCTCTATATATATTCCTTGCTTCTCGAGGTCATGATCCATATGAGGTTTATCGATGATTTGGTTTTTGGCTATATCCCTCTCCTTATGGCTATAGGTTTACTATTGGTACTACCATGTTCTTATACTTATGTTACTTAACTCATTTCATACTATATGATTTTTAATATTGTTTTATGGGTAACTCTCATACATATACATGAGATTCATATATTAAGTAGGTTATATTATATATTAATCAACATATTTTGAAATGAGTTGTCAATGTAATCCAACCATACGTGTTTACAGTTGTCCTTCGAGAAGATGACTCAAACTTGAGGATTTATTTGGGTGTTTTATGAGGTTTAAACTCGTGTTATGGTACCTATCTCAAATTAAATCCTTGACAACTTTTCCTCGTCAACCAACGCACTTTGTGGAGCATTTATCATGCATTGGTACCGCATGTGCCACATGTGATGTTTCCATATCGAGCATGTTTATTTATCCGTTGTCCTAAGATATGTATACGTGTTGGTTTTTTATGCCTCCAGGAATTAGGTTTTCTTATCAGATCCTTTAGTTGTCCAATATCTCTCACACTTAGATCATTTTGAATTATTCACTTCTTTTCCTTGGATTTGTGTTCGTCTTGAGAGGTTTTTCCTTTTTCGAGTTACATAGTGCAGGTTTGGCTACCCCATTCTCATTTTCGTTTCCTATGGAATTTATTGGGTAAATGATCTAGGTGTTCATAGCTTCCTCAGGCTTGATGTGAGTCCTTTAAAATTCATTTAGTATCGACACCTTTAACTTGTAAGAACCTCCCATAACCATTTGGGGTTTCCTGTAACTATAGTGGTAAATTAAATTAATAATATTTCTTGAGCATTATCCTCCAGAATATTAGTTTGTAGTTGAAGTTGAACCTTATTCCTACGAATATATCTCTTGTTGAACTTATTTTTCTTATATATATATATCTCCATATAATGTATTAACTGTAGGTTTTATAATAGGTCATAGTAGTCTTACTTCTGGATTTGTTTTGAGGGGGTTTACCTTGACCTCAGGGTTTTTTCGTCGGTACCCAGTAATATCATGAAATTGGTAGTTTGTGTTTACCATTACAAGATCATTTTTTTTTTCATTCTCGTATTTGTTCGATGGTTAAGACCCTTCATCTTGTTTCATTCATCCTAGACTTAGTTTAGGACTTCTCTTATGATTATTTGTGCAGGCAGTGTTCACACAGTTCTTAGTAGTTACCTTGATTCACATTATGTACATATGTTCGAGTTTTACATCTGTTATTAATTTTATTCTTGGGTATTATCTAATGATGGGCCCTTTTGATGCTGCGAGGGGTACCCATCAGCTATACGAAAACCCAGAACATGGAGGTGTGGTTTATAGTGATGGAAGGAGATACATCGACACTTTGCTCATCCATGGTAAGATTATTTTTATTTTTATATGTAACTTTCATTCGATTAGATAACTCGTGCATCTTGATAACTTATTTTCTTATTCATTATGTAGGTGTCGAGACGACGATTTCCATGGAGCTCTGGAATACCCATGTACAAAAAGGTATTCATGTTTCAATACTTTTGTAGGTTTAAAATATGATATCACCAAATGTGATTATTCTGCTCCTACATTCTGTTGAACTCGTTGACTGAATATTTTTGTATGTAATTATTCCTGAACGTAGGCTGGCTTCAGACTATTGTCTACGCATTTTATGATGTTGTAACACTTTGTTTATTGATTTATTTTCATTGATATAGAATTTATAAATGGTATTTTCTCATTAGACTCTATACAATATATAACATATTTACTTCGAATATATACATAGGGTATATCGTTAAATTTTGTAAAGAGTTTCCTTCAGATTATACAATGTATTTTACCAAACTCTGTAACGATTTCCTTTTGAATATATATGCATAAGATATTTTGTGGAACTTTATTTAAATATGTAATAATTCATTTTTCCATTTATATAAATTGAACCTAGGTTAATAGGTATCAATTCCTAATTTGTATCATTCCTTTCCTATTATATATATTGTATTTCAATGAACCCTGTCTCTTCCATTAGATTTCTAATCCAGAATAGAACCTATATTATTAACTAGTTTTTACCTATGAGTACTATTGATATGTTATTGATAGTATGATTCTTCTCGTAAATCAAAATAACTATTAAATTTGCTTTCACAGTTTTCTATACGAAACTTATATTATGCATCTATATCGTATAACAAGCATTAAATTCTAATATTGTTCTAGTTATTTATGACTGAGAATTTAGCGACACAAATGTACAATAACAAAGTAAACAAATATGCATATTCATAACCATAAATGAAACCTAGAACTTTGGGGAAACCACATGTTGAATACCATGTCCCTCCCAAATTTAGACAAGAGTCTATTTCAACTTCTGTCACCCCCGAGTTGAGTTCAGAATCCAAGTGGTTTCCTACGTGGCCTCTTGCATAATTCTAAGCTCCAACTTACTATGTGTAATTTTTGTAAATTTACTGTGTCAAGTTGGTTTTCTCATAGCTATTCTCAAGCTATCCTATTCACCTCTTAGGAATGGCGTCTCATTCCCTTTCCATGACTTCTTTTATTTTTCCTAGGACTTGTGGTACTTTTCTTGAGCCTCTTTCTCACTGACCACATGGTAGATTAAATTTTACACACGTTCACAGATTCTCCTATAAATTTGCAATGTGTCATTTTGAAGTTAAGTTAACTCCAAAACTTGTCTCATTCTTTTGCCACTTGGCCCACCCCTTTGGATTGCTAACTCTCTCTTCAATAGTTTCTTCAATGTGTGACCCTTTTTCCACAAGTGTTTATTTTCATAAAGCAATAAGGTTTTACAATTCAATTTTGGTCAATCAACCAAATTGTCTTTTCAGAAAAATAATCAAAATTCTAAATTAAAAACAATAATTAAAAATCCAAGTTTTGGGGTATCACAAAAAGTACACCTTTCCTAGATGTCTTGATATCTAAAAATAAGGATGGGTATTTATCACATCAATTCTATTGGAAAAATTCTCATACTAATCATTACTTACATGTTAACTCTCATCACCACCCAACTCAAAAATGAGGAATCACCAATACCCAAGTCACTCGAGCTTTCAAAATATTGGGCAAAGAACGCATTGAGCAAGAACTTTAAAGAACCTAGAAAATGTATTCAATGAAAATGGGTATAATAATAAAAAAATTGATAGGGTTGTTATAAGAAAAAAGAGGAGACCTAGTACCAGAAGTATTGATGAAAACAAGGGAAATCTATAATCCTTCCTTACATAAAAGGTACAACTGACAAGATTGCAAAGATTATGATGAAGGGAAACATCAATGTCTCTTTCTGGCCCCCTAACACAATAAATAAATTATTGGATCATGCCAAAGATACTATTGATCCAAAAAAGAAAAAAATGCATATATTCAAACTCATCCTCTTGTGGTAAATAATACATGAGAAAAACTAGGAGATCAGTTCTAATAAGGTTAAGTAAGCATTGTGAAGACCTCAAACATAACAAAATTAAAAAATCATTAGAAGAAGAATAGATTATTATGGAAAAAGAAACATACGAGAGGCCATGTAAAATAAATTAAATGAGAACAATTTGGAAAAAGATGAGGATCTACAACTAGAAAATACTTGTAAACATGTCCTTAAAAACTAAAATAAACAATAAGAACCTTGGTCTAAAACATGTCCTTAAAAACTAAAATAAACAATAAGAACCTTGGTCATTTAGATAAGAGTTAGTAATATTAATCTTTTACAATAAATAAACTATTCATTAAAGCTTATGCCTACTTTAGGATCGAAATGTCTAGTAATTTCTTAATTCATTTGAGCTTATCTTTACTTTAGGATTGAAATGTAATTTCTCAAAATACAATTGAGTTTCCTTATAAACATAATTATCTACTTCATAATGATGAACAAATTTATTATAGTTTTCAAATGTAAAAATGTTAAACTATGAGTGAGATGAGAAAAAATTACTTTTAAACTTTTAGTTTTTCTAAAATTTTTTTTTACCAAACGTGAAATTTTGGTTATATCTCCACATGCTTAAAAGACTATGGGCTATAATTTTTAATTGAATATATCTCCATATGCTTAAAAAAGTTGGATTATAATTTTTAAGCTTTGGATTAATTAATGAAAGGTTATATCTCCATATGCTTAAAAAAAGATGGGCTATAATTTTAAGCTTTGAATTCATTATGGAAATGTAAAAGAAAATAATAAAAAAATATTAACTTTCATGTCCTGAAATGTTTAGGGATACGAGTGAAATTGTTGATAATAATTTTTTTAATATTATAAAGATATTAATATTTATAATTTAAATAATTAAAACTATTTTTTAATATCAATGAATATATTGTTAAAGTTAAAAACATTGTTAAATAATATAATAAATATATGGTTAAAGTTAAAAATATTATTCATAAATATATTATTAAAGTTAAAAACATTATTTATAATTTATATAATGAATTTAGTAATTATATTAAGTTGAAAATACTTTGAAGTGAGTGAAGTTGAAAAAAATTTAATGTAAAGGAAGTAGAGGATATTTCCATCTATCATTCTTTATTTTTCATGATATACGACCTGTTTTTATTAAGTATTATATTTTAATTAAGTTTTTCAATATTAAAATCATAGACTTTCTATCTCTTTATATACAGTTTGAGTGGGCCTAATGGTTTAGAACATGTGTTTCCTCTTAAAAAGTCACAAGGGGGTGAGGGTAAGGTATGTATACCTTCGTAGACTTTACTAATCAAATGGTTGGGTGGGTGAACGGGGTCCCTTATCCCACAAACAAAATAAAGAAAAATATAAAAAAAATAATAATAATAAGTATTTTACATGATTAAAAAATACTAAGCTGTAATTTTTAAAGTTAAGATTCATTATTAAAATATAAAAAAAAAAATAATAAAAAAATATCAAATTTTATGTAAATATATTTAAAAATATAAATAAAATATTAATAAAAGGTTTTTAAATACTATAAAAATATTAATATTTATAATTTGAATATTTGAAAATGTTTTTCAATATCATTGATTATACTTATAGTAATATATGTGCTGTAATATATTACATCACATATAGTATTATATGTGCTGTAATATATTACATCACATATAATATTATATGTGCTGTAATATAAGTCAATAATAATGTTCATCATTTCTGTAATAAATTTTGTAATTAGATCAAGTTAAAAATATTTTGGGATGAGTAAAGTTGAAAAAGGAAGTTGAGGATATTCCTATCTACCGTGCCCTACCTCTCATGATATAAAATATACATTTATCAAGTTTTATATGTTAATTACTTTTCTCACCAATAAAGTTATAATGATTTCCTATCTTTCTTTATACATATGTGTCGGGTTCCTAAAACATAGTGTAGATATCGGAAAAAAATTATACAAAGTTTTTTTTTTGAAAATGTATACAATTTTCATAAATATATATAATCCGTTAAAAATTAATAATAGATAAATAAATGAAATTGTAAAAAAAAATTAAAATAAAAATAAAATAAAAATAATAAAATATTAATAATAATATAATAATATGATAGTTAACAATAAAATAAATATTGTTTTTATATAAACAAATTCTATAAATTATACAAACCTCTTAGAAACAAGCTTCTCCCCCATTCAAAGCATGGCTATGACTAGATACCTAATGTATAAGAATAAGATAAACAACATGGAAGACAAGAGGCTTCCTAAAATTGCTTCAAAATCTAGTCATAACTATCATCCACTGAAGCCAGGATGGCATAAAGATGTTCTGTCTTGGCTAAACTATTTCAGAATCATGGAATTAAAAAAAAGGTCAAATCAAAAAGGAAAAAATGAAGTATGATAAAGAGTTAGAGGAAAAAATAAAATTAAGGTATTATAAGGATGGAATCAACCCTAATGTAGAAGATCAAAATTATCTATCTATTTCTCCAAGTGTAAAGAAAAAAAAAAAACATTGCTAAGATAAGAACAAATTCTCACTAGCTCCATAGTCAAAAACACTATGTCACCTTTATGACACTAAAAAGGTTGAAGATGAAAAACACTTTCTCTTAGATTTTCCAGCATATAGCCATATTAGATCTTATTTTCAAAATATTTGTCACACTACCAACCTTCCTAACCTCTTAACTCAACAAAAGTATGGTGATCTTGGAAAGTTTCTCTTAATGCTTTTCGAGCTTCTAAATAATCTCAAGTAATCACTTACCCTCTTAAGGTCCGATAGACCAATTCCATCTTTGTGGACGTTAATCATTATCATCATCATCATCATTTAGAATATTTTATTTTTAAAATATGTGTAGCTATCACAACCATATCATTAAATATGATTGATAATAATAATAATAATTTATTTTTAAGGTCATGATCAAGCCATAGTCTACCCATGTATACATACCCTACCCCTAAGCCCATAAGCACTATTTATTTTTAAAAACTAAAACATAAAAATTAATATTCCAATAATATGACAATTAATATCATAACAATAAAATTTAAACCTAAATAATTTAAAATATTAAACATTAAAACAATCTTGAAAACTAAACATTAAAATTTAAAATTAAACATTAAAATTAAAATCTAAAAGTAAAATTTAAAACATGAAAATTATGATAATTTAAACTAAACTTAAAACATTAAACCTAAAAATTTAAAGATAACAGTAATTTTAACCAAAAATAAAATAAATTGAAACATTAAAATTTGAACCTCTATTTTGCATCAATTTATTACCTCTTGGATGAGAACAGGACAAAGCAGATATCTTACTCTAATAGCTGCTTGGCAAGGGGTCAAGCTAGGCATGGGCATAAGTTACCAAAATAAGTTGGTGGTAATGTCTCTGGAGTCTACAAGCACTTGGAAATGAATGGACTGGTTCTCTGGGACATTTAGAGATTTCATTACACATTTCCAGAAATTTGTTGCAAGTGCCACAAACGCCTGAGCTCCTTCAAATTACGAATCATTTTTTTGCTAAAATGAAAAGCTGAGATAGATTTCCAATTCAATTTGATCTCTCATGGATTTCTGAATATTATTATTTGCAGTTTTCTTCACTGCAACGACACCGTTGTTTACATTGATTAATTCCTTATCTGCCAATGGAGGATCAGAATTCACAGGTAGTAAATAAGAATTCATGGTTAGTAAATCATCTGGCAGGAAGTTCAAAACCTACGCTCCCTTAACCCGTCAATGACTACTTGTTTTCCCTTGAAAGAAATCTTGAGTATCGCTCAGCTCAGCATTTCATGAAATACCAAAAGGAATTCGCGTCTACAATAGCATGATGAAGATGAAGACTCGATGATAATGGATCGATAAGATTGCTCTTTACTTTGGGATGGTTGAAGTTGAAAAAATTTTAATATAAAAGAAGTTGAGGATATTTCCATCTATCATTCCCTACTTTTTTTTTTAAAGGATATAAGGCATACATTTATCAAGTTTTATATTTTAATTACTTTAGTTTTATATTTTAATTACTTTACTTATGATGCAAGTTAAGATGACTCTTATAATAATAAAAAAATTGTTTTGAAAGTTATCATTATTTTTTATAATAAATAAATTGTTTTAACATAAAAATAAAAATGACAATAGAATATTAATAAAATACTTTTTTCATGATTAAAGATATGATGACTTTTTATAATAAAAAATTATTTAAAAAAAAAAATGATAATAAAATATTAATAAAATTATAATGATAGGGTAGTTAACAATAAAAATAAATTATTATTTTATTATTTTATTTAAACATATTCTAAATTTATTATAGAATACTTTATTTTTAAATATGTTTAATTAAAAAATATGTTAAATGTCTTTTTGTGTGGCTACATTTCATCTCAATCACTAAATTACAATGAAATGGACTATGCTATTTATATTGAAATAATATGGTACATAGATAATATATCATTATACAAGTTTACTTATTCTATTTAAAGGATAGTAAATTGTTTTCATGTAGAACTTTGTATTTAATGAGTATTCTTAAACATTTTTGGTTAAAAATTGTTTAAAAGCAAAGTGTATGGAGTTAATTATAAATTTGAGTAACATTTATATCAATAAGAAGATAGTTTTCTCACGAAGAAACACTTACTATAAGAATAGCTTTTTGGAGAGTGCTCTCAGTGAGTGCAAGCTAATGATGGTCTCTCATGATGCGTTAGTGGCAATGCAAGTCGCAAAAAACAACAATATGTTAACTTGGAGGGATTATTCAAGGTACTTTTACAATGAATTTGAATATGGTGTAAGAATATGAAACATAGGAAATTGAATTATTTTTCTGAATATACAACTTTTATTCATAGACATTAGAACACATTCACAAGCCCCACACCTCCCTCCCCACCTCAAATGATAACCCCCCGCATCTGAGGTTCCTGCAAACCTCCCTCATGGATATGGACATGTGAGCGGAGTATGGGAATCTTCTCAAAGAAGAACGCACACAATACTATCTTGAAGCCACAATTACCCCCTGACACCCTACAACAGGAGGTTAGTTGTCTCTTAAGCACCATCAGTAACATCTAGGCCCACCCATAGTATGTCCCAGCCAAAACACTCTCAACAAGTAACATCTTCCCTCCAGAGACATTGTGTGGAGAATGAGTACCTAGGATATGGATCACTACTATAGACATCACTCTAGTCTCCAGCCTCTCAAGGTCCATCAACTGAATCACAAAATATCTAACGCATGCCCTAAGCACACAATGATTTCCCAAGAACTCCTTTAACCACCTCCCTTGAGCCAATATGGGAAAAGTATCACCAACTACTCCCATTGGAGGGAGCCCTGTGATAAAGTCGATGTCCTGAATAGTGATCTATATCTCCTGACACTAAATGATGAATGCTCCCATATTAGCATCCTAACATTGTACTATACAGGAGAGGAGTGCCTCCCCTGCTCTCATCGGTGGGTTCTAAACAGATTTGAGTAATCCATAGCAAGCTAAATCTCCTCGAACCCTCAGGTTTGCACTCACCTCAACTCGGAGATCCTCGAACTCTCGCTCCCTCCATAGCACTTTGAACTCTTCCATCCATACAAAAAACCATATAATGTTAGTTATTTCAATTATAAACATCATATTCTGGCTTTAGTTTATTGCATTTGGCTATCTTTCCCCAGAAATTTCCTGTAGGACCCCTCTCGCTTGGGTAGATGGACCAACCCCTCCATATATGCATTTTCCATCTATCCAACAATAGAGTCTTCCTCTCATGGGTACCCTAGAATAGAAACCCCTATTGCATTTCAATACCCATGCTATTCAATTTTCCTTAGGATTGGGAGTCCAGTTAGTCTCCATACCAGAGTTGAAACCACATGCATTTCTTCTCCCCATGTTGAGAACTTGACCCTCTGGACTCCCCCGCCTCTATCTCAGTTCCTATTGGTACTCCCACCTTTACCATTTAATCAACAGAATAAACTACCCTTGCTTCTCTAGCTACCTTTTCTTCTCCTTTCCCTACTTTTGTGTGCTCTACTTCTAATGATCATGATCGAGCTTAAGATTCTTACCTTAGTGATCAAGATGAAGAGACAGGTGTTCCAGATCGAGACTCAACCCTTTCTTCTCCAGATCAAGAACCACCAATAGCATATATGTATATATAGTCATTTGAGCCTGCATTTGATCATGCTTTCGATTTTGATCTTTCTAATTTAGGTACACCAGTGAGTGACTTAGTAGCTTACAGGAACATCCAGCTCAGCAAGCCACCAACTACTACCAGAGATATCCCACCAAAGTAATAAGGTACTAAGCCAAGTCATCCCAAGTGCATAAGCATCTATCACCAACATCAAAGGAAGGCACCCATGGAAACACCACCAATAGTAGGGGAAAAGGAAGATGTAACTAAGGCGTAAGGAGCAAAGAGAGGAGTAGGAGAAAGCATTGTGGTACCTCGTCTGGGATCTCTTCCTGCCCCAACTTACCTTATAGAAATGGTAGATTATGTAGTTGGTTCAGCAGTAGATTGTGTAGTAGGAGCAAGGACAACAGTTGGTTAATCCCTTGACACAATAGCCGTTGAAGCAGCTAATGATGATAATCATTAAGTTTAGAAGGTCGAAAGCTAGAGTTTCAAGATCGAGAGTATAACCTTCATGGTTGAGATAGATACAAAGGCCCAATGCCAAGTGACCTTGAACCAGAACCACCACCAACACCTTTAACATCGGTGTAGATACAATATCCACGATGACCTTTCCCCCCCTCATCAATAAGTAACTTGGAAAAGTGATTTTCAATTCCTTCCATTTTGAGACCGAGATCCCCTCTCACATAGTAATAATGATTCCTCCATCTATGTATGGTTAGATGATCTCCCCCTGATCCCATTTCAGGCCTGTTTCTTGTTTCCGTAGTCATTCCCATTGGACAAAACTCGGATCATGCTATCTATTCAATACCATTAGATATCATTGGATAAGAATAACACTTTCAAGCAAGTTGTGCCCCTTTTTCTCCCACTTACCCCCGGTAAAAGAACGAACTCCCATCAATTATATAGAAAAGAATGAGAATGATGTGATAAAGATAATGATGATTTCCTTTTCCAATAGAAGAATTTCCATGGTCAGTTAACCTTTTATAATAGGGGGTCTGATGGAGATTATTGAAACAACGCGTATGTTACCCAACACATACTGCTTATGTTCGGGCTTTCACTCTTGATTCAGCAGTTGTTGTGCTTTCTCACCTATGGTGAAGGAGAGGATTCTTACACATAATTATTGAGAGAATAACATAGTTCTCTTCGCAACCATTTCTTCTCTTTCCCTCCAAGGCCCAATCCATAAATTGGTTGAACTAATCCCGATGAAAGAGAAACAAGTTGGCCACAGCCTGATCCACACTTGTTCTTTGATATGAGATAGACTGAGGAGGCATTGTGGAGCTCAGCCTCAGGATGAGCATCATATTGTGAATGACTAGGTCAAATTTGATTTTTTCTAACAGTGGTATCTTATTTTTCCTAAAAAATATAAGGTATATGTTTTCTTTAGGTGTTGAGTGTCTTAATGATGTAATTTCATTCCAAAAATGTTTATGCTTGTAGAGAACCCGTTTTTCTTATGCCATGTATTTTTTGGAAATTTTTAAATTATTTTATATATTTTGTAAATTATCAAAGTCAATATATGCCTGAAATTGCAATGTCTTTTGTTAGTGCAGGATAAAAGGGACTTAACATGATCAAAACAATTATATTTTTATTGTAGG
>ML787091.1:47807-61044 GCA_009831015.1 Picea engelmannii
GGTTTTGGACAATTCCCTCCCACCTAGATCTCACTTCGATGCAAACCCTAGATGTCACTTCTCGAGGCTTCTCTTAGTGTTTTTATTTAACTCTTCTTGGATATTATTTTATTATGAAGAACATCCTCCCAACTATACCCCTTTTTCAGTGAAAATCCTAGACATATTGTTCCTAGAGCTTCTCTCATATCAATCTTAGGAACATTGGAGCTCCAAAGTCCACCCAACAAGAACACATTCAACAATTGTTTATTTCTTGGAGGCCACCCTCTCATATTAGAACCTCATTATCAACATCACATCATCTTTATAACACACTCTTCTCACAATTGGATCCATATATGGGTTTATCTTGAGAGGAATATGTACATCCTATCTATGACATCATTCAAATGTTGACTAGCACACTTACAAATTCCCTAAGAAGCTATTGTAGGGTTCTTGTTGGACAAGCATTTTGGATGAGAAACACTAAGTTTTTAGAGCTACTCCATAGTAGATGGAAGCGTAAAAGGTAGCACCAAGGCACACGAAAAGGGTGCACTTTAGAGCGAAAAAGAAGGAAAAGTAGCAGTTTAGTGAAACAACAGGAAAAACAACAATTCAACACAAAAGTAGGGAAAGAAAAAATTCAATGCAAAAGAAGGGAAAGCAATAGATTGATGCAAAAGTAGGAAAAATAGTTATGACCGATTAGGGTTTTTGAGATAAGTTTTTATTAGGGTTTTTATCCCTACTTCTTTGTATACATATGTAAAGGGTCAGGGGAGATTAAGTTTTTGTTGTTGAAAGGAAGATATTAGGATAGTACTCTTGAGAATAAGAGAATAAGTTGCACATGAGTGATGAAGATATTTTATGCTAGATGTTTTGGGGAGATATTTAGGGGATAGAGGCATATATGAGAAGTTTCATGGATAGGCTCACACTATAGATCAACTAGGAAAGTTTGGAGATTACCATATGTTGTATATTTTGTAAGCATAATGTGCAGGCTTGAGATGATTAATGCAAAAAGACTAATATAAGAAGCCAACCATTGTGGACATATCCCAAGCATTGGGTGTGTTATCCACATTTTTTGGATAACTAAGGACATATGTCTCTAGGCCCTCAAGTTGCATATATGGAGTGTCGTGAGACTACATGACTAAAAACACCCTTTTGCACAGATGGAAACCCCTATCACCACCACAGATGGTCATAGACTTTTAGATGGAATCCACCACTTCAGTTGGCTTCCGGAAGGCAGTGGACCTTACTCCATGAGGTACAAGTTAGTATTATGGTGAGATCATTTCAATATTTAAGCCAATTAAGTATGTTGTATCTTAGATTTATCTAGATTTCATGATATATTATTAAACATTATGCCTTTATCCCTACTTCACCTTGGTGGTTGACATTGTATCCTAGTAAGTGGTCTTCCTTGGGGATGGGTTTTCTACTAGGAATTCCCTTAAAGAGATATTGTATCATTATCGACCATACTTACCACTTTCCATCATTTTCCTCCTCCATTTTCTTATCTCTTGGGATTTTAGGGTGTATTGACCCAAGAAGGGGTTGTCCCTCATTCTATGGGAAGAAGGGGTTGAAGTCCTAGAGGGATTGATGTTGGGTAAAATATAAAATCCTTGTATAAACCTTCCAGATGCTTCACCCAAGGATCACCCAAGAAAGAAGTGAAATGATTATCTTTGAGTAAAGGGGACCCAAAATATAATAAAGAATGCTTAAAATGTTAGTTGAAATATAGGAGGTCTCATCATGAGCCGACCTATCACGTCTATGAATGTCTAGTGGTATGACATTGCCATCATTTTGTCACCAAACCAGGGTAATGGCTCTCAGTTTCATGGATGAGAGAAAGGGGGTCTCATAATGATCCAACCTTCTCATTTCCACTAGGTGTGTGTGGGTGACATTTCCATTATCTAATCACCTTGCTAGGGAAGTGACCTTCAACCTCTCCTTAAAATTTAGAAAGAATAAAACAATGACAATTAATGGGCTTGGAAAAAGTGCATTGCAGACGAATATACCACACACCCTCTATAAAGGCACCCGTGAATGAGACACTACAACCCCGTGTATGTCATGAGCCCTATTTTCATTGAGTCTTGATCCCAAACACTTCATCCACTTTACATGGATTAGAGAGGGATCTCTTGGAAACTTTCCTTGGCCTAGGGAAAGATCTACCCAATAGGAGACCTCTTCAACCCTCCCATATTCAAGCTTGGCAAGTTGCATAGTGTGTTTGAGGAGTTAATTGTTTGATATAGTGATATTTGATGCACATTCTTAGGTGGATAATTTATTGATTGCATTCACTTATCATGATATTATGACTTGATATCCTTAGAGGGTGTGCACATTTGTATTTTCAAGACCTAGTTCGTGGACATTTTTGGGAGAACAAGCCTAGATTGGGGTTCCATGGGGCTACAAGCGCACAGGTTGGATGCTAAGGGCCCACATTCCTGATGAGAAATATCAGACTTGGAAGGCCTTGATATTTACTTGGACGACATATCCTAGCCCCCACATGCCAAATTTTTTTTCTAGGAGAGAAAAATCGCCAATCGTAGAGGCATGACATAACCTAGGGGGGTTAGGTATTGGTGGTGAGGTGTAACTCATTCACACATGGACATTTTGAGGAGAAGAGGGTCTTCACCATGATGATATTGTCTATATGCTTGACATGTATCCTTTGGAGGCCTACCCATGCTTCTCCAACACCAATGACTTCTTCAAAGTGGAAAAACGTCCCCTAAAGGGGAGACGTCCATGTAAAATTAGGGTTTATTTGTTCAAAAGTGAAACTTTAGATGAATTGTTTAACATTAATTTGTTAAAGGGGGAAATATTAGTTTTTTCGACCCCTAGTCTTGTGGTTTACCACTTAATTTATGGACGATTCACCTTGGTGACATTTTGTATAAATAAGAGATCATAAGATCTCATTTTAACATAACTCTCCCTCATTGTGAGAAGTATTGGTCTGAAATTTGTTTTTACACTTGGATCTATTTGTCTCTTGTGCACTTGTTTATGGATATCTTTATGAATGTTTGATGGAGGAGTGAGGCGCTAGCCTTGGATGAATGCTTTCTATCTTTTATGGTGGATTATCTTAGCATCTTTCTTGATTTTGGTATGGTCTATTACTCTTATTATATCATTCTTTTCAAGTCAAGGATTGTTGTGCTAGGAGATAGGTGTGAAGTATAAGGGCATACACCCCCACCACAATCTTCATCATTTTATGCTTCATGTTATTGGTTGAACAAGGGTTTTCTAAGAGAAGTATAAGGCCATAAAACCTCTTGTCTTAAACCCTAGCTAGATAAACTTACCTTGGGAAGTAAAAGGGCTTAAACCCCTAATTAGGTATTTTCTCTAGCTCTTTATTTTATTTGACCCCACTAACCCAATATTAAAGGAACTTGTCATATTTTTTTGCATTGGACATATAAAACCATTTTCTTGGGAAATGTGAATCTTTATCTTTTGAAAGGTCTCTTGCTTGGAGTTGGTTTTCTTCATTGAGAGGAGCATTCCCCTACTACAACATCCCCTTTCTCCCACTAATTTACTTTTTTTTACAAACCCTAACCTATAGCCATTAGGGCTGATCTAACCTAGATAAACTACTAACCATAACTCTTGAACTAACCCTAGAATAGCTCCTAAATTTTGCACACTAACCCCACTAATTAGGGCACATATTTTGGGCTAATTGTTGGAATATTTTGATGGCGTATTTTGCTGATATATTTCACTGAAAGATACAGCAATAAGGATGCAATTTTCTGCAGAAATATACATTTTATAACATCTTTCTTTATTCATCTTCAAAGTGCCATTTTTTCAGCGTATATTCGTTGCTAATCTTGATGTTGATTTGCTTAACTAGTTTATATATTTGTATGCTGATTTAGATTATTTATTTGATGATGTAAACTGTCATATATTGCTGCAAATTATGGATAGAATGCTTAAATTTTTTATCCATACTAACATATATCATTGCAATTTGGATTTTCTTATGTCTTGAGCATGTACAATCATTCAGAGAAGTATTATACCTTTGGGGAAACAATCACTTGAATTACAAGGAATCTATTAACACATTAGGTGATATTGGGTTTAGAATTCCTAAGTTGTAGCACTTGATTTATGGTTGGGTCAGTATTTTCCCAACCTACAACTTGCGTTATAACATAAGAACCATGTTAAAATCCTATGTCTAATGTGTTTGACGCTGTGATTATTCATGGATGTTATGTTTATGCATGATTAGTATAAGTCTGTTTAACATATAGCTGGTGTGAAATAATAATGAATGATTCAATGGGTTGATTACAACGTGATCTATGTTATATTTTTTTTTCACACTAGGGTTTAGAGCATTGAATGAGTCTTAGATGGGTTAATGTCACACAACTGTTATGGTAAAATGAACTATTAGTTAATGGAAGTTGTGCATAGGTTTTGTTGATTGATAAAAGGATGTTAAATAATTATAATGCACACAAGATGAATAAGTATTAATGGTTATGTTGATAGCCTCACATCCCCTCATCCGTACAGTAACTTGGTTCCTACAACCCCAATAGACTCCTCGAGTGAGACTTCAATTTCATGCAGGTGATGCTAAAAGGACCAATATCTAAAGGGTTTTTGTTGGATGAATAACTTGAACCTAGGGTCTTATAATTGCATGCCAACAGTTCCCACCTCTCATTTATAGTTGGGTACCCACATCCCATTGCCCAAATATGGAGAACAAATGCAAGGTGAATTTTTAGACTCCTAAAATACATCTTAACCCCATATTTCAAGTCTTTCTTGAAAATTATTGAATATAACCATTGAATTATCAAATGTAATGACTTAAAATGTGTGGCATAAGCATGTTGGCACTCTCATATGGAAAAGAAAAAACAAATACATGAACTAAATAAGGATATTACAACTAGCTCCAAGTCTACACCCATCACCACTTGGGATGCCTTATGCCACACCCTCGGACAATGTTTTTATCATCTAGACTACTTGAAGAATTTGATGTGTAAATGGTTGAAATTATGACAAGAATCAATTCTATGTATCCATTAGTATATTTAAATTTTTACCAAAACTTCAAATCCAACATTAGATCAAATATTCTAAACATGTACTTATGCTCAAATTCAATTCTAGCTTGTTAGTGGTTTTTTAACATGACATGGATTTATTTGAGTATACTACCTTAGACCAAGTTTTCCTCCATGTCCTAGCTAAGGAACAAAAAATTGGCACACTCCCTCTTCTTCCTACAACTTTCCTTCCTACTCATGATCCTTGCAATCTTACAATAACACAAGCCAGCTATAAACCTAAACCTATATGAAATACATCTCTAGGAACTCAACACTGGTGTCACTACCACAAATCCAATTATCACGATGCTTCTTAGCGTTGAGCCTGGTTTTTCTACTACACTCCCAAATTGTTAAATAGTGATGAGAAACATTTGGAGGACATGGAATAATCCATCGCTACAGCATTTCCATATAACCCTAAATAAATTCCTATTGAAAACCCTACTACTTATGAAATCTCCTTTATACTAATGACATAAGAACTCTCATGCCTATCTATTGATTTCCTTTTCACCCATAAATTCCAGGTAACATAATAAATGGGAACTCTCATTAGATTGATAATGGAAGTGAAAATAACCTTATTTCTAGGGATTGTTTTCAAACATATCCAACTTCCAACCACTAACCATGTTATGACCCAAGGGGGGGCATATTTAGGGTTAAATGTATATTATATGACCCCAAGGGGAGCATATATGGGGCTAAATGTACATGTAATTTGTAATAATATATGTAATAAGTTTAGCTTAATAGTAAAGGGTCCTCAAGTGTAGGTGTGAATAAGTATATATAGTGATCATGTATTCATTATTGTAGACATGTGAACTATGATATATGAGTGTGTTTGAATATTTGGAGGAGGTTCTCCTATTCTTTAAGGAACTATTGTGTATATTATCTCTCTTATCTATATTGGATTTGTGCTACATGCTCATATTGTTGTGCATGGAATGTACTTCTGGTTTATACTGATATCTTAAGCATTTGGTACATAACATTCAGAATCGATCCCCTTTCCATTTGGGTTGGGTACAAAAGTATAGACCTCACACGCTATGAATAAACATTGTTTAGTGACATTTGCAGTTGGTCCCTTTCAATATATCACAAATTGTAATGTCTCGACACTAGATTGTCCTGATATGTTGTTAGTTCTCCTATATCAACATCATTGTAATGTCATCTATGATGCAAAATGAAACAGATACTAACTTTAAAAACATGATAGACTTTACAAAATCAAATTCAAGGTTGTCAACTCCCAAACCGTGTTATTTGGCAATGTTGTTATCCACCAATTCAGTCATACTAAATGAATTTATTTTTTGTATATCCTCTCAATATTGATAATGTATCACAAAAAATTGAACCTTTGATGAAAATCCTCATAAAGGAACTTCAAACATTTTTGAAAACCCCACAAGATTACCTCTTACTCACGCTATTGACCATAATATTGATCTATCTCCAAGTGAATCTCTCCATATTTCCCTTTCCTATCACTTACCTCCAACTGAAGCCACTAAATTAGAATGCTAAATTAAATCTCTAGTGGAATACAACCATATACAACCTATCTTATTACCTTGTGGATCCCCAACCTTCATTATCCCTAAGAAATAAAAGAAGGAACGATGTCTAGTCATAATTATGGTTGTTTCAATAAAGTATCTATCAAAAAACAGTATTATTTACCACAAATTGACTATCTATTGGACCATCTTAAGTGTGAAAATTACTTCATTAATTTGGATCTAATGATAGGATACCACTAGGGTTTCATTCCTTCTGGTGATACATGGAACACTAAATTTAAAACTAGATTTGGTCTATATGAATGGATTGTGATGCCTTGCATCCTAAACAATTCCCCTACTACCTTTATGAGACTAAAATACGACATTTTATGTCCTCACTTGGGTCACATTGTTGTTATATATTTATATGACATTATTATTTTCAACAACAACTAGGAGGATCATGCACAACATGTGTGCAAGGTGTGTTAAAACACAAACTGAGACTGAGAGGGGGGGTGAATCAGTGTCTGTAACTTTTGGGTACTTTTCACACTTTCATATATTAACTAAATTAATTGAATAAGATATATGCAGTTCAATTAATTATTCATAATCATGTATAACAAAAACTGTATGAAGTAGATAAAACATAATTATTTTATTTATTTAACTTGAATGAATACAAATAAAATCAATCATTTAGTATCTTCAACTTCAACTGAATATGAGAGATCCAACTTTCTTATAGAATACCCATATTGTAGTTCTCATATCCAACTGAGAAATGAGGAATCCAACCCTTATAAAAAGACCCATATTGTTGATCATAGATCCAATTAAGATGTGAGGAATCCAATCCTCATGACAAGACTAAGCTTGTAAATAGGAACCAACCTAATAGAATGAACTTTCATTCAATCCATTATACACACACACACACACACACACACACACACACACACCATCTTCCCTTCATATTCCTTTACTTATACAATCCTATAAAGGGTGACACTTTGAAACAATGTGTCCTTTTGGAATGAAACATTTCACCCCTTCATTTAATTAACACAAATGATACCTTTTATTAATTGATTTTTGTACACCAATTTAGACAATGATTTTCATATGAAGATTTTGGACTTATGGAAACAAATTTTAAAATTCTACGACATAGGTGTTTTGGAGAATATACCCAATTCGCATATACAAAGGGAATTTCCCTAGAAAGTGTGTGAGGTGGTCTATACAGTAGATTCTGTGAAGGCAACTTGCCCAGATTTTCCTTTCGTCGTCAGATGCTAGATCGAATTCAGTACATATTGCCTTTTTGTGAATGTCTAAATAGACCTCAACATATCTCCTTTGTTGGTTATTATTTAAACTCAAGTTGTATAAACATTTTACTTGATGGTTATATTAAAATTGGTTCCCTCTTAGTTGCTAGTCACTAAAGATTTGAATTGGTCTCACCCTTTTTCGTATTTACTTCCTCATTTGACTGACAAACATCTTTTTGTTCAACTCATCTAGGAGAAATTTCGACTTGAGTATTTCAATTCTAGTCCAACCATCTTGCTTAATCCTTCAACCGACTTGTATTTAATTTTTCTTGGACCAAATCGACTTGGAAGAAAAATGACTTGAGAAAATTGACTTTGGTCATATCGACTTGCTTTGGTCGACTTGTATTTTCCGAATCAATTTTCCTTCAAATTTGACCTCCAGTTGGTTGACTTGTCTTCGACACGTCTTAAAATTGATCGAATTGTCTTCTCCAACTTCTGTCAATATATAATCTTACAGTCGGTCGACTTGTCTTCGAATCATCTTGCAGTGGATCGACTTCCAGGTAGTTGACCTTATTGTTTTTTTAATCGACTTGACTCGTGACTCGATGGTGTGAATGCTTCCTCACCAAACATCCACCATTGACATTTTGTCTCATCTTTGGACTCTTCTTCAATTGAGATTTTCTGAATCAATTTTAATGAACCATGTCTTATTAACTTCTTTATTTTTGATGTGTATGGATCCATATTGGATTATCCATTTACCCTTTTTATCTGGACATTTTCTTCACAGTTTATTCTTTTGTGCATGGATGTTAATGACACAATATAAACCTTATACAATATAGGATGAATGTATCAAGCTCATACAATATATTAGTCAATATTATCTTTCTACTGATATTCGATTCACCATCAAAACATTATATCCAATATTGAAAATGCTTGACATTCAAGTCACCTTCATAACATTATGTCAAATATTGACAATGCTTGAAATTCAAGTCACCTTCATAACATAATGTCCAACCTTCATAACATTATATCCAACATTGAGAATGTTTGACATTCAAGTTACCTTCATAACAATATGTCCAATATTGACAATGCTTCTCAAACCAATCAATCAATGATAGTTCAACTATTTATCAAGCTTGACATCAATGAAAACCAAATTTCCAACACGGTGTTGGAACTGTTGTGTACCCACAACTGCAAGTCAGGTGAAAGAAGTCATTCTTCATAAAAACTTCAATATAGTATCTTTAGTCTTTGATTGGATAGGATGATAATAAACCTCACCCTGCTAAAGTTCAGGCATATGCTACATGGTTAGCTCCTTCTATAGCCACTACACTATAGATTTTTTATGGAGTCCTTGTAACGCACCTCCTCGTTACGACGACAACCTCTTATAACAAGTGAAAAAAAAAAATTGTGTGTGCGCGTGTGTACAAGGATAATAAACACCTTCGACTCTTTTTCACCACCCGACGATGAACAAGACGCATACAATGACGAACACAACATGTCGACCTAAGACGCACATCAAGTATCTGCATGAAAGGAACGACAACCAACCAACAACATACTAAGATTGACTACCCATCCATCCTACCCTGCAATGGTTAGGACCTCCAAGACACATAAGCAATGCTCAAGCCCAGGTTCCCATCGATTTTAACCATTTAAGGTATCAGGGCTGGCAACTGTTCTAAGGAACATGGAGGCGTTTACAACCCGCCTGACACAACAGACCAAGCCTTCTAAGCTAAAGACAATAACATAACCATCAAGATTTGCAACAACATGATTATCTACATTAAAGCATTTTACGATAGTGCGTCATTACTAACTCGTTACTACTATTACAGTATTGCATTGAAGGTAATACATTTAATCAATATAAGACATTGGAAACTAATATAGCAAATAAAGAAATTACAAGTCAATAATATAACCATTGATATAGCAAATAACCAGGTTATCTATATTAAGGCAAAGGCCTTAGTGAACCATAATATCTCATTAAATTTCTCACTATACTAATACCGTATTGCTTTGGAAGTGTACTTTTTAATCACATTACATGACCATGACAATTGATACAGCTATTACGGCAAAAATCATGACATTAACACAACCATCAATATCGCAATTAACAAGTTATCTATATTAAAACAATTGAAATAGTGAATCATTATTAACTTCTTAATTTACTCACTACTACTACAGTGTTGCTTGGGAGTGTACCTTTAATCAAACTACAAGACAAGACAATTAATGCAGCAAGTCTGCCCTTAAATTGGGTTAAACTTTAAAATCTAATTAATAGTATT
Organism: Picea engelmannii; assembly: GCA_009831015.1. NCBI lineage: Eukaryota > Viridiplantae > Streptophyta > Pinopsida > Pinales > Pinaceae > Picea > Picea engelmannii. The sequence continues at coordinate 58,115 of ML787091.1, forward strand.
GCACTCTAAATTCAAGTCTAGTTTATCAAGGTCATCTTCCCAAATTGGCATAACTTACAAACTACTTCTGACGACCTTTCTTAAATCAAATTTTAATCATATAACTGATCAATCTTAACAATTTAGTAATAAAAACATTATACCATTATCAACCGAGCATTACTTTCAACAATAATCATCATGACCAAGCGTTATATTTATTTTTGTTACATTTATATAAATTAATTATTTCCACAATAAATAAATGAAACTCAAATAATATTAATAAAATAAGTTACCCTAAATTACAAACAATAATGAAATTGATACAGTAGTAAAAAAAAAACACTTAAGAATAAGATTTAAATAAGAAATTAACCTTCGATTTACTAAAACCTATCACATCCATTCCTCATTCAACAAATGGATTCAAATTTTACGTCGCTATCTATTTGTCATAAAACCCTGTCATATTGAGGAAAATGAGGCACCGAAAATAAATCACGATTTATCAAACATGAGGATTCTCTCTGATTTAAGTGCCTAATTTAAATTCGGAATTAGGTTGTCTTAATTTAGGCGCTCAAATCCAAGCGTAGTTAGGCAATATTCTATCTCTTCAATGAAATTTTAGGCAACTTGGCACATGCACAGGTGCAGATTGTTCCATTTAGCAATGTGCACATGTGTAGAGGTGGGTCTAAACGTTTACGATTCAGAAACTACAAAATTACTGCCATTAAATAAGGAAATAAAAATGAAGCCTACCTTCAAGGAAAAATGTAGCCACCACCTAGATGTGAATCATGGTCATCCCGGCAAGGGAACTTAGTAAGCAATCTAAGGAAAAAATCAAGGTTAAATACAATAGTTCTGACAACACTCTAAAGGAAGAAATTCGTGGGTAAAAACAGCAGTCAAACAATGGGGCACCTCCTAGAAGGAATCATTGTTAAGGATCATGTTGACCTTTAATTAAAACACATGGAACGACAACTGCAGCAAAACTTAGCCATTTAATTTTTACTATGGTAAACACTACAGTACTCTTAAAGGAGATAAAACGCTGAAGGAAGTCGAACCTTGTAAGAGGGGCGTTCGCTCTGGTAACAATAATTTGCCAAACAAATACTCAGCTACCATAGGAGAGATGGTCAGCTAGCGAAATTCATCACTACTACCTCAAACAATTTGCAGAGGTACCAATGTGGAACTGCTGATAAAATTACAACTGGTCAACATCAGAAAGTGAGAAAGGGAAATTTGCCTTGGCCAAATTGGTGGGAAAAAGAATACAGTTATAGATGAGAATGCTTTCATCTACAGTGAAGCGAACATACTTCTGGTGAAAGGCCTTCATTCAAGTATGCAAACAACAATCTGTGGATACCCAACACCAAAACGAAATTCAGAACCATTCTTACAACGAAATTGTCCAAGATGGGCTTTGCCAGAACAAATTCACCCTTACCCCCATCATAGAACGAATTCGACGTTTTTCATTATCTATATAATAAATCAGAAGTAATATGTATACACCTATTACAGAACGAGTTGGCGTTACATCCATACAGAAGGAGTTCAATTTTTTTTTTCTTTTTCATTATCTAAGTAAATGACTAAAGTAATAGGTACTTATCTAATTCTGACGAATTCGCCTTTGCCGAGCGAATTTCCCATCACATCCATTACTGGAAGAGTTCGAAGTAAAAGACTGAAGTAAATGTTTATATTTATTACCACAGTAAATTTTTCTCATTATCTATGTAAATGACAGAAGTAAATGTTATATTATTACCGCACTAATTCACCATTGCAATGCATCCATGTATAAACAACCATGCATTATAACTATATCAGCGAATGTCAATGACTGTAAAACTATATAGCGATAATTTTAAATGCGAATATACCACATCCAATAAAATACAACGCGAAGAGTAACGCCGAAACTTAAAGATCCAACCAAGGAATAGTAAAACTCAGACCAAAACGCCGACCACAATAATTTTTGGCAATCAATCGAATGGGAAAAATCTCAAGGCAGAATTCATCCACTTACAATCAACATATAGATCAAGCATAAGTTCCTAATGCACTCTACTCTACAACATAACGAGCATACCTTTGCCTTATCACCTGCCTCGAATGACGTTCGTGCGCTCCATGCCCCTCCCACTCGCCGACCATCAAGACTACACCAGTACCTCCCAGCCAACGCTAGGGGTACTCTGCTTCCCCCTTATCCCCCCGAGCTACAAAGGGGCCACACACTATCCAGATGGTACGTCTAGCTCCTAGCTCGCCTCGCAAGGCCAAGCTACCACTCCTCTCCGAGCTGGAAAATCCCAACTCCCACAAGTAAATCAGTCAAGTCACTAATCCAGCAGCGTAACATTATGCTAACAACCGATCCCCTTCTTCCTTCACCTCCCTCTCTTTTATAGAGTTTTATCCCCTCCATTCTTTCCCTAAATCTCATTTAAATTAAGATTCAATAAAAATCTTCTAAAAATCTCCTTCGTACAAGTGTCATCCATCCCCCACTTTCCTCCAATAATTATTTTATTTAATTTATTAAATTGTCTTATTTCCCTCACCCACCTAGAGTTACTCCTAAATTTACTCCTAGGTGTCCCTAGATTCCCTTACAGGTTTTAAAAGCTTTCCCTAAAAAGAAATTGCTAAATTAATTCAAAATTAGAAGTTTCTTTAAATGTCGATTATTTCCTAAGTTGGTTTCTTGCTTTTTACCATGAGTTCCCCCCTTTCCCTCTTTAGGTTACCTCCTTTCCCTAATTTCCTAATTTCCTAATTTTTACATTTCCTTCATTCCTTTTTTTATTTGAGCTAGAAAAGATAGTTGTGCAAATTATCCTCTTTTTACTTTTATTATTAATTTAGTACCTTTTGAAATTATCAAAAGTTAAAATAAATTAATTTCTTCTTGA
>ML787091.1:61974-95362 GCA_009831015.1 Picea engelmannii
AACTCCCTCATTATCCTACATTCAAATTGAAAAATGTCACTAGTAAAAATTTTCAAAAATTAAAAGTAACACTCTTCTTTGGTCAAATATTGCAGATTTTGAATTTATATCAACCTTTTTAGTTTTAGATGATTTCTTCTCAATATTCCATAGACAAGATACCTAAGTATGGAGGTCACTGTATGGTTTACCATTCATAAACATTGATTGAACAAAACTTGAACTACAACACATATGACAATTGTTTATGAACTAGTGAAAGGAACTTGAAAAATGGTGTTGTTATGTCTTGGGTAAGGAAACCATTTTGCATACGAACCACCATCCATTAATATTTCTAAAATTTCAATAAAAAATACAAGAAGAATGACATCTCAAGTGAGATTCTTACATATAGTAGTTTTGTTTGGTCATTATATACAAGAAAGGGTGTTTCATTAAGGTAGTATATATGTTGAGCTTCCCCCTAGTTCAGGTTTCTCACATCTTAAATGTGTGTTTTTTTGTGTATGAAAACTTCTTTTGTCCCTATCTAGCAATCCATCCATCATCTCACAAAGGTCAACCATACCTAATTTCTAGATTTTTTTCAGTTCATGAGGGTTTCCTATATAAAATTAACTAGTTATGTGTGCCCAACACCCTGAATCATCTTATGTTGATATGAGAAGACATGCTTATTAATATGGGAACCATTTTTTCAAGCTCAAGACTGTCCAACATCAACAATACCACTTCTTTTGGCCCTCTATGCATCACCAAGTTGAATCCTTCATTCAAAAACGCTCTCTTTGTGGCTAGAGAAAGCCAACCAACTAAAACCTAGGTTTGTATCAATCTCTTCCTACCCATTCTCACCCTTAGGAATCCATTTCTATGGATTTTTTAAGTGATTAACCTATGGAATTCTATAAACATGACCACATATTTTTTTTTGTCAATCATTTCTTGAAAATGGCCATCTTTGTGCCATGTAACAAAATCAGCTTTGCACAATAGGAAATAGAGATCTTCTCCTCTCATGTTTTGTCTCATTTTGGATTGCCTCTTAACATTATCTCTAATCATGATCATGCTTTCTTAGCACCTTCGGGAAAACAATGTGGTAATTATTGTGACGTCAACTATTATTTTCTACAACCTCTCACCCTCAAATGGATGGATATAATAAAATGATGAATCACATTTTACTACATGTAATCCATATTTATTACACCCACAATAAACAATGGGATACATATTTACATGTACAATACTAGAGCTATAGTACAGTAGTGAATAGATTGACATGGAAATCTCCATTTGAAGCATGATATGGGAAAGGAAATTTTTAGGAATCCATGTTTATATTAAAATGTATAAACCTTGGTGAATCTTACTAGTTTTTAAAATGACATCTATAAAATATTTGACAATATTTTTGTAAAAATATTCAAATTTATAAGGATTTTTATATGGTTTCTAGAAAATTTTGACATTTTTTGTAGTAAAATTATTTTATCCTATAATATTTAAGTGGATCACTTTTATAAAAAATGGAAATTGATGAATCTTATTTAGGAAAAAAAACATGGAATATCATACCATGGGGGAAATTTATCCCCTAAAAGTTTCCCTTGCTATGGGTATCAACTCCTTTCTCCTTATGAGCTTCTTGTTGATATTATGGTAACTGCGAGTGGTACTTACCTCCACATGTAAACCTGATGAGAACAAAATATTTTGGGAAGCAAGAAGAAACCATAATTAATTGTTTAATAACCCTAGAAGACAAGTCGTCTCAAGAGAATGACTTGTATTAGGTTATTAGCCTCCAAGAGAAGAAGTCGGCTAAAGGAAATGTTATATACTAAAGAATTAGTACCTAGAATGAGAATTTAGCCTAGGCAGTCTGCCAGAAATAGTATAAATACAAGAGGCCAGTCTTCATTCTGGCCAGTATTCTTAGAACTGCAAAAGAAACACTTGTGCGCACTGCAGTTGGCCAGTTTGTGTGCAAGTTTGGAGGAGAGATGTTGTTGAAGCTGCTGCAACTAGCATATTTCAGTTTTGACTTGGACTTTCTCTTGGTTATGGTTTGGAATCTCTGATCAACTCTTGTTACTATTGTTTGGTGTGCTATCCTTGGAAAAAGGTGTGCCACCTTTGTTTGGCTATCTAGCCTAGGGTTTTCTTGCAGAATTATTCTCTGTCAAGGTTAAGGTGCTCAGGGGTGGCTTTAGCCTATGGTTGGGTGACAATATTGTTATATTTTCTATGGTTAAATGAGCACATCCATTAATTTCTAACAGGTTATGGGCCCACATTATCTTCAAACAGTCTAACCGTTGTAAGATAGATAGAGAGGATTTGCTCAGTTGCAGTTGCAGTTGCAGCTAGTTTTTGTTGCAGCAATGAAACCCTAACCCTCTTGTTGAGGCACCTTAAAGTGAAGGGATTGACCTAATTTCTAGATAGACTAGTACACCCTAGCCTAGAGCATCTCTTGGTACTCTCAGCAAGCTAAGACGTGAAGTTTGAGTTTTTTGGTCAAATCTAGGGTTGACCAAGTGAAAACGGCCATTACTTACTCTATGAAGTCAGAAAACAAGTTGGAAGGGGCTTCTAACTTCAGAGCATGGAAGAAAAGGATTGATCTCATCCTTTCCAAGAATAAAGTGTTGTATATCGTGAAAGGAAATATTGTGGAACCAGAGTTTGAAGAAGGAAAAGAGAAGGAACAGCAGAACGTTACAGTTATGGAGAAGTTCAAACACAATGACAACAATGCCATGAGTATCATAGTTGATTCTATAAAATACCACTTGATACCCTAGATATCCCATCTTGATTCATCTAAGAAGATGTATGATGCCCTAATAAACCTCTTCTCCGTCAGAAACATTGGACAGGTAATGAGTCTGAAGAATGAGTTTCGTGACATGAAAATGAATGATGATGACAACATAACATCATACTTTGTGATAATCTCTCAGTTGAGAGATCAACTACAAGCTATTAAAGAGATCATTTCAGAGATGGAACTGGTAAATATAGTACTCAATGGTCTTCCCAATACATAGGATGAATTTTCCGCAAGCATGAACACAAGGAAGGAGTATCCTACATTTGAAGAACTTTGGACTTGCTGTGCACAAGAAGAATCAAGGATCATTGCAAAACAGAAACCCCAAGAGGAATATGATGATCAAGCCTTCACAACAAAGTTCAAAAATTTCAGGAATAAAAAGAAGTTTGGCTCCAGGAAGAAACCAAATCAAGAGAGAGATATGTCAAAAATACAATGCTTCAATTGTCGAAAATATGGTCACTACAAGAATCATTGTCCTGAGTTAAAGAAAAGGAAGGAAACAAACGAAGCATCAATTTCCAAAGAAAGGGAACCCTCAAATAAATCCAGGTAGGATAAAACAAACTTCTTCTTCTAAGACAAGGTAACAATATTGTTCATGTACATACCATGTTTACATATTTTCTGTACATATCTTGGATATCTATTTTCTAGAAGATAATATGTTCAAAGAGAAGCTATACCTATGGAAGAACAACAAGATAGTATTGCTATCACAATGACTATAATACAAGGCAATACACATGAAAGGATGAAGTACATCAACAAACCATGCTCACAATTCATGTGGAAGCTATTAAATAAGTAACAGCTACAAGTTAAGCTGAAATTAGAATCAATCTTGAAGAAACCTAGAAGAAGTAAAGACAGAAAGAAGTCAACAATCCAGAGGAAATTGGAAAAATATTTGTGGCACTTTGCAGAAGGCAATAAGGATGTAGACGAAAGCATGGACTCTCCTTGATGGAGGGAGTTGATTATATATTTCTAAAATAATAGCATGCATTCATGCATGAAGCAAGGATTAGGAGAGAGCTAATCCTAAATTATATGATCCATTGAAGATGATGAAGTATCTATCCATGGTAGTAACCATGAAAAGCAACACGTGTTCAGTTTGATTTTAGAAGAAGTCTTCTTCGAAAAGAAGCCTCAAAGTATCCCTAGTTTTCCATCCACATCCATGATCCTATGATGAAAGGAAGAAGTTGGAATCTTAAGGGCATGGAATCTATAGAAAACCCCATGGACCCAAGAAATAAAGAGAAACATGAGGAAGAACATGAAGATTCCAAGAGAGAAAGAAATGCCAGAACAACCAGTCATTGTATCAAGAATCACAAGACTACCAGCCTAACCTGAACTCACTAAAAGAAATCAAGAAGAGGAAATGAAAGCTGTGATGAAGAACAATGTATGGAAGACTTATGAATGTAAGCATTGCGAGATCCATAACTAGAGGTTTCTCCCAAATGGAGGGAGAAGACTATGATGATTTATTTGTTCCAGTAAACCAGACATACCTCTACATTATCCATTATATCGTCTGCAATATCCATGGTTTGGAGTTTACACCAAATGAATGCAAAGACTGTTCTCCAAAATAATTGAACAAAGAACGTATGTAGAGAAACCTCAAGGCTTTGAGATATACCAGAAAGAGACCTTTGTATGAATATGGAAGAAGATTTTGTATGGATTCAAACAACTTGGTGCAAAGCCTCTCATGCACAACAAAAGAGTGGTGAAAACCTTCTATGATAAAAATCATAATGGTTACTCATAAGTCCAGGATGATGGATTTCTAATCCATGACAAACTCTCATGATGACAAAAGAAGTGCCACATGGATATGTTCCAGTTTGAGCCTTGCCCCAATGTTGTGAGCTAGTAGGAAACAAAAGAGTTGAATTCAACTATGATGATCAGAGCTATATGAAGCCTTCAGAAACCTAGTGTTCCAAAAAGACTGAAGTTCATTGAGATCAAGCATTACACTCTCTATGATGAAGTCCAGAAAAGAGAAAGTGGTTATCCAATATATATCTCCCAAGATTAGCAGATAAGAAGACATTTTGATAAAGCCTTTATCCAAAATGAAAGAGTTTGTGTAATCAAGCTGGAGCTTGTGGAGACAACTTCCTTATTGAAAAAGGAAGAGATGACTCCCAGGTTGGGAAGGAGCACTTATGTGTTATTGATTTATGGAAAGTCATTTTTCAATTTCGAAAAATGGTCCAAGATGAGCAGTTCCTTTCCAGTTCAGAAAGTGGGTTGAGATTTCTAATGGATAGGCATTTTCCAATTCGAAAAATGGTCCAGATCGAAAATTCATTTTCGTAATGAAAATGGTTCGACGGATTGTTGATGTACCATAGACAATGATTCCTCTTATGGACAGTGTGGGGAATGTTCTAAGACAATATCTCTTCTTTACGATAACTCTTAGTAGTGGTCAAGAAGACTGGTCCACCTCTCGGGATAGTCATTCTTTCGAAGCTCACAAGTTGCGAGGAGTTTCGAAGAATGGTCTATTTAGGAGGTTGGTGTAGGACAATCATTTCCTTAGGAAATGGTCCGGACAGTCATTCCCTAAGGAAGATTCATTCTCTCTAGGTTTCACTTTGTTTAGTGACAGAGGAATGGCCCAGATAGGTGACTGGTCCAGGTTCAGCAATCAGGGACAGACATTCCCTAAGGCAGATTCATTCTCTACAGGTTACACTTTGTTTAGTGCCAGAGGAATGGCCTAGATAGGTGAATGGTCCAAGCTCAGAAATAAGGACAATTATTCTTCCTTGCTTGGGAAGAATAGTCCAGATAGCTCATTGTTGATGTTTCACTCTCCGAGGGAAGATGTTCTTCCAGATCTCACAGATGTGAGTGGAAGAATATCCCAGATGATTTTGTTTATATCATAACAATGTTTTTTGTGCAAGTTGATATCAGATGATATGATTGTTATGGAGACTGTATGTCTCCGAACAATAGATGTATACTACTATGGTGGATGTGTTCCACTGATTGTGACTATATGTCACTGATCAAGTATCTGTGTGCTACTTGGTGTGGTACTGTACCGTTGGATTGTAGTTGTGTACTACTATGGATAGACACAGTTGTGTTCTATTGAATGACATTGTTCTGATTTCCCTAAAAACTATTAGTAGTGTTGACAATGATTATCATCTAGATGGATGATCAATGAACAGAGATTCCCTAGATGGAAAATGGTCCAGGACATTTATTCTTATAGGACATATGTCCGGACTAGAAGAATGGATCTTATGTCACTTTGTGGAGTGAGTGATTTATCTAGCATCATGTCTAATTAATCAGATGGAGTATGGTTTCGAGAGATGATGCAATTGATGACACTGATAGTGATGATGGTGCTCATGATCTAATCATGAGTTAGTCTATACGACTATGTTGATGTTACCAGGTAAGTGGTATGTTTGTGCTCAAAACCATTACATTCAATACCTTCCTAGCTAGGAGGGAGTATTTACCTCCACGTGTAAACCTGATGAGAATAGAATATTCCGAGAAGCAAGAAGAAACCCTAATTAATTGGTTAATAACCCCAGAAGACAAGTCATCTCAAGAAAATGACTTGTATTAGGTTATTAGCCTCCAAGAGAAGAAGTCGGTTAAAGGAAATGTTATATACTAAAGAATTGATACCTAGAATGAGAAGTTGGCCTAGGCAGTCTACCAGAAATAGTATAAATACAGGAGGCCAGTCTTCATTCTGGCAAGTATTCTCATAACTATAGAAGCAACACTTGTGCACACTGCAGTTGGCCAGTTTGTGTGCAAGTTTGGAGGATAGATGTTGTTGCAGCGGTTGCAACTAGCAGATTTCGGTTTTGACTTGGACTCTCTCTTGGTTATGTTTTGGACTCTCTGATCAGCTCTTGTTACTATTTTTTTGTGCGCTATCCTTAGAGAAAGGTGTGCCACCTTTGTTTGGCTATATTGCCTAGGGTTTGCTTCCTAGGGTTTGCTTCCGAAATGATTCTTTGTCAAGGTTAAGGTGCTCGGGGGTGGCTTCAGCCTATGGTTGGGTTACAATATTGCTATATTGTCTATGGTTAAATGAGCACATCCATTAATTTCTAACACTTCCAACAACTCTTCATCCAACAACATCTTCACACTAACAATGTGAATAACAACATGAATCATCCTTCACTAAGAAATTGGAGCACATGCATTCATGGGTTGCAACATCACTAATAATGTTTAATGTTCAATACAAGACAGTTTGGGATGCCCACAAAGTCCTTGCACAATTTTAGGTGAGAGATAAATTTTGGTTGTATGTAGACAAACAACGTTTCAAAAGTCATCATGAAAAAAAATAAAAACTATATGTTATGGGCCATACACCATTATACAAAAGATAGATGATAATGCATATCATTTGCAAATACCCTCATGATTAGGCGTTCATGTTGTAGTGAACATTAATAACCTTAAGTTGTATGAACTCTCTCTTTTAGAAGATGAAGTGCATATATATCACTCAATAGATAACATCCTATATTATTAGTATCCTTTTTTGTATAAGTTACACTAATAAATGTGGGCATCAAATCCATTCATTAGCAACAAACTTACTTTTATCTTAGGGATATAAAAGTGAGCTCGCAACCCCACCAAAGTGGCGCTCCAAATCTGTGTTTGAGGAAATGTTCCCTCAACTTATTAACAAAGTAGAGACACTTTCAACTAACACAGAGTGGAGTTGATATGAATAAAAGGCCCATTTCCCCTAACCAGGATGTAGCCATAAGAGTGCCCAACTCTTAGGAGAGTGCTCCTCATTTCCAACAAACAAATCTATTTTGCATTTATTTAATATGTGAGCATTTAGTTAGTTAGTTTTAATTTTCCATTCTTTAGTCTACATGCGGTCGATTTATTTATTCTCTTAACTAATGGGTAGTGTGTTTGATTGTGTGCACCCATTGTAAAATTGTAATTTTTTTTCTCTCAAGCCCTAATAAAAGTCAATGGGTAGTGTGTTTGATTGTGTGCACCCATTGTAAAATTGTAATTTTTTTTCTCTTAAGCCCTAATAAAAGTAAATGATATAGAAGCATCAACATCACTTAAAAATTCAATTTCCACAATGTAAGGTATGAATCCCACGTTCAGGTTTATAAGCATGTATATTATGAACAAAAGTCATAGTCCGAGCAATATAAACGAAAAATATTGAAAGTGATACTAAAACGTGGAGACAGATGTGACAATGGATGCGACAAGAGTGTGTCTAATCTTTTCGAAAAGCTAAAATCACTAAACGATATATTTTTGTACATGGTCCACTAAATTATTAGTACGTCCACGTGATTGTTTGGGTGTCGCACATGGATGGGAAATGTATAAAATGAGAATGGAATGGGAAATGTATAAAATGGAGTTTTATGTTGCTTAATTATATTTGGATTATAAATGAAGAATTTATTTTTGGGATTTTAGTTTATTTGAACATAATTCAGAATTTTAAATTTTTAGAAAAAAAATTAAGGTAAAAATATATAGTTAAGAATTTTTTTTGAGTAACTTGTCCATTCTTTTATGGATAGTTTCTTTTGAGTTTTGGAAAAATAACATAATAAGTAGGAACTTAAAAATGCCTTTACCCCTTTTCTTTGGCTCCTTTTAGTGTCATTTCATTGTGTTAAAGGGACACATGTCATCACCTCCACTCTCCTTGCTTACCCCAACTCATTTATGTCGATAATGATTTTACTTGCCATGGTGTGAGATTTCTGAATTCAAAAAAATGAGAGAAGAGGATAGGGCCATGGTATTGGAAAGCATATCCTCAACATATGTTTTTGTGAACAACAATAGTCGAGATCTAACCCTATGTGTGGTGCCCTTAAGATAAAGAAAAATACACTTGACTCCTACCACTTACTCTCATGTGATGCATGCAAATATCAAGAACACAAAGGGACAACAAATATAATATTTGTTTGAGTATGAGTAAGGTAGAAAATGTTATCCATAAAGGGAAATATATAGTAGCATCAAATAAAGGGAGGGATAATCTACTTGAAACTTCATCTTAGTCTTTATAGATAGATCCTTCCATTTATTAGAAGCATTTAAAGATATAATCATATAGATAGAGTTCATCTTGGCAAGTATTGGCAAGTAGATTTAATCTTTCACTGCAGTCAAAATCTTGATTCTATGATTAAACATTCACAACAAGCTTGGCATTATGCTTGTCGATTTGTCCATCAATGCCATTTTTCTTATAGACCCATTAATAAACCAAACAATCCTTACCTTTATATAAATGAACTAATTTCCATGTCTAATTTCTAATCAGAGCTTCATACTCAATAGTGGTAATGCTTCTCATTGAAATGAGTTTTTGGTCTAATTTTAAGCATAGAGTTCACTATCGATGTCAACCTTGGCGAGAAGAGAATTTGAAGTATGTAAATTCCAATGAGGGAAAAGTTCAACTTTGGGAAGGGAGCAAACATATTTTGAAAGTGTAAATAAATCCCATTTTGGCATAAACGTTGGCTTTTTCTGGAGTAGATGGAGGAATATAATCAACATTATTGAGTTGCATAGTTATAGGAGCATTGAGAGATGCAACCATTATATAAATAGAGACATCTAGTGAGTTAATAAGAGTCTCACGATCGATCTCCATATGACCTGCCACTATAGAAAGAGTTCTTGAGGAAACACTCGTAAGAAGAGAATCATTAACAATGTGTGGAGGAGAGAGATATAGTGAAACTCTTTACAAAACATTTGTAAAAAGTAGTGGGAAATATCCTAGTGGACTATGAGAAAGGCCTTCATTATGGGAAATATCCACTTCCCTTACCTCTATCACTTATGAGTGGAGGGATCATATTGACAAATATATGCCTTTGAAATTTCATTGCAACCTAGAAGAATACAATAATGACTTTTGGGTTCCAAATTCTTTCTCTTTGCTTTGGAAATATGGGCCCATGAATTTGATAAAAAAATTATAAATTGCAAAACAAAGGGTTTGGATACATACCATTTCTTATATGGAGTCATACCTCAAACTACGAGTCGGAATTTGGTTGATGACATGAGTTGCATAGACAATTGCTTGTCCCCCATAATTTTGGCTCCATTTTCACACCTTGAAGCATATATCAAGCCATTACTAGAATAGATTGATTTATTATTCTAGACAACTACTTCATATTCTTGTGAAAGAGTCTCATTTAAAGAGATTCCATGATCTTTCAGAATTGTCTGAAAATTATTCCTGGTATAAACCTCTCCATGACCAGTTCTGAGACAATTGATCTTTTGTCTCGATGTAACCATTGATGGTTTTAAATCCTTGAATTTTCAAAAAACAATATCCTTAGATTGAAAAATATATATCCGAGTAAGACATGATAAATAATCATTAAAATCAAGGAAGTGTTTATCTCCCCCAATATATGTAGTGATTAGAGGCTTCCAAATGTCAATATGAATCAATGTAAGAGGTTGAGAGGCATGTCTCTCTTTAAGAAAGGATTCTTCATGATGTTCCCTTATTATATGTCCTTCATAGACAACACTAAGTGGTACAATTTGTGGAATGTCTTCAACAATATGAAAAAAACTCAAATGTTGTGAGGACATAGTTTGTATGACCCAAATGTTGATGCAACAACTTTCTAGGATCATTAACATTAGCCACCTTAGAAAAAAATATTTTTGTGTCGAAAAAGAAATAATATTTCAAGTTGAAAGAGAATTAGTCTTATTGATATTGTAGATATGGTTGGATTCATCACAATATCCAAAGACAACCATATTAAAATAGTCACTAATGTATTTTATCACCATCAATTTGGATAGAGTTCAACTTTTTATTAGAGTGAATGATGTGATAAATAGAGATAATATTGAGCTCTACTATTGGAACATGAATGACTTCACCACTTTGGTAACATCAATAATAACATCACCAAAACCTAATATAGTTAGAGTTAAGTTATCACCGTAATCACTATATTTCCATTGTGATGATGTCAATAATCAAAGAGAAGGAGCTTGTGTTTCATCATATGCTTGGTATCTCCATATTCAACAATCCATTCTTGAGAAATGGAGGAGGGACAATATATATAATTCATATCCAAATGTGCATAATAATATGGATCCATTAGGTTTTACAAATCCTATATAAGATATAAAACATTAATTATGATTTATTCTTCTAGATTCCCTGGAAGAAACCCTAGAAAATAATGATACAAGAAAGCCTTAGTTCCACACCTTAAGATATGAAGCCACAAGACAATATATCAATTTACATTAGCCAAGATAATTGGAAGAGTAAGGTTTACACCTACTTTGGTACCATGTTGAGATTCACTAATGAATACAAAGAATCAAATGGATGCAAAACAAGCCCATATAATTTTGTAACTCAGTCACAAATGCATTAGAAGGATATATCCCTAGAGAGAGAGAGAGAGAGAGAGAGAGAGAGAGAGAGAGAGAGAGAGAGACCTGAGTACAAGTATGATACATAAGATATGCACATTTACACATAAAATATAGAAATACCAATCGAAAGAGGCCACCAAAGATATAGGTTTCCTTAGGGACATGATACTCTATAAGATAGATCAAGAATACCAAAATATGAGACTCATCATACAAATGAGAGCTTGAGTTTTTTATTTACACACAAGTAAAGTGAGATGTTTCTTCAATAAAGGAGGTTTCCCTTCAAGAGGGGGTTATGGGCCAACATAACAAGGGCATTCCCATTAAGAGGCTTATTGATCCTACATATGAAATTTGACTAGGTCAACATTAACCATATCAATTATTACAATAAAATAATAAAACATATGGCCTTATCCATAAATACAAGTAATAATTATTCATTGTTTAAATGTGACATCAAGTGCTTCTAGTGCTTTTCTTACTAAATTCCAACTATTGATCCAATAAATTCTCTAGCGTCCCATGATTTGATTGTTAGTCATAGGGGGGAAATCACATTGAAGGGTAAATTTTCCACCTAATCAATACAACTACCTTCACAATTGTTCCCCCCTAAGTAGGTCTCAATCTTAATGTTGCAAGGAAATTCAAGGTACACAAAACTCTCTATAGATAACTCTCAAGTCCTAAAGGGTTATCACACATTATATTCCTAGTATATTAATCTCAATGTGGTGGACATGATCCTAGTATATAACAACCCTAAACCCCTCAATGGATGGTGTCTAGGGGTATAACTACAACCTCACCCCTAGTGATCACAACCCCACTTGATAGTGGCACCCCTATGCAATGATCTTACTACCACGCTTTCCCTTCATACCCACACTTGGTAATGGCTTACCAAGGTACCCAAAACAAAATTCAAGTATACATGCAAAATATTAGCATTAGTACCCCATGAATGGGAAGTACACTCATGGACTCCTTATCCAATCAAAACAGGTTAGAGAAACCAATAATATTATCTACCAGGTACATAATTAGAGTAACGTATTTCTTGAAAAAATGGTAAAATATTAGAATATTTCCTCTTATCCCAACCAACTCTCACTAAGGCAAGAAATCCTTTTCTAATACTTCCCAATTCTAACATTATTGCAAGGTTTTTACTAGGTGACGTAGGTAACATTATTTTATCTATTATCATTCCAAACACTAGGTCACATAGGTAGCATTATTTTATTTCAAACCAATATAATAGTATAGTTGCTTCACACTTTGATATGTCCTTTGGTATCTAGGGTGTTTGGAATAAGGGGCATCATGTGCTTCATGAAATACTAGTAATCTAAACTCCTTGTGGTCTAGTACACAAATTGTGTTCCTCCGTATAAACTCCCCATATTTTACTTATTGATAATCATCATACTTCCTGACCTTTATTTCTATCCAATCCTTCCTCCTTATTAATTTGTGGCATAATTATTGATACCAATTATCCTTCTTGGATTGCATCTCGGTTACCACCATTAAAGAAATCAATATTGTGATATTACACCTATATGTCATCTCTAGCTTATGGTATCTACCCCTAGACTCTCCTTTCCTTATATATGTAGTAAGTCATAGCCATAAATTACTAGAAATTGCACCCAACACAAGTTCCTAGTGTTCAATTATGGTTGAGCTTGCAAGTATTTCAAACTTTAATGATCTATCTATAATTGAAATTTAATACCAATTAGGTATTGCCACCTTCCCTTTAGGGAATAAATTATTGAAAGGATCTCTAGATCATGAGTTGAGTACTTATACTCATGAGAATTCAAACTCTATGATTGATAGCTTACTACTCTCCCTTCTTACATGAGTACTCTTCTAAATCCTTCCTTACTCACATTGGTGCACACTAGGAAGTCTCTGTCAAACTAAGGGAGTATCAATATAGGTGTAATCGTGAGGATATTTTTAAGTTTTTGAAATATCTCTTCATGAGGGGTTTTCCATAGGATCTTAAATAACTTAGCCTACAACTTTGACAAAGGGCACAAATTCCCCGAGAAACCTTCAACAAACCTTCGATAATAACTAGTAAATCCTAGAAAACTTGTCACCTTAGCTACATTCCTTGAGGTTGGATAGCTATGTATTTGTTTTATCTTCTTTAGGTCCAGCTTTAGTCCTTCATCCAATATTATGTGCCCAAGATACTAAACTTCCTTCTTGAGGAATTAACACTTACTCAACATAGAATACAACTAGTGTTCTCATAAATTATGCAACAATATTGAACATGATTTTGATGTTCATCCTTGTTCCTAAAATAGACAAAGATATCATCAATGAATACTACAATAAACTTGTAAATATACTTCTAAAATACATCATTCACTGACCTTGTGAACACCATGTGGATGCTAGTCAATCCAAAAGGTAATACATGACACTTATAACACCCATATCATTCTTTGGAGCTTGTCTTTGGTATGTCTTCTTCTTCAACTCTAATTTGGTGATAACTTGATCTTAAGTTCAACTTGGAGAACACGTTTTCTCCCTTGGGATGATAGTATAAACCATCAATCATGGGTAAAGGATTGTTGTGCTTGTTTTTCCACTTGGGTGAGCAAAAACAGAGCACTTAACTACCTTGTTAGACGAACAAGATAATAAAAAAAGTATTTATTTGATTAGTGAATCAACTTTGAATTAAATAAGAAAACAAATAACAAGAAAAATAAAACTAAACTAAGAATGCATGGAATTCAAATGAAAAATTAAAATGGAACAAGGAATAGCTACCATTGGAAAGGGTCTTTGAATTGATAACACCTTGGAGAAATGCAAGGACTTATGAGTCCTATCTTCCTCCTTGGGAGGGCCCTTGAGGTCCCCAATATAGAGCTTCTTTCTATTCTAACAATGGAGTGACAATGGTGAATAATTTCTTGCTAAGATTCTCAAGAGGTGAGAAGGATATCACTTGCTATGAACACTTGAATGGATCTAGGAGAAATATGGATTCTCAAAGAAAAAATTCAACAACACAACAATATATCAAACTCTTATTTTGTTTGCATGCCCCAAGTTTGTATTTATAGGATTCATGAAATCTTTAACATAACTATTTCATAGCGTGAATTGGGGCCCTTTGGAGGTACCTCCTAGTCCATAAATGGCCCCAAGGATAGATTTCGAACCGATTTGGGTGTCTTGTCATCGTACACCTCGGGCTCAAGGTGGGCGAGGCCTGACCAAAATAATTAATGCGTAATTTTCACATCCATGCGATGTTTTGGGGAGACGGTCACATAACCTGTGCAATTTGCATATATTTCACTATGTTGATCGGCGCAGATGCATGCAAGCGTACTAAATGTATGATTGTACCTAAAAGCCATGGATGAAGTGGATAATGACAGATGGCGGTTTCGATGAGTGAAATGGATTTGAATCGAGAAATAAACAACTTTGTAATGTGTAAATGACTTAGAGGCATTAAAGGCTTGTCAAATTCAGAGGTCTTTGGCTGCTATCAAAAACTGCAATGGTCACATAGTAAGAACCACCATAACATGAAACTATGTTGAGGTCAAATGTTATGGGGGCCGATGGAATTAGAAATAAATGAGGACTCTTCTTGTTCCATCTGAGACACATCATTGATAAGTTAATGAGAGTCAATATACTTCCACTTTCGTGGAAACTTGTGTTGACATCAACAGGTAGGGAGGTGCGGAAACACAAAGCAAAAGGGATTCTTGAAATCAATTGATAAAAATGGTATCAAGTACTTACTATGGAGAATGTGGATTACCTGGTAACATGGAAGAAGTTCAAAATATATGGAACTCAAGAAATTCCCTTGGTTGGGGTTGTATTGATGAATGGAAGCAATCGTAAAACATAATCATTGGGATAAACTGTGTTGAATTGATGAGATTGCAAAGAGATGTACAATAGGTCAAAACATAGAGATCTGGGACAAAGGGATCTGGGATACTCAAAGTTTGGCCATTGGAAGGATATTTTGTTGATATGGCTATGAAATTTGGATGCCCCAACCAGGGGAAACATGGGTTTCTTATTCCAAGTGAAAAAAATTCCATTGGATACAGGGGACAAAATCTATGAACTTGTTGGAAATCAAAAGGTACTTTATACAATTACCAAATGAATAAAGAATAATTTCAGTTGATAATACACATAAAAAATGGGTTCTTTAGTGGAAAATGGCTTGGCCTTCTTGGGGCATAAGTTTTTAGGAGTTGACTGATGAAGGGTAGGGGCCCCATGGGTGAGTTTCTATACCAGGTAGATGAATGGAGAATGAATCTTCCATATGGTCAATTGATGTTGGATGATATGGAGGGCTAATGAAAATGCAGAGGTGAATTTAGCGTAACCAGAAAAATGTAACTTTTGAGTCTGAAATGGGAAGGTTACAAATATGATGAGAGGAAGCATGAGGTTCATTCTCTGAAGTGAAAAACTGCGAGGACTCATGATTCTAGGGGAAATAACAGAATGGGTGTCAATTTTCCAAGGGGAAAATATCTGTCAGATGGCTCATGAGGGTGGTAATTCTATTGGTTGACAACACCTTAATGCAATAGAGGTGATGGTACCGTAGAGCTGGGTATCGTGATCCTAAAGGTAGATGTCAGAGGGTGTTACTGGGAGACGCAATTGTTCACGAAGGGATTAATTACATGACAATTTTGAACATATACCTGAAGGACCCATAGGACGACCATAATTGAATGGGATGTAATTCTTCATAATAAGTATCTGCACAAAAAACCAAATACACGAAGTGAAAAATATTTGATGATAAAGAACATTTGACAACTATTTGATAAAATTTACATTGAACACGCGTACCTATGCCTAGGGCTAGGGGAGGGCTCCCCAAGATGTATAAATGACTTATAAAATGGACAATACCAATGTGTGTATGAGAGTTCCAGGATCGTGTTGCCATGAATGGTGTGGAAAACATAGCTCCTGGAGGGGTATTGGAAGTTTGGGAGGGGGGTGTAAATATGGGTGTGGAGCACAAAATTCCACCTAATTTGTATTTTCACTCATTGAGCTCTAGTATAATTGTTTGGAAATGTTTGTGAGATTTGAGAGGTTGTGGGTGATCCGATTCAAGGGGAAAGAGATAGTAGTGAGTATTCAACACCTCCCACATTTTTTCTATTTTATGTTTTTGGAGACAGGGGTTGTACAACCACATTTATGAGTGGGGAAGAGACACTGTGTGAATGTCTAGATAATACATTTGTATACTTGCGTGGGTATAATCTGGTTTGTCATGCACTCTGCAAGGGAGGAATTGAAATAGTCACACGTAGGGTTGCACGTGATCTAGATGGATATCGGTGGCCACCCACCTTTTCCAACTAGCTCAAAAAAAAATTCTGACATTTTTGGCAATTTACTATTTTTAGCAGTTTTTACTTTCGAGGCCATTTTGAGGGCCTAAATGAAGGTTTTTTGGTAGATATCTCCTCAATGATATACAAAGGCACGTTTGAGCCCCCAAAATAAATCTCCTCAGTGATACCTTTCCAACGGGCTATCACATGCCTAAAACGGAGATCGTATGCAAAAGTTACAACCCCGAGAAGTTGATGTACTAGCTTACCCAAACGGGGCCCACATGACTTTTGGCGCTTCATCTCCTAGGGTTAGGTTTTTGGATGTATAGGATTTTTGGCATTCTTGCTTATTGTAAAAATGCCTTCAGAGCCTCATTGTAACTTTCTTCTTGAGAATGCGCGCTGTCATCACATCTCTTCTCAAAGATAAGCCGTCACCATTCCAACAAGCTTGTTTCCGCTGCATTTTACAGTTTCAGCTTATTTCGTTACTGAATAGAAAACCGGTTTTACTGTATCTCTGTTATTTTGTGTTAATCACCTATTAATAATCTATATTCATTTCGTTCTGCTCATAAAATCCGGATCAGCGCGACTGTTGCAATTTCTCTCGCGTAATTGAGCACAATTTTCTAGTGGAGGAAATAGTCACACAAGATTAAATGTCTTTTTAAGGTACAATCTTGCTAATGTAGAGGATTTATTTTTGGATTTTTTGGATGATTTTGGATAACTCAACTCTTTTTGGGTTAGCTACAGGTGAGAGATGATACTGTAGGATTTTGGTACGTTGTTGAGAGAGGGACTCGGAGAAACTTCGTAGACATGTGGGGGGGATGTCCAAATTCGGCATAGGTTGGCCCGCGTGAGTCTGTTGATGTTTTGTTTTGTTCCCTAGTGAGTTCATAAGAGGGGCTGCTTTAGTTTTTGGTTAGTATGTGGAGGCACAACCTTCATGATTTCATGGTTCATGGATATGAGGTCTGATTTTTAGTGAAGGTTGACATATATGTTTTGACAAGGATCTTGTTTATGGGTACAGATTTGGATGCACAGGCTCTCATATCCATGGGAGAGAGGGTGGAAAAGATGGCACTCCATCATTATTCTATTGAGGAGCCATTGAGTAGGGGTTCGATCATATTATCGGCCATTGAATCTTTGTTGACATGTGTGGTCTGTGACATGGTGGTAAATATATATGTGTCGTTGTGGATCCAACGGTTTTTTGGTTCACACTTGTCTATAGTGGAGAGATATTTATATAAGGAGATGTTTTTGTCAGTGCATGTCATGCACGCATGTATGGTTTCTTAATTGGACTAATGTGTGAAGATGAAATAAGGGGATTTTGGGTTTGGATCTATGTTGTGTAACATATTTCTAGAGAGGGTGGTATTGTTTCACCTGCAGGTGATTTTGGAGAAACCACCTGCATGTGAGTCATGACTGAGGCGGTGGGTGCCATGGGGCCTTCACTTAGCGAACCTATGACATATCACTTGCGTTCATGGGAAATTAATTAAGAATACCCCTAATTTCGCTAGATATTGATAAATACCTCCCAACATCCTTTTGTTGAACCCCCCTCCCAATACATTTTTCCAATAAAACAAACCCCTATTTTTACTAGATACCCTTTTTTATACTCCATAATACCTATAAACCCCTTGAGACCCCACATCCCCCCCCCCAATACCTATATTGAATTTATTTTTCATAATTAAAAAAACCCATATATGAATGAATGTGATAAGATATTGGTCCACAAGGTTAAGCCCCCATGGTGGGCATATCCTCTATCTAACCATGGAGGTTGGGAGGAGGGCTAGTATTTTACAGTGAAATTTGAGTGGCACTGGAGGCAACTTCCACTGATTATTTTAAAGTATCCATATGCAGGTATGGAATTTTGGTGAGACCCTAACATGGTTCTATCTCTGAGGGAGGTGTGGGACCAACAAGGTGAGTTTTTGGATATACGTTGTGTATTTTGATTTTTTTTTGTGGGTTTTTTTAATGGTTTGTAGTTTTATCGTGATGGAGAAGACTGATATATAGTGTGTTCTTTTTTTTTTTTCATATGTTGGAATGAGTAGTCGAGAGGACAAATTTTCCCGTGATGGAACTAGAGAGGTGCATGATGATGAGGGGAGGGATAGGAGACATCGATGGTGAGAGGATCAGGGGGTAGTCCCTATCCATGTGCCTTTGAGGGATGGAGTGGCTAAGTTGTGGTGAGATATGGATGATTTTCAACAAAGATTCGATCACATACTATGAGGTGTACCTGAGCCCCAATGAATTCATATCTAGGACAACGAGGTATTGGAACAATTTTTGGGAGAGAGATATGAGTGGTGGTCTCTGGTACGACGTGCTATGGTATATGGTCTGGTGGTGATGGGACACTTACCTCTGGGAGGAGGGGTTCCCCTTGCTGGTAGGGGACCACCAACAAACCCTTCGGTAAGGGAGTATTTAGAGCTTGGGGTGCCATAAGTGTATGATTGCATGTATGGGCATGGCCCACAATTTTATTTTGTACTATGATGTATACTGGCTGTGACCCCCCTTTTGTGGATACTGAGTACATTTTTTAGAATTTGGACTGGTGAGTGGTTCCATGGATTTGTATTTTTGTGAAATATTGTGGAACCTTATATATATATATATATATATATATGAGATATGGATTTTGGATGATGTTCTTGTTTTTATGCAGATGTGTTATGTGATGCTTTGTTGTGTGGATTATTTTGTTGATGTGATGGATGAATAATGCTAGAAATGTATGTGAATTTAATGTGACAAATGCCAATATAGGACTTGATTATCCATATGATATGCAACTAGGTTTAGACTACTAGGGATGTGCGTAAATGTAATTGATTCCAAATTTCTAGATAGAAGTCTAACATGTAGGTATTTGCAAAATAGGCATGGATAACATAATCAATACACATTGTTTAGCGGCAGGACAATGAGTTGGGAATCTAAGAGGACACTAAGGTGATCAATATGAAGGTGATTGGATTATGCGAGGAGACCAATCACAACGTCGTACTATGCTTGGTTATTGCTAGAAATACCTAAATCCATACCACTAGAGCGGAGTAGCACATGCATTGGGGTTTAAATGGCCCAAGATGTCGAAGCAAGATTCCAAGTCCATTGAATAGCACCATCGATGTACCCGATGTGGTAATCCAATGAATGATTCATCTGTCAAAAAAAGAAAAAAGGATCACATGTATGATTTTGTAAGGTTTTTGGAAAAAATACTAAAAACACTACAAGAATATACAGGATGAAGCCTAAGGTAGAGTGGCTACGCTAAGGGTAAAATTTCTTCAAGAATAACCCATTGATAGGATCCTTGAGAGTATCCCCTTCAAGGTGAGCCAGTATGTAGGATCCCTTTGTGAGGCAATGTTGAATGATAAATTCCGCCCCCCCCCCTAGAGGGACTCGAATTCACCATGGCCTAAGGTACCATATGCGATGTCATAGGCCAATACTAGATCTCCTTAATTAAATGAATGAAGTTTGACTTGTCCTTCAAAGATGGATTTGGAATGTTTCTTGGTTTCTTCATTGGTTTGTAATGAGGATCGTCAGTCCTCATCGATGGATTATAAGGCAAGCAAGTGTTTCTCCATGGGAGTGGTGTCAGACAGTATTTCTATCACAATCTACAATTTGGGTATCTTGCACTCGATGGAGAGTATGACTTTGACCTTGTGAACTAGATGAAATGGTGTGACCCCCGTGGTGGTTTTGGAAACCATGCGATATGCCCATAAATTAGAAAATAACATGTGATGCCAATTGGTTTTGTGCTTGTCCATTGTTCGTTGTAGCATTATTTTGAGGACTTTGATGATGACCTTGACTTACCCAATGGATTGAGGATTATATGGGGAGGCGAACTCATGAGTGAATCCTAAATTGGCAGATAACTCAATGAACAGTTCATTCTCAAAATGTTTACTATCGTCAGACATAAGTTGGAGGGGGATGCCAAAATGAGTGATGACATGGTTGAAGAAAATCAGACTATAATGTCTACCATGTTGTTGAACGTTGGCATAGCTTCGACCCATTTGGTGAAGTAGTTGACTGCGACTACTATGTATTTATTTCCATTATTGAATGAGGGGTTGCAATTCATGAAATCGATACCCCATTTACATAAGGGGTGTCATCGGACACAAGGTCTATGAGGAAAAATCAAAACCAAAATTTTCGATTCGATTCTCCCCAATGGAGTCGCCATATTCTATTGAAGGAAAATCTCGCTGCGGACAGGTAGATCTCCTCTTGAGAGCTAGGCTCTTAACTCTTAAGACAGAAGACACTTATCATGGACACTGACTTCCTTTTAGATCTATATAAATTAATGTATGATGAGGAAGGAGAAAAGAAGTACCTTTTACTAGTGTTTGTCCCTGTACTCTCTGAGTTGAGCTCCAATCTTTCGCTCCTCAATAAGCCCTGTAGACAAACAAGAGTACAACCACTTCCTACTCTACTGATATTAGCTTGAAATAGATCTATCTATTAGAGACAAGTTCATGTGATATTAAGCACAAACTAGAAAGAAATAGGCCAAGCGTGTCATATTGATGAGAACAACAATGAACGAAACTTACAACCATAGATGTGAATGCAGCAGCTTCGTCAAATCCCCTTTGTCTAACCCTTGTTCAAAAGATCCACGATCCGGATGACAACAACTTCATTGATTACTCTCCTCCAGTTCACTGTGTGTTTCCTATGAGATCATAGGTTTCATGCTTCTAATTCTTCCCCCTTTTCACCATGAGAGAGCCTACTTATATAGGTTTAGAGAGGCCTAACCCATTGAGGTATCTTTAGGGTAAGTTGAGGATTCTCCTCCTTGAGTCAGGGATTTTCCCTGAGATCATGGCTGGCCCAGGGGTTTGAATCCAACTACCTTCCAAGATTGAAAAGATCTTCCCCTTATTCTCCTCAACAGACCAACTGCTGCCCATAATAGGCAACGCTCCCTCAAAAGGGCCATCAGAGTGCTATAGCGCTCCCTAGTAGGCTTTAGGGGGGTGCCAACACTCCTAAATTCAATAGTGCTCCTCCAGAAGGGTTGTTCAGTGTTATAACACTCCCTAAGACTCTATAGGGGAGCACCAACGCTCCTAAGAGAGATATAGGGGAGCGTTCTCTTCTAAAAACCCAGATTCAATGGTTCTTTTAGATGGCAAGAGGTACCTAACTCTAGTTAACCATTCCTCTTCCTTCAAATCAAGTGTTTGAGGTATTTTAAGTGTCTTTTTAATGTCGTTATAAGTATGACATAGGCATCATGGAAGTATGCTTTGCTTGACACTTGCGACACTTGTGAGCAACATGCGACACTTGTGACACTTATCGAAGCGAGTAATGTTGATGTGTAACAAGGGGATAGCTACGATCATTGGACGTATGGGATCTAGTGGCTCCCTAGATTCATGCATATATAATTGACATTTTTCATAGTGCTTGATGACGTGAATGAATTCATGGAATAAGGTGGGACAAAAGTAACTATCCTAGATGACATTTTGGGTAGTGGACATACTAGAGCGGTGGCCTCCATAGGTGCCACTATGGCAGTCATTCAGGGCTCTTAATACTTTCTCGATGGTGAGGAAACAATGAAGTATAGTGTTTTACCCCCTTCGATAGAGAACATATCTAATGGGGAGAGATTGATGGGATTAATGGAAGATACAATGGTGATCATCTCGTGAGAGATGAGGACTAAATTTTTGTGTGAGAAGGTACACAAGAATGTCTTTGTACCATGGTTCATTGGATGAGATGAGGAAAAAATGTTCATCGGGAAAGTTCTCATTGATGGGTGTTCCTTTGGATTTTGATGGGACATATGCAATCAGCTCTGCGAGAACCAAGGCCTTTTTTCTATTAGGAGTGGTGAAATCTAGACCGTATTCCTGGAGAATGACAATCCATCGAGTGAATTTTCCATTGATTTGGCACTGAATARRCAAGTTTTCAWGGGATTGGAATCTGCCATGACTTTGGTAGTATGAAGCAAGATATAATCACATAGATTGTCAACTRYGAGAACAACTGCCAAGGCCAATTTATCCTCRTCATTGTATTTCAAAGATGGCCTTGAGAGGTTTTTGCTAATGTAGTAAATGACATGCTCACTTTAGTCATCACCTACCTGGACTAGAACACCTGTGACTGATACCTCTGAGATAGACAGATACATATGTAATATTTGTCGAAGYCTGGGGAACTAATCAAGGGGGATTTGTTGARTGCATCTTTCAATGATTTGAAAGTTGCTTGGGCATGTTGATCCCTTTGAAATGGGATATCACCGTGTATTARGGATAAGAATCCATGGGAGTGAATTGCGTAATCAAGAATAAAGCAACATTAGAAATTGGCCTTGCCTTGTAAGCCTTGTAGTTGGTGAAAATGATTGGGGGGAGGAATATCATTGATGGATTGGAATTTCAAGGTGTCTACCATGATTCCTTGCTAGGAAATGATGAAACTAAGTAGGCATCCTGTTGTGACTCAGAAAATGTACTTGGGAGGGTTTAATTGAATGTTGTATTGGTGACATCTATGAAATATAATCTGCAAGTCTTCCAAATGTTGTGATTTCTTCTTGGATCGAGCGGTGAGGTCGTCCAAGTAAGTGAGGATGATGTGGGAGAGATCATGGAAGACATAGATCACGGCTCGCTAGAATGTGGCAAAGACATTCTTGATCCCAAATGGAATGACATGATAAGTGAAAGTACCCCATGGGTAGTGAATGTGTTTTTGTATTGATCCACATGCCAGATCGGTATTTGGTTGTAGCTGAAAAATCCATCTATCAATGAAAGGACTTCATGTGTAGCATAAGTGTCGATTACTTGATCGATGAAGGGGGTTGGAAGTTGTCTTTGGGACAATCTTGATTGAGGTATTTGAAATCAGTGGAAACCTGAATGGTTCCTTATTTATTTTTGACTGAGATAGGGTTTGAGACCCAAGAAGTACATGCAATGGGGTAAATGAACCCCACAGAGCGTAACTTGTCGATCTCGGATTTGATAGCCATGGGTTTTGAAGGGTGTAATGGTAATTTATTTTGACGGTGGGGGAAACATAGGTCCATGTATTGATTCGATGCTCGACAGTGGATGGATTTAGTTTGGGAATTTTGGTATAGGATTAGGCGAAGATATCCCTAAATTCTTGAAAGCGAGCTTTGTAAGATTGAACTTCTTCAGGGGAGCATGCAACACCGAGAGTGATTTCTTCAAAGATGTCAGGTTTGAAAGATATGTCTATTTTGATTGTGGGAGATATTTTGTCCATAATAACCTCTTTAGAATCATCAAGAGTGGTGATTGGGTTCTTGAAGAAATCCACATTTCCTGGAGGGATGAATTCTTTGGTTTCAATCGCATAGAGATTGGTATCTATGTGGGGTTGAAATTCCTTTTGTGATAAGAAAAAATATCAATGGTACATGGAACCCCAAGGAAAATAAGTTGTTTTCATGGCCTCTAAGATGTCTTCATCTGATTGGAAGATATACGAGAAGAATGGATCTTCATAGGTATAAACTAGTAAGGGTGGCATGATGGCGTCTAATGTTTGGTTTAAGTCTGTTAGGGTGTTGTCATTTATAGAAAGTGTATAAGATGTAGAAGGGTGACCATCGCTTTCTGCTGGGGTGAGTTGACTAAAGAAAGGAGGGGGAGGGACTTCACTAGATGAAATTCACCATATTTCCATACATGTGTTTGGATCATATGTACTCGGTGGAGGAAAAATATAGTGTAAAGGTCTTACTAGAAAATTTGGTGGGTTCTATGGGAAGTCTTATGATCATCATGGTATATGTATTGTTGGCGGTACCAAAGGTAAGTATTCTGTCTTTGAAGAAGGGATGATGATATTACCCTCGGAGGGTAATGTAGTCGGTGTTTGAGGAAGTGATGTTTGAAGGGTTGTTCAAACATTTTGAAGGGAAGTCATGTGATGATCTCTGTATTCAACAATGAGAGGGCACATGTATATAAAATGGTCCATTTGGTGGAACAACACATAGAGGTGTCTCATTCGTTCATTTAATGATGTGGATATATAACAGATGTTAATCAATTTAGCGTCAATGGGGGGTGCTTGAGAGGGATCAAGAATTGATGTTTGTCATACTACTGCTAATGTTTCCTGGAATTGAAGGAGATATGGACAATGATGAGTGTAATAGACATATTATGAGCATAAGGCACATGCAAATTTGGTGTGTAGAAATTTCTTGCATGATTAAAAGGGTTTTACAATAGTGTTTGTGGTCATATTTGTTGAGGTAGGAAGTATTGGTGTTGTCTTTGCAAACTGAATTAGATTGCATAATCCAGGTAGTGTAGGGAATAGATTGGTAGGGTGTCCAACTATTTCATAAAGTGTGCATGGTGGTTGATCCTGAGGCTGATAAGTGGATCACTTTTTATTCTTGGTGCCCCTTTTGTTGGTATAGTTTCCCCCAACTATGTGAATGGTTGGAAGAGTTGTTGGTTGAATGTTCATTTGTGTGAGAAAATCCTTTGGTTGAGATGGTATGGATGGGACCGGTACCATAGAGGGTGGTTCTAGATACCATATTGGGATAATGATCACCATGTTTAGTAAGGTGAGATTACTAGGGACATAATCGACTGATATACCTGGTGGTGGGTAAAATAATGGTATTTGGGTTATGTATTAAGGGATAATTTTCCAAATGGGTATTTTCCCAATCATCGACAGGTTTTATTTAATGGGTTTCAATGTGGATGTGTTTGAGGTAGACGTAGGTGTGTGTGTGTTCCTCTATGGAGGTTTCATCACCTATCTCTAAACCATTTGATGAGACTACAGAAACTTGAGTTGAGTCTATGGGAGGGAGGAGGGGTGGACTTCCCTGATAATATCCCATAAGTGACGAGTCTTGAAATATTCCTTTCCCAACATCAACAACTGATGACAGATTGGATCTAACCTATATGACAGAGAGAATGTTGTCTATGTTCCCAGAATGATTAGGTTTTTTTGTGAGGCACACCACAACATACTAACACTATGGAGTTTTAGTGGGTACCCATACTACCAAAATTTTGTAAGGTACTATTCATTACTTACCCAACTAGTTATTCTCTAATGATATTAATGTTTGTACACAGTCTCCAAAGTCAAATTGAGGAAAATTCGGTTAAGAGTACCCAATTCCATTGCATAGGCCCTTTCTTTATGTCCTCATGAGACTTGAACACTTTTCAGAACAAAATCATCCACAACATTAAGCCCCAAGTCCTTATTCATACGACCCTGAGAAAATATCATCGACCCTCCTATTCCTGATAGAAAACCTTTTATTATACTCTATTGTTCTGATGATGATGCTTCTACAACATTGTTGTCGAGAAAATGCAACAAGAATTCCACCCATTGTGAGTTATATTCTAGATTTGATGATGATATCCTTGCTAGGACCAATCATACTGCTACACAAGTGTCAAAAGGGGACTAGCCTTCAAATTTGTAGAGGATAAGATTCTTTACAACATACGAGGTGGGCCCAAACATTACCCTGCATTCCGGTACAATCTAACATGACTTCCAATGGACATCGTATCTACATCATGTATTCTCATTAAATAAACCTTTTCATCGTCGGGAAACATCATGGAATTTCTTCCTATTATCTATATGAGACCTGCCGACGATGATATATATTGAGGAAAATCGTCGAAGATCTATCCCTAGAATTATTTGACGGTCCAGATTAACCAATTTTTTGATGACGACAATAGATATTTTTAAAGTAGATTTTCTTTTAACCTCATATCACCTAAATCCTCCATGGACATATTTTCGTGAAAGTATAGGGGAAGATTTTTTGCATGGGTTGCATAGGTAGTTGAAAAATGAAGTCTTATAAATGGATCGTCCACCATCACCTCTTGGCACACTTTTCGAAGATAAATATTAATATAAAATGCATCAGTCGTCAGAAAATGTCCTCATAATATATACATACAAATCCATCTCTTTACAACCTCCTGAAGCCGATATCGAAAAACTCTCCTCCCTATAGACTCTACTACCCCAACGATGCATAAATGGTAAAAAGCATTGATCTATCTTCGAAGAAATTAATGACGAACAGTATGATTATGACTGGGTTGAATATTTAATGCATTTTACATTAATTATACAAGGTTTGGGGAAAATTGATAATAGAATGACCATGTTAAAACATAATCAACATCGCTCAGTCTATTAAACCACTAAAAATGTGAACACTATTGTTGTAGAAGTTGGGTAAATTCCATTGTGAGTTGTAGATCTCGGGCTAACACGTATGTAGTCTACAAAGTTTGAAATTACTATTATCTCTAGAAAATTCAAAGGTGAATTAACTTGGTTTTGTGTGAAAATTTTCTTAGTTGAAAAATGTCTCGAGTACAGACTAGAAGAGAAAAGAACTAGGTAGTAGATAGGCCTACCCCCGCTTCGGGACAAGATTCCTTTAATATTACAGACATGAGTCACTGCAATGGGAGAGAGAACCATATGAGTGGTGAATTCACATTTTTTCATTTCTTTGGTTGGGTCAAGAGTAAACACCATAAATTTTTCATCCATTTTCCCTTTGATATAAACAACAATCAAAAGAAAATATTTGTAAAGCTAAAATCAAATAGACTCTTTTCTTTGCTAGGAATTGATTTGGATTATTTTAGGAATGATACGAAGGAAGATATATAATATAGATATAAAAAATACTTACATAGAGATATGGAAAGGAACATAGTAATAAAGTAAAGCTCAGATTCTATTAATGACTATCTGAAAAACAAAAGACTGTAAAATGCAAAAGAACACAAGCTAGCTAGAATGGTGGTAGCTTATCTATGAAAAGAGATGTGTCGGCTATGCTCATTCACAAGAATCCGGTTACAATTAGGCTTCAAAGGAATTTTTAACATAAATAATAAATGATAAAACCCTAAACATCCAAAAACCTAACCCTAGGAGCTGAAGTGCCAAAAGTCATGTGGGCCCTAATGGGGTAAGTTGGTACATCAACTTCCCGGGGTTGTAACTTTTGCATATGATCTCCATTTTAGGGGCACGATATCTTGTTGGAAAGAAATATTTGAGGAATACACATGTTTTCATCACACTTTTGCTAATTCCTATAGTGTGACTATGGTGGGCCCAAAAAAATTTGTTTAGGGCCTCAAAGCGGCCCTAGAAATTTAGGACTCGAAAACTAGGAAAAAATTACAAAAATGGAAATTAGTCTTTGAGCTAGTGGAATAGGTGGGTGGCCACTGATATCCAACTGGATCATTCCTCCCCCATTAGGAAGAAATGGTCTCCATTGCATCAAGTGACTACATCATATGAGGAAACGTTTGTTGAACCTGAAGCCTAGTGAGCCACTTTCCCTGATGAAGAAATTGCCCTGTTTTGAGGACCTGATAGAGTTTGATAGTCTATTGGAGGGTGTCCTTTGTCTTGGTGCCCATGATCTGATTAACTATCACCTTTTCGATGCAGGAAGGATTGATTTTTTTAGGGGACAACTTCTTGACCGCATCTGAAGTGTCCAAGAGAGGTGGGAAATATTGTTAGAGCAGTTCCACATTAAATACTGAGTGTAATCCAAGGAAAGGAGGAATACTTAATTCAAAAGAATTCTCATCCATAATGTTGGTGATGGTGTAAGGTCTGTATCGGAGTGGGAAAAACTTATGATGGGGTCCTATGAGACACTCGTTCTACAAATGAAACCAGACCTTATCTCCCACCTAAATATTTTGCGGTATCCGATCCTAATAGTGGCGTTGCTTGTACTTGGTGTTGGATTTCTGCACAATATCATGAACTTGTTGTTGGATGCGCTAAAAAAAATGGCTTCCCAATTAGCCTCTTTCTGATCATGGGAGGACTCTTCCTGTGTGGCTGCAATGGGAAGAGCTACATCAATGGGGGCCAATGGTTGAAACCCCAAGCACACCTAAAAAGGGATGTGCCCAATAGAGTTGTGGAGGGATATGTTGTATCTATGTTGAACATAAGGAAGGATTTCATCCCATGTTCATGGATGTTTAGAATTATACACTCATAGGATATGGACAATCATCTTGTTGACTACCTTTGTTTTTCCATCAGTCTGTGGGTGGAAGGTAGTCGATTTGGTCAGGTTGGTGTCCATCATCGACCATAGGATGGACCAAAAGGTGCTCAGGAAAATACTATCTTGATAAAAGATAATAGTTTGTGGTATCTCAAAATGAACCCAAACACGTGTGAAGAAGATCTTGGCGGTTGTCTCGGCTATGATGCTCTTCTTGCAGGGTGCCAAAATTTCCATCTCAGAGAATCGATCGATGACCACGAAGACAAAGTCATTCCCATGCTTGGTTGAAGTCATACTGCATGTAGTCCATGGTGATGGACTACCAAGGCCTAACTGGAGTAGGAAGAGGGGTGTATAGCCCCTGTTTATTGATGGTGGGCTTGGCAATGGAGAAGGAGGTGCAGGATCTGGTGTACTTGCGAACATCTTGTCGAATATTTGGCCAATAAAAATGTTTCTACAGTACTTCCACTGTCTTTTATACACCAAAATGTCTCACTTCCTAGCTATAATGAGCTTCCCATATCAACTTCACATGCTCGCTTGAAGGAACATAAAGGTGGCTTAGATGGAATAATAATCCATCCTGGAGATGAAAGCTAGGAATTGTTTTTCCCGCGCTCAATTTTTGATAGGAAGTAGAAAATTCAAATCTGTTATTGTATAATTGTGGTCATCTAGATGTTTCATGTCCATAGGAGTTGATAACTGTGGTGAGCTCTGCCACCGAGGGTCAACTAAGGAAATCTGCGACATGGTTGGTGCTACCCTTCTTGTACTTAATATTCAAGTGGAATTGTTGTAGGTA
The DNA here is from genome assembly GCA_009831015.1 of Picea engelmannii. NCBI lineage: Eukaryota > Viridiplantae > Streptophyta > Pinopsida > Pinales > Pinaceae > Picea > Picea engelmannii. The sequence continues at coordinate 91,698 of ML787091.1, forward strand.
TGTGGCCCACTTATGATGGATGTCATTTTGTAACTTTCCTTGTGTCTGCATGAATTACAGGTGACGGTGATCAGTGTGGATGATCGTTCCCTTCCCCAGAATGTAATTCTTCCACTGTCGACATGCCTGCATAATGGAGTGCATATCTTTGTCATAGGTGGGGTATATTTTAACATCAATAGATAGAGTTTCATTGTGATAGGCTACTAGATTCCCATGTTGAATGAGGGATACACTGATAGCATAATATGATGCATATGTCTCAATCTCAAATGGTTGTTGCAGTTCTTGTAGAATGAGGACTAGTGCTGAGAAAAGACGAGATTTCAAATCCTCAAATTCTTTCTATTGGGGAACGAACCACAAAAAATTGGTCTTTGTGCCACCCTTGGTCACATTTATTAGGGTCCAATCTATATGAGAGAACCCCAACACAAATCATTAGTAGAAGTTAGCAAGGCCTAAGAAGCTACAGAGCTTGGTCATTGTCTTTGGGGTTGACCAATTATGGATGAATTGGGTCTTTGTTAGATCCACATGTAAACCCTTATCATCCACGATGTATCCCAAATATTGGATTCTCTGCATGTCGAAGAAACACTTCTCCAAATTGGCATATAAATTGTTCTTTCGTAGGGTTCCCAATACCTATTGAATGTGCTCCAAATGATCCTCCCAAGTTTTGTTGAAGATGAGGATGTCATGCAAATATACAACCACAAAGGAGTTTGTGAATGGCTGTAATATATGATCCATCATCCGCATAAATCTGGGTGGGGCATTAGTCAAGTCGAAAGGAATGAACAACCACTCAAAGAGGCCTTCTTTGAACTTGAATGTTGTCTTCCACAGATCAATTTTCTCAGTCGGCACTTGGTGGTAACCTAACTTCAAATCAATTTTACTGAAAAAATTGGATCCCTTGGGATGATAAAGAAGATCATCAATCTGAGGAATTGGGCACTGGTTCTTAATTGTGATCTTGTTCACGACTCTGTAATCAATACAAAGTCACCATGTCCCATCCTTATTCTGTACTAGAAAAATTGGGCTCCCGTAAGGTGAGGAGCTTGGTATTATGTGGCCCTTCAAAATTAGCTCTTGAATCTGACATTTGATTTCTTCATTCTCCATAAAAAAACATTTGTATATAGGACCATTGGGAATAATAGCACCGAGTTTCATATCAATTAATTTCTTTACCTGACAGTGCACAGGTACCCTAGTAGGCGAGGAAAATATGTCTTTGTACTAGACTATTCCATCCACTTGTTGTTGCTATGCAGAGAGACCTGGTACAGAGGTTTTGGAGGTTGCAATGACCTTCCATTCACCTTCTGATCGAACCATACAGAGGAAAAATATCATGGTCTGAGAAACCACCTTTCTGCACTGCTTCACAGGGATCATAGAAACCACAGTATTTGGGACTACCTCTGGTACCCTGTAGAGTTGATATCCCAAAGTAATAGTGATACTATGGGGCCTAGATTCATAAACAACATGACACTTCCACATATATGGTTGTCCTATAAAAACATCACAAACTTCAAGTGGGGAAACATCACACAATACCTCGTCTTTGAAGGGTTTTGTTAACTCCCAAAATGAAACCGTCCTTTTGGTCAAGTTTTGTGGTGGATAGCATGGCTATCGGTAGTGTACTCAAGTCATTTTTGAGTTTTAATAGCTGTAAAACTTAGGTTTTGGTTTTTGTCTTAGAAAATAATATGACCCATAAAGTCTTATTTTCAAAATTTTCATAATTCACTTTCAACAGCTAACGTGTGTCCAAAAGTTGAGTGTTAGCTGTGGAAAGTGGCGACTTTCAGCAGCTAAGGAGCGCTTCTCATAGGTCTGTGTGATGTTGAAAGTGGTGAATTTCAAAATATCCAAGAATCAGTTTCACGGGTCGTGTGCTGGTGAAAGTGTAGACTTTCCACAGCTACGGAGCAGTGCTTTCAAGGTCGTGTGTTGTTGAAAGTGGCGACTTTCAGCAGCTAAGGAGCGCTTCTCATAGTTATGTGCACTGTTGAAAGTGGTGAATTTCAAAATATCCAAGAATCAGTTTCGCGAGTCGTGTGCTGGTGAAAGTGCAAACTTTCCACAGCTACAGAGCAGTTCTTTCAAGGTCGTGCGCTGTTGAAAGTGGAGATTTTCCACAGCTAACGGGGGTTTTCCACAGGGCCTTGCGCTGTTGAAAGTGGTAAATATCAACAACTAAGGGGCGTTTTCCACAGGCCGTTGGCTAAAGGAAGAGGGAATCACGTGCGTGATATCCACGTCTAAAGGAAAGTGATGATATGATCATCCCACGTCAGGCAAATCCAAATCATGCGCTGATGAAAGTGGGTAATGATGGAAACTCAAATTCTACACGTAAAAATAGGATTGTGATGTGAATCCGGCTCAGAAACTCACACTCCACAATCATGGCATCAGGGATGGCAAGTTCGAGTCCAGTGGTGCAGGTACAGAGGATGTACCGCCGGCCTGACAACATCAAATCAAAACGTTGTTTCCATATCACACATCGTTCATGGAGGTCTGTTAAAGTTTCATTTGTTTTTAAAACAGAGTCGACGCCCAAAGTGCTTTCAACACCGCAGAACCTCGGCTCGAACAACATTTGCAGGGGTTAATATACAGAATTGTTGGGATTTTCGAGCTACAGAATGGCGAGGAGATGCAGCGGTGCTCTACTTAGGAGAGAGTTGGATAGCCTGTCCTTTTTACAGACACATCCCGAAGTCCAGAATCATTTTTCGAATGCAGGGTGTATCGAATTCGTTGAGAGGTTGCAAAAGGGTTGCCACCAGTCTACAACAGAAGCTTTTGCTAAGACTTTCGATGGGAACAAAGATCTTGTTGGGTCCATGGAAATTAGAGTATCTGAAGTTGTCATTGCTACAACAACAAACCTACCAAGAACCGATCAGAGATGGTTTAAAACCACTGCTCCCAAAAATTTGGATTTCAGAGCTTATTCGAAAGAGGGGTACAGCCACAAGGCATGGAAAAAAGGTATGCTAGCTTCCTATCTAGAAGAAGAATGGCAGGAGTTGTTCAAAGGCATCCAACTGTACATTACCTCAGAGGGAAGGTATGATAAACTTATGATGTATCACATCAAACTCCTGGACCATTTCACAGGCAAGACTCCCCTTAATTTACCTTTTTTCCTACATAAAAGTTTGACTAAGGTTTGCAAGAAGATTAGGGCTCAACCCTTGAGCATAAAAAGTACTCTATGTCACTTCGGCCTCATAAAATTAATCATCCTGGAGGAATTGAAAGAGAAGGGAAGGAGCTGGGATTATTTTCTATTCTGGGAGGGTTTTGAAACACAGGCCCAACCGGCAAACGAACCAGGGAAAGGTTCAAAGAAACAGTCTTCTCCTCAAAGTAGTTCAAGAAAAAGAAGGACCCTGCCAGGACCTCCTGAAGACAGAATTTCTGGAGAAAATCCCCGTAGGTCGAAGAAAAGGTTAAAATTTGAGCAGAACACAGAGAAGACCACAAAGCGTCCTACAGAGCAGAGTAGAGAGAAGAGAACCAATATATTGAACTTGCCCTATTCAGACTCAGAATCAGAACAACAAGATAAATGCCCTGTCACCAAAAGTCCTGAGCAGTCAACTAAGTGTGCACAAAACTATGAGACC
>ML787091.1:124902-163439 GCA_009831015.1 Picea engelmannii
GTCGAAGCTGTAATATGTTTTACATTAATTATATAGGATTTGGGGAAAATTGATAATAGAATGACCATGTTAAAACATAATCAACATTGCTCGGTCTATTAAACCACTAAAAATGTAAACACTATTGTTGTAGAAGTTGGGTAAATTCCACTGTGAGTTGTAGATCTCGGGATAACGGTATGTAGTCCATAAACTTTGAAATTATTGTTATCTCTAGATATTTCAAAGGTGAAGCAACTTGGTTTTGTGTGAAAATTTTCATAGTTGAAGAATGTCTCGAGTACAGACCAAAAAAGAAAATAAATAGGTAGTCGCTAGGCCTACCCCTGCTTCGAGACAATATTCCTTTAATATTACAAAAACGAGTCACTACGAGGGGAGAGAGCACCATATGAGTAGTGCATTCACATTTTTTCATTTCTATGGTTGGTTCAAGACTAAACACCATAAAAGTTTCATCCATTTTCCCTTTGATATAAACAACAATCAAAAGAAAAGATTTGTAAAGCTAAAATCAAATAGACTCTTTTCTTTGCTAGGAATTGATTTGGATTATTTAGGAACGATATGAAGGAAAATATATAACATAGCTATAAAAAATACTTACACAAAGATATGGAAAGGAACAATGTAATAAAGTAAAGATTAGATTCTATTAATCACTATCTGAAATACAAAAGAATGTAAAATGCAAAAGCACACGAGCTAGCTAGAATGGTGGTAGCTTATCTATGAGAAGAGATGTGTTGGCTATGCTCATTCGCAAGAAGCTGGTTAAAATTAGGCTCCAAAGGAATGTTTAACATAAAGAATAAATGAGAAAACCCTAAACATCCAAAAACAAAACCCTAGGAGTTGAAGCGCCAAAAGTCATGTGGGCCCCGATGGGGTAAGTTGGTACATCAACTTCCTAGGGTCGTAACTTTTGCATACGATCTCCATTTTAGGTTCATAATAGCTTGTTGGAAAGAACTATTTGAGGACTACAGATGTTGTCATCACACTTTGGATAAAGCTTATAGTGTGACTATGGAAAGACCAAAAAATGTTGTTTAGGGCCTCAAAGAGGCCCCAGAAGTTTAGGACCCAAAAACTAGGAAAAAACTACAAAAATGGAAATTGGTGTTTGAGCTAGTGGAATAGGTGGGTGGCCATCGATATCCAATTGGACCATGCCTCCCCACTTAGGAAGAAATGGTCTCCATTGTGTCAAGTGACTACATCAGATGATGAAACTTCTATTGAACCTGGCGCCTAGTGAGCCACTTGCCCTGATGAAGAAAATGCCCTGCTTTGACGACCTAATAGAGTTTGATAGTTTGTTGGAGGGTGTCCTTTGTATTGGTGCCCATGATACGATAAATTTTCACATTTCCGATGCAGGAAGGATTTATTTTTGTAGGGGACAACTTCTTAGATGCATCTTAAGTTTCCACGAGAGGTGGAAAATATGGTCAGAGCAGTTCCACATTAAAACCATGTGTAATCCAAGGAAAGGAGGAATGCATAACTCAAAATCATTCTCACCCACAATGTTGGTGATGTTGTAAGGCCCATATTGGAGTGGGAACAACTTTCGATGGGGTCCTGTGAGACACTCTTTTTGAAAATGAAATCAAAACTTATATCCCACCTGAAATTTTTACGGTACCTGATCCTAATAGTGGCACTGCTTGTACTTGGCATTAGATTTTTGCACAATATCATAAAATTGTTGTTGGATGTTCTATATGCGCTCAAAATATTTAACTTCCCAATTAGCCTTTTTTTGAGCATGGGATGACTCTTCCTTTGTGGATTCAAAAGAGCTACGTCAATGGGGGACAATGGTTAGAAACCCAAGAAAACTTGAAGAGGGATGTATCTAATAGAGTTGTGGAGGGATATTTTGTAGCTATGTTGAACATAAGGAAAGATTTCATCCCATGTGCATGGATGTTTGGAATTATGCATTCCTAGGATATGGACAATCATCATCTTGACTAACTCTGTTTGTCCATTAGTTTGTGGGTGGAAGGAAATCAATTTGGTCATCTTGGTGTCCATCATCGACCATAGGCTGGACCAAAAGGTGCTCAGGAACCTACTTCCTTGATCGAAGATAATAGTTTCTTGTAACTAAAACTGAACCCAAACATGTGCAAAGAAGAGCTTGGAGGGGGTCTCAGCTATGATGCTCTTCTTGCAGGGTGCCAAAATTTCCATCTTAGAGAATCGATCGATAACCACGAAGACAATGTCATTCCCATTCTTGGTTGAAGGTATACTAGACATGTAGTCCATGGATATGGACTCCCAAGGCCTAATCGAAGTAGGAAGAGGGGTGTATAGCCCATGTTTCTTGATGGTTGGCTTGGCAATGGCACAGGATATGTAGGATCTGGTGTACTTCTGAACATCTTGTCGAAGCTTTGGCCAATAAAAATGTTTTTGCAGTACTTCCACTGTCTTTTCTACACCAAAATGTCCTTCTACCTGGTTGTAATGAGATTCCACAATCAAATTCACATGCTCTCTTGAAGGAACATAAAGGTGGCTCAGATGGCATAATAATCCATCCCGGAGATGAAAATTGGTATTTTTTTACCTGTGCTCAATGTCTAATAGGAAGTAGCAAAGTCATATTCGTTATTGTATAATTGTGGCCATCTATATGTCTCATGTCCAGAAGAGTTGAGAACTGTGGTGAGCACTGCCACTAGGGGTCGACTAAGGAAATCTGCAACATGGTTGGTGCTACCCTTGTTGTACTTAATATTCAAGTGGAATTGTTGCAGGTATGTGGCCCACTTATGATGGAGATCATTTTTTAACTTTCCTTGTGTCTACATGAATTGGAGAGGCCAGTGATCAAAGTGGATGATTGTTTCCTTCCCCAAAATGTAATGCTTCCACTATCGACATGCCTGCATAATCGAGTACATATCTTTTTCATAGGTGGGGTATATTTGAACATCATCAGATAGATTTTCATTTTGATAGGCTACCAGATTTCCATGTTGAGTAAGTATTGCACCGATAACATAATCTGAAGCATATGTCTCAATCTCAAGTGGTTGTTGCAGTTCTAGTAGAATGAGGACCGGTGTTGAGAAAATGTGGTATTTCAAATCCTCAAATGATTTCTATTTAGGCACGGGCCACACAAACTTGGCCTTCACGCCACCCTTGGTCACCTGGTTTAGAGTCTAATATATTTTAGATAACCCCAACACAAAATGTCGATAGAAGTTAGAAAGGGACAAGAAGCTATAGAGCTTGGTCATTGTCTTTGGGGTTGACCAATTATGGCTGACTTGGATCTTGGTTGGAGCCACATGTAGACCATGGATGATTTTAGGGGCTAAATTTCACTCATGGGCTAATTTTCCATGGTTTTTCCAAAAACAAGATTCGCTATTTTAAAAATGATTCTCCCAAATTCTATAGGATACAATTATTTTACCTTAAAAATCGCCAAAATTTTATAAAAACTATATAAAATCCTTAGAAATTTGAATAGTTTTACAAAAATATCGCCAATCATTTATAGTTGTCATATGAAGGATTAGTAATATTTGTCGAGGTTTCTACTTTTTAAAATAAATTTCCATCCTTAAAATCATCCCTGATGTAGACCCTTCTCATCGACGATGTATCCAAAATATTCTATTCTCTACATGTCGAAGAAACACTCCTCCAAATTGGCATATAACTCATGATTTCGTAGGGTGCCCAATACTTGTTGAATATGATCCAAATGCTCCTCCCAAGTTTTTCTAAAGATGAGGATGTCATCCAAATATACAACCACAAAGGATTTTGTGAATGGTCTTAATATATCATCCATCATATGCATGAATGTGGTCGAGGAATTAGTCAAGTCGAAAGGAATGACCAACCACTCAAAGAGTCCTTCTTTGGACTTGAAGGTTGTCTTCCACAGATCAATTTGCTCAATTGGTACCTGGTGGTAACCTAACTTCATGTCAATTTACTGAAAAACTTGTCTTGCTTGATTTGATCAAGAAGATCATCAATCTGGGGAATTGGGAATCAGTTCTTAACTGTGATCTTTTTCATGGATCTGTAATCAATACAAAGTCACCATGTCCCATCCTTCTTCTGTACTAAAAAAATTGGGCTCCTAGAAGGTGATGTGCTTGTTATCATGTGGCCCTTCAAAATTATCTCTTGAATATGGCATTTGATTTCTTCATTCTCCATAATAGAACATATCTATACAGGACCATTGGGAATAAGAGAACCGAGTTTCATATCAATTGAGTGCTTTACTTGACAATGCATAGGTACCCCAGTAGGGGAGGGAAATATGTCTTTGTACTCCTCGACTATTCCATCCACTTGTTGTTTCTAAGTAGAGAGACCCTGTGAAAAAGTTTTGGAGGTTGGTGTGACCTTCCGTTCACCTTCTGATTGAACCATACAAAGGAAACATATATCGGTCTAAGAAACCACCTTTCTACACTACTTCACAGAGATCAAAGAAACCACAATATTTGGGACTACCTCCGGTACCCTGTAGAGTTGATGTCCCAAATTAATAATTACACTACGGGGCCTAGATTCATAAACAACATGATCCACATATACGGTTTTCCTATAAAAACATCACAAATTTCAAGTGGGGAAACATCACACATTACCTCATCTTTGAAGGTTTTGATGTCGTATTGCAAGAGACATTGTTGGCTGATGCAGATGTCCTATCCCTCGTTGAACCAACCGATGGTGTATGGTTGAGGATGTTGCATCATTGTCAAGTTAAACCTCTTGACAACCTCTGATGAGATCAAGTTCTTCTGGCTACCGTTTTCAATAATGAAATGGATTGGGGTTCCCTTCACCCACATCTGTGAGTGGAAAAGACACTCCTCTTCTTCAGGTTCCTCCATTTCCTATGGCAGGAATTTTGTGGTAGCGATGGTGATGTTGTTCTAGAGTCTGTACTTAAGGCTTAGAAGTACAGTGTCTAGGAATACGAAAATGAGTAAAGGGTAGAGAAGGAAGAAACGTCAACTTTCAGCAAGGGAAACTAGGGATGATTTATGTGTTGGCATTGTCTAGCTTCCAACTGTTCCTGGATGTTTATATCCTGTTCAATTGTTGCCCATGAATGTTCGAGTTCAACCCGGGTAGTGGTTGTTTTAAGAATAGTATCGAAAAGGTTTAAGGCAATATGTGTTTGATCTGATAGTCCGGGTTCGACATTAGGCTGTCTTGATACAGGGACAGTCATGGAGGAACAATAAAATAAGAAAACCTCAGGGGGAATTTAAGTGTCGTCTCAATTCGGTTGTATAAAAGAGATTTTATAGTTTTAGGAGTGAAAAAGGGGTGCAAACCAAAGGCCCTTTCCCGTAACTAAATTATACTTAAATAAAAATGTATGAGGTGGGATAAAACATTAAGCTGACTATCGAGTAAGGCTCCTATCAAGGGAGAATCTCACATATAAACAGAAGAAGAAAAATGTAAACAAATAATCTGTTGAAGCATAAAATATATATAGAATTCTGAAAGTGTTGACTGGTCTTATACCTGCTGATAGCTGATACAGAGGAAAAACAGTAAACAATATAGAAAACCAAATATCATTCACTATAGTAGAGGTTGTACTAAATTATAGCGAAGCATTCATCAGATACAAATATGAAATGAAACGAAATATGAGATACAGGGAAACAAACTCATAACACAGTTGTGACGGAATTGAGAATCTTTGGATTTGCTTTATATTAACTCTCAAAATGGAAAACCTCTATTACAATTGACACAAAAAGGTCTAGCCCTGGTTCTTTCTTTTGATGGTATATTTATACAGTTTTACATAAGATGGAATCTCAATTGTTGCAAAATTTTCAGTTATGATAAGGAGGAGAGAATTCATTCCATTTCTTCATCTCTGTCTTTATTTGGTGCCAGAAGCTTGTCCTCGTGCATGCTCGGTACAAGTGACACATCTTTCCAGCAACCGAGATATCAGCCTTGACGGTTCTGCTTGACAATTGGCTTCAAAAGAGTAACAATCTCGGGCTAATTGCGGTAACCTTTCTTCCATCTGTCTATCTATGATGTCGATAGCACACAATTGTACACTTGGTTTAATCATACATTTATCTATTTGAACTATGTCTGCCATAGTTACTTGTGAGATCTCGGTCGAATCCCTTTCCTCTTTTTCATTTAAATCAAGTGAGATTTTCGCTATATTTATTTGACTTAATGCCTCAGCATTACCTTCGCTATCAATGCCTAACAGATTACCACCTATAGAACCAAAAGCCTCTTCTAAAGATTTTGTTACCCTCTTAGCTTGCAACTTACCTTCTGAGATACTGTGCTCCCATTATTTTAATAAAATATTTCCTCTGGTCTGCTCCAAAATGGAAAACCTGGGAGTACTTCCTGATTCCTTGTTGTTTGTAGCTATTACAGCCTCTTGAAAAGCGACCCGAGCTACTCCAGCTTCTCTTTCTCTGAAAAATAAATTTTCCAAAACTTGATTAACAAGTAAGCAGTTGTCCCGAATCACCTCTACCTTGGCGAGTAAATTTCGCTAGGCCATAGAAACTTTTCTCTGAATCTCCATCGCCTGGGACTGGAACATCCCAATATTTATAACTTTACTTTCGATGATTTCCACTCTAGCCTGTAGCCATTCGATGAAGTCTTTTTGTTGGCTCGCTTGTATCTGATCATTCTGAACAACCATCTCTGCTTGTTCAACCTTAGTCTTGAGTAGCTCTATCTCACTTTTATCGGCCAACCTTGCTTGTTCTATCCCTACACTCGCCTGGTCCTTGGAAGCCTCCTCTGTTGTGGCTAGTCTGGCTTCTAGGGTTTTCATGAGGCGATTTTTTCGTTTCAGCTGGTTTTTCAAAACCCTGACTGAAAATTGATTCATTGTGGCATATGTCCCTAATGTCCCAGCTATTTCTGTCGTGAACTGTTCATTCTTCTTGTCTTTCCCATCAGTCAATACTTTGTATTTCTTGGCTATCGATTCCCCTTCCTGATAGAATTCTCTCTTTACCACAGCGTTTCTCTTCTTATCAAAGAATAACTCATTTGGAGGGAGCTCTTCCACCCTTATAGACCTCAATTCTTCATTTAAAATCCACCCTGTGTCAATATTTCCCTGAGTTGACTGCAAGGGAGTAATGGATGCGATGGGATCTCCGATTTTCTTAGTTGATTGCCCCAGAGTAGTAACTGGAGTCTGCTTTTTCGGCGGGTCGAGAGTCTTTATCTATGCTTTCAAACTCTTAGTTTTCTCTTCCGCATCCTGGTGTTTTTCTTGACTGGGTGTCGCATCTTTGGAGCCTTCGGCATCTTTTTGTTTCACCTCCGCTGTACTCGGATTCTCACCCCATAATACTGCGGGAAGACAACTGCATCTATGTTCTTGGAATTTCATAACATCGGCCCTCTCTTCAGGTGCCAGGGTTTGTATCTGAGCTAAAATCTCGGCATAAGATCTTGTGCCTCGAAAAATGTTATCCGAGGGTGAATTTTCGTGTTCAAATCTCTTGAGTCTGCAACTAGCCAAATGATTACTTACGACCCTTTGCGGATCGTGCCTCTTGAATTCAATAAGAACCAATTTTAGGTCTTCCAGGGCTGTTGCCTCAACTTTAGCATGCCCGAAATCTAACAAAGAATATGAATTTAAATGAACAGGAAAAGGTGGCCATACCTTCTTTGAATATCCCTTAAGCTCCTTGCTTATGCCACCGATTATTGTTTATCTAGCAACCTCACAACAAGCCAGCTTGTCGAGGATGAATAATGGCAATGCATGTGGGGGAACAGAAGCCCCGAAAACTATGATATATGAGAATTCGACTTCTACATACCAGTCAGCTATACTGCTCAATTTCATCACTATACTGTCCGAGATCCTGGGTGGCAGGAGGCCGAAAATAGTGACATGCAGCGGTAACATTACCCAGTTAAAGATTTCATATATGAAATCTGTCGCTTTGTTTTCTCACAATTTTGAATGATAGACGTGGATGGGCTCATCCTCTGCTAGATTCCAACTCCAACTCATTAAGGGAAAGGGTGTTAGAAAGCACACGGTGTCCATAATGTATGCGGACATAAAAAACGAATAAATCTTTCCTCTCTCTTTATGCACCCGATACTCTATAACTCGACTGGTCAAGCTATCAGACAACATTTTTGCCCAGACGAAGGAATAGCCTTCGACGACTTGATGTATTAGAGGCACCCATTGAAGAAAGAAATGTGAGGTGTCCTCTCTCCCGTATAATCTGCAGGTCATCATAGCTATATACTTGAACTGTGGTTCCAAGGAAGCTATTGAATATATACCATTACTATCTTCCCTGAACTTTGCAGGGTGCGAAACCCAATCTCTGATTAAGTTGGACATGGTCTTGTCATACTACACACATTCCTTCTATTTGAACTTCTCCAAGAATTCGTCATCGTATGTAAGGTCGGACACGGTAGGCAACTTGTACATAGCCTGCAGTTGTTCGGGTCTGAAAGTCTCGATGGTGACCTTCTGCTCATTGATGATGGTTATGGTTGGTATGTCTGCATGGTCTAATGCCCACCAGACCATATCATAGTAAGGGAGCAGTCATGGCCTAGCCGCTACTTTATGCATTCTCGATTGAACGACGATCTTATATTTGGTGGTTATGTCGTCTTTTTCATTGTCACTTGAATCATCAGAATAATCCACTAATTCGGCCTGTAGAACATCAGAGAAAAATGACCAGTTCAGGACAGAGTCAACACTTCGAGGTGAAGTATCAACGACGTTGTCTGAACCTTGTTCTGAAACCTCAACGTTGGCTTTAGATGCTTTTCGCGGGGCCATGATGGGAGATCCTGCTTTAGCTCTTCTGCGATAAAAATATGTATACATACAGAAATTAGTTCACTGAGAAAAGTGTTCTCTGCGTAATATAGAAATGAATTTTTTATAACGAATAAAAACTCTATATATTCAAAAATTCGGTACTTTTTAAGAACAGATCGGTCAAATCACGCTTAAATATAAATTTAGCAATAAATACCCAATCTTTACTCGTCGATTTGCCTTGTTTCTAATCAATGCCATAAATTTTGGTGGTTTGAAATGTCAGTTGGCGTAAGGAAGAATTAAGACTGCCTTGTAAACCTTGCATGCATCAAATCACGGGAAATACTGGCTTAGTTCAATTAATCAGGTTTTACCAAAGTTAATTAATCTTTCGGTACTCGCTGCATCGGGAATTTTTGCTTTAACCCTTTGAACCTATAACACCCAAAATTGCGATGATTGACTTTGGTTAAATAAAAATGTAATTGTGATTAGGCGCTTAATTAATTATGTGATTATTTATATCACAATTTCGCGACTCGGAGCTTCGAAGGTATAGCTTCCGGGAAGTTTGTATGCCGAGTTGCGAAACTGCGAGATCGCAATGGTATGTTTTAATTAAAAGAGAGGATAAGATCAGATTAAAGGTTTAATTAATTATGTTCATATCTTTATCATGACTTCGCTAACCACGACTAATCTTTTACCTTTAACCTTAACGCGGGTTACTAAAACAAGAAATTTGTGGTTTCAGCTATCGGGGTTACGACAGTAAGACTTTTGGATTTAGTAAACACCAAGACGCGAAACCCCGATGATGCTTAACCATAATTTAGGGAAGTTTTACTCTTGTTACTGATCTGGGTAAAATTTTAAAATGATTTTGCCATTTTGTTGTTCGGGACTTGTGAACTATGTGATCTATAGCATCCGACATACGAAATCCCGAGGTAGAACAAAGGGGGAAAAATATTTGACGAAAAGTAGAACTCGCCTCAAGAGTATGATAACTATCGTTTCTCCTGTGATAAGACATTAGAGATTTTGAAACCACAGATGGAAAATATGAAAACCATCTTTCGATTTCGAGCATTAAGACATGAAATTCGAGACGGGCTAAAAAAAAAAACAAAGGCAGCTCCAACATAGGCTCCAACTAGGGATCTCGTTTTCTTGTCAGACGGGAAGAACAGTAGACCACATGCCGATATTGGGTAAATGGAGTCAATGGCTTCAATTAAGAGAAAGGGTTCCTGAGAACAGGATATCGAAGGGGAAAGAGACTTCGTTTTTTACCCCTGAAAAGCTTTTCAAACTCAGATACTTTTTTAAACTTAGTCATAGTCCCTTTCACGACTTTCCCCTTCCCATTACTGAATTCAGTTCTGCCTTAAGACAATCAAAATAGTTCTAGGAGAACCAACAGATCTTGTGGCTATTAGCTTGCATCAAAAGAAGAAGATTATATGTTTTTAATCAGGAAGCCCTGTCTGAACATGGGATGTAGATCATGTTTTTAAAAAGAATTGGTTACCATAGTAGAGTGATATTCATGTATAACAGCCTTACATATATCTCATATATTGCTTCACTACCAGCGAGCATGTTCAGTACCCCAGTGAAGTTATCTGGCCCCTTTTACTGAATTTCCTTTCACCACTTTCAAATATATTTGTACATTAAAATGCTGAGATGAGAGCAATCATTTCTGAATTTCCTTTCATCGTCTCTTGGACTAGATGGGGGCAATCATTTCTGAATTTCCTTTCACCACCTATCTTATAATTTGCTTTTTTAGAGAGCGAAGATAGGGGCAATCAGTTTGTATCAGGGCTGATATCTATGTAATATTTTGCATTATAGGTCTGTCAACTTACTTTGATTACTCGGTACCAACCTTCCCTTAACCTTCACAACACCTTCGTTCTCAGGGAAAAAAGGGAAAATAACTTTCTTAGGGAATTCTATTTGATCAAGCCTCAATCCTCCGAAATTGTTGAAAAACCTGGGAAAGTCAGGATCACTTTAAGCATCCCTTCATTTAGCAGGGGACCGAGGAGTTATGAAGACCCGCCTTCTTTCCAAAATCTGCTTTGAAGCTCATGAGGTTGAAACGAAATCTCTTCTCCCTTCGTATGCGAAACGGAAAGATGCTGACTTTTTAAAAGGTAAACCCCAAGACAGAAAAGGGTGACAAATAGTGATTTACGGACTGAAAAACAGAAGTCAAAAATTCAAAACTGACTCTTGTAAATCTTTTTCGAGGGAACTTTACTTTGACTGACAGCTTTAATTTGAGTGAATCATTTAATTTGTCTTATTCTTTCGTAAACGATTAAACAAGGAAACAACTCTATTATTTATTAGTTCAGACGATGTTGTTGTCTGAATGAGGTTACCTCGGTTTTCTTTAATAGTCCTTCAGAACAAGTCTTTTAGGAAATCTCATCTTTACCTTATTGTTTCATTTTCTTTGCACAATATCAAAAATCTTTGGTATCACCTGTTTAAGCCGATTTATTTCTGACACCAACTTTCGGTTTACTTCTCCTGCTTGTTTTGTGTGCAGCTGGAATCCTGTAAGAGGCAAATATGAAGGTTATCGGGGCTATCCGAAAGGTGTCGAAAATTTGCGAAAGAAGATCAACATAACAAAACGAAATGGAAAATATAGATACACAAGTAAAAATTCTATATATGAATATATAAATCTAAAATTAAATGAACTCCTTTTTCTTTTTTTTAAGGTGACTATTTATGTCATATAATGCTTCAGATAACACCCGTTGACAGGGGCGTTGAGGATTTCACCATCTAGATTTTCCAGTTGGAAATAATTTTTTCCTTCGAGAGTTGAGACTCTGAATGGCCCATACCAAAGGTGATCAAATTTACCATGTTTCACTGCTTCTTCCCTCCTTGCATCCCACCTTAGTACTAAATCACCTGGGAGGAAATCTTTGTCCTTTACCCTATGGTCGAATAATGCCTTCATGTCATCTTGATACTTCTGCATCTTTTCATCTACTTCGACCCTGTGTTGTTGAACCTCGATTAGCTGGTTTATCCTTCTGGTGACATGATTAGGTTCTTCTTTCTGATCTTTCCACAACTTCATCACAAGGAGTGCTAAATTTATTGGTAACACTGCATCTGTCCCATATACCATCTGAAAGGAGACATGCCGATAGAATTTTTAGTGCCTATGCGATTCGCCCACGAAGCGTACTTTAAATGTACATGCCAAGACTTTTTTCTTTCATCCAACACTTTCTTAATTATGTTGATCAGGCTCTTATTAGATGAATTAGCCAGTCCATTTCCTTGGGGGTAGTACATTGTAGAATGGCCAAGAATGATATTATACTTTTGGCAGAAGCTGATCATATCCATAGATTTGAAAGCCTGGGCATTATCCATGACTATCTTTCGGGGGCAGCCAAATATTGACAGGATATTGTCTTCTAAGAACTCTATTACCACCGAGTCAGTTTCCCTCTTAGTCAGAATAGCTTCCACCCATTTAGTAAAGTAGTTTGTGGCAGTCAAGATCCACTTGTGTTGGGCACTAGAATGTGGATTAATTTCTCCTATGAAATCTAGCCCCCATTGTTGAAACGGGGCTTCAGTTTTGACTGGAACTAAAGGTAGCACTGGGAGTTTTTGTTTACCTGCAAATAGCTGACAAGGGTTACATGCTCGGACTTTGGCGTTAACGTCTGAAAAGAGTTTTGGACAGTAATACCTATCCCTTAGAATTTTGTAAGTTGTGGCCCTCAAGCGTGATGTCCTCCACAAAATCCTTCATGAAATTCACTTATAACCCTTTTTATTTTCGATTCAACTAAGCAGACTAACAAGAAACCGAGCGGGTCTTTCCAATATAGTTGATTTTCGGCGATACAATACTTAACCGTATGAAGCTTTAAAGTCCTGGCTTTTGATGGTGATAGTTCCCTTGGGCATTTTAGAGTTAGTAGGTAGGATACTATGTTTCGGTACCATTCTGATAATGCAAACTTCTCCTCGATCTTAATTGTACTTGTTGGTTCATCAAGCTCGCTTATGTTCATATTTTCCTCATATCCCTACTGGCAGTTAATATCCAAAGCTTTGAGATTTGATTCAGCCAAAAGTTTGGCCATGCCTTGTCCTTTTATTAATTTAGTAGGTTTGATTTCCAGGTCAAATTCTTGAATCTTGGCCAGCCATCGTCCTCTTTTCCCGTCACTGTCTAGTTGTACCAAAATATCTTTCACAGAACTGGTTGGTACGTACGCAATGATCTTGGAGTGTAACACATATGTTCTAAATGCCTTCAGTGCTTTTACCATGGCGTACGCTTGTTTTTCTCTTATATCGTATTTAAGTTCTGTGTCTCTGAGACTCTTGCTGAAAAAGGCGATTGGCTATTCAAAACCCTCTTCGTTCTTTTGGAGGAGCACCGCAACAATCATGTGTTTGGAGGCAAATGAAAAAATAAGAAAGTCTTTCAGATAATCGGGACTTGCCAATACAGGTGCCTCGACTATTACTTTCTTAATATGTGAAAACGATGCTTTGGCTTCTATTGTCCACTTTACTTCATTGTTCTTTTTCAGCATATCTGTGATCAATTTTACAATTTCAGCGAAATTCGAGACAAATATTCGTAAAAAAATTATTTTTCCTAAGAAAGATTGAATTTCTTTTACATTTCTGGGAATGTTTATAGTATCTATTGCTTCAACCCTTTTAGGATCAATCTTAATTCCATCCTTAGATACAATATGACCTAGTAATTTACCCTCTTGCATGGCGAAGTGTGATTTCTTGGGGTTTAAGGATAGACCAAACCTGCGGCACTTTTCGAATGTTTGTTTAAGATGTACCAGATGCTCTTCGTCGGATTTGGAGAAGACTGTTAAATAATCGAGATAGATGACTACGAACTTATCCCTCTCTCTGATGAAAGTGATGTCCATAGCGCATTGGAATGTGGCTCATGCATTCATCAAATCGAAAGGCATCTTATCATACATGAACATACCCCAAGGAGTAGTAAAAGTTGTTTTTTCTTTATCTTGTTCATTCATGGCAATTTGATTATATCCAGAGAAACCGTCAATCATAGATATTCTATTCGGCCCCAACTACCCTTTCTAGCACATGATCCATTTTAGGCAGTGGATAGTTGTCTTTAAGAGAGGACTTATTTAAATTTTTGAAATCCACACACAGTCTGATTTCTCCACTCTTTTTTCTGACTGGGACAAGATTCGTCACCCAGTCAGAATATCTCAAGGGTACTATAATTTTCACCTCCAAAAGTTTCTTGACTTCTCTCTCGACCACAAGGAATAAAATAGGGTTGATCTGCCTAAGATTTTGTCTAAAAGGTTTGACCCTACGTTTTAAAGGTATCTTGTGATCGATCACGGTAGTATCATAAGTTCTTAACTCATCATAAGACCAGGCGAAAATGTCCTTAAATTGTCTGAGTAGGTCCTTATATTTGTCCTTTATTTCAGGGGGGAGAAGTTTAGTAATTTTAACCATCCTGAACTCTTCTTTGGTTCCTATGTCACAGTCCTCAATCTCTTCTGGTTGGGGTTGGAAGGTGGATTTTACAGGTATGTCATTTTGATCAAACAGTCTTTCCAGAGGGATCAGTCCCTTCAGAATCTAGTTTTTTTTTAGGATCAACATACGATGATTTGTGATTTTGTCTCGGAAAGCTTGAGGATCCTCCCCTTCTTGCATGATCCATATCTGGTCATTTTGATTTTCTTGGTCTGCATGAGTTTCAAAAAATTCACCTACTACTTCAAGAAGATTCTTAATTTGTTCATCATCCTCAAAAACCTGCCAGTGTTGGATATTATCTGGTATAGATGGTCTGTGTCTTATCTCTATGTGATACTTCAATTTAAAGGTTATAGGAGGAGTGAAAGTTGAAGCCGCTTTAGCTAATGCATCAGCATGTAAGTTCTTTGTGCGTGGGATGAAGTGGACATTTATAGACGAGAAATTTTTTTCCATCAGATCCCATGCACAATTCCTGTATGATCTTAACCTAGGATGCTTGGCTTGGTACTGTCGATTTATCTGTTTGACTATTAACTCTGTATCTCTGTATACCTCTAGGTTATTTATTTTTAGCTTCCTGGCAGCCTCTAATCCTAAGACCAATGCTTCATATTCACATACGTTGTTAGTATAATCTATATCCCATTGTAGTCTATAAGAAAAAGGAACAACGAACTTTCCTTTGGGAGCCACTAAAAGAACTCCTGCACCAGCCCCTTCACAAGATGAGGCACTGTCAAAAAATGTTTTCCAGATACCGGTGCTACACATATCCTCGGTCATGTAACCTAACTCTTCCTGTTCTATATCATTTTCTTCCGGACAACCATCTAAACCATCGTCAAAAGATAAGATACAATTTCCTAAATCTTGATCTGCAATGTAAATAGGGAAATTGTTCAGATTTTGAGGGTCGCTTACTGTATATGCTAACCTCGTCTCTCTGTACAACCGAGTAAATTGCCCACCAAACACAAGAATTGTGGTGAACATCATATCCAGTGAAGAGAACCCCCCAACTTGGCCCCCCATGCCCTAGACAACAGTAAGCCATACTTAGGGGGAATATCAGCAATAACCACATCCATCAAGATACTCTTAACTAGGACCTGCGCCAGGGTAACTACTAAATCCTTTATCATTCCCATACACTTAACTCTTCTCGAGTCAAAAGAGTAAAGGTCTCCGTAAGGTCTGGTGATCTGGAGACCCAATTTGTCCATAATAATTTTAGGCATCACATTATGGGAGGCTTTGAAGTCTAACATGCAATTATGTAGCAGTTGATCATATACATTTAAGGTGATATATAAGCGAGCAACAGTGTCTTTGGCCCCTTCAAAATGTGGACCAAAAGTGATGTTGGGTTTATCATCTTCTAGGTTTAAAACGTCAGACTAGCTTTCCAGCTCTGAGACACCTATCACTTTGGTAATCTGCTTTCGATAGACTGGGTTTTTTGCTAATTCTACCAGAGGGATTGGTATCTTAATTTTATTTTTCTCATTTTCAAAACTGAAAACTCCGTTCACCTTGTCAGTTTCTCTAGTTAGGACTTATGAATCCTTCCTTTCAGACTTATTCGTCTGGATCGCTTTATTACTCATGGTCTTGGTTGAAGGCGTAATTTTATTAGCTGTTTCAGTTCCTTGTGCTTGGGTCTCAACTTTTCCCACTTCGGACTCTTGTGTTCTTACTACTTTCACTTTGTTGTTAGGTAATAGGGTTTCTTCCAGAGTAGGCTCATAATTTTGACCTCTTGGGATAATTTTC
This sequence comes from Picea engelmannii, assembly GCA_009831015.1. Lineage (NCBI taxonomy): Eukaryota > Viridiplantae > Streptophyta > Pinopsida > Pinales > Pinaceae > Picea > Picea engelmannii. The sequence goes on from ML787091.1 coordinate 141,086, forward strand.
TTAGGTTGAGTAGTTGAAATGGGGTTACTCTTAGATCTCAAGTTATACTTAGGTTGGACCTCGGACATTATCATTTTGGTTTCTTGTTGAGAGCCACAAAGGTCAGTATGATCTCTTTCTTCACCCTTAACCGACAGTTGTTGAGTGTTTAGAGATTTTTCATAATCTTCTCTAGTCAGATACGGTTGTGTGCAGTCATCACCGAAGTTCGTGACATCATTATCCAAATCTCTGAAATCTTGGAGATCATTCTCTCCTCTAAAATTTTTGTTCTTTAGGGGAGCTTGTATTTTTTGATCTTCATTTTTTATCTGTCTTTGCTGGTTCGGGGGGTTGGGGTTCCTCTTGAAATCCTTTTTGGCGAAAGAATCATCTTTGGCCTGTTCTAGCTCCATTCTGGATATTTTATTAGACAGTTCCTTAATTACCCTGGCCATATCGTCTACTTTGTCATCTGTGTATCTATTAGACCCTGACGACCCTGCTTGTTCTCTAAAGCATTTAGTTTCTCAGTTTCCCGTTTCTACTTTAGCTTTAAGCTTACCAGAAGACATCATATTTGACTCAATTTCTACAGTGTCATCTTGCATTCGGTTTAGAGTGGCTCCCCTTATTTCTCACAAAAGGAGTGCAAAATCTGGTTTGAAATCCCCTGCAAAAGTTACTTTGGCCGCGGGTTGGGACGGTTTAACCTTGGCTGGGATTTTGTTATACAGCTTGTTGAATATTTGAATAAACTCCATAACTGTTTCTGAATTATTTTTTCTTAAAGACCCAAACTCGGTTAAATAATATAGGTGGTCCTTTCTTTCACCCCATTGTCTAAGGAAAGCATCTTCCAAGGCGTCATAAGACAAGATAGCTCCTGCAGGTAGACTCCAAAACCAAGTTCGGACCTGACCTTCGAAGGTTTGGACAAGAATCCTCGAATACACGTCCTCATGTTCGATACCTAGGATCTCTGCGAATTGATCAAAGAAATTTATGTGTTCAGCTGCGGTCAGATCTCCTTCCCCAGTGAATTTCGACAATTTTTTTATATAATTTTCGGGAAGGTAGTGCAGAGGAACGGGCAATACCAAGGGAGCGTATCTTGCTACCACTTTCGCAAACACTCTGGGAGGGGGGGAAGGCCCTTGGCCTCCAGCTCCTCCTCCAGGAGATCCTCCCCCTCCTCCTCTGATAACCCCTCCACCTCCTCCTCCGGAGATTTCCATCGTTATTAGTGGAAAGTTGTAAAGGGGGTTTTGGAAGATTAAAAGTGAATCTTTATTTTCTTCGCGGGGTGAAAAATCCAAGGATGACTGGTAAGGGAAGCGAGGGCTTGGATCTTTGGACTTGCAAGAGATGTAGTCAGGGGAACCAATGGGTGTGGAAGCTGGATGTGTGAAATATTCTTCGATACCATGTGAGGTCACGAAATTCAACTGAAGAGTCGATGGTATATCGGCAGTATATAAAATTTTTGCAGGACTTTTTCCTTTATGTTCTGTAGGAGTTATCGGACAAGTTTTGCTTTTAACTTTGAAATAATTTGATGTTATATCCTTAGTGTCGAAAAGAGGGCTGCATGAAGTCGAAGGTTCAGAATAACTTTTGGTCTTCAGTTGCGGGTACTTAGGTTGATAGACAGTAGGGGTCATCTTAAGAGATCCTCTCGTCCTTAAAAAAATTTCAGGGTCGGTAATGGGTGTGGTCTGTTTACCATCCAGGTTTTGCCTGGTATTCCTTCGTTCGGATGCCAGATTATTAATCGTGGAGTCGCCAAGTGAAATATTGGAAAGCCTTTAAAATATGTGCACTCTTTGTTCACTATCAAAGGGTGGCACTTTCAACGAAATAAATGTTGTTTTCCCGAACAAAAAAGTTTCGTAACTTCGATCCCCGGCAGCGGTGCCAACAAGATGATGTTCCAGAGTCTGTACTTAAGCCTTAGAAGTATAGTGTCTAGGCATCCGAAAGTGAGTAAAGGGTAGAGAAGGAAGAAACGTCAACCTTCGGCAAGGGAAACTAGGGATGATTTCTATGTTGGCATTGTCTAGCTTCCAACTATTCTTGGATGTTTATATACCATTCAATTGTTGCCCATGAACGTTCGAGTTCAACCCAGGTAGTGGTTGTTTTAAGATTAGTATCGAAAAGGTTTAAGGCAATATGTGTTTTATCTGATAGTCCGGGTTTGATATTAGGCTATCTTGATACAGGGACAGTCATGGAAGAACAATAAAATAAGAAAACCTCAGGGGGAATTTAAGTGTGGTCTCAATTCGGTCGTATAAAAGAGAGTTTATGGTTTCATGAGTGAAAAATGGGTGCAAACCAAGGGCCCTTTCCCATAACTGAGTTATACTTAAATAAAAATGTATGAGGTGGGAGAAAACATCAAGCTGTCTATCGAGTAATGCTCCTATCAAGGGAGAATCTCACGTATAAACAGAAGAAGAAAAATGTAAAGAAATAACCCAATGAAGCATAAAATATATATAGAATTCTGAAAGTGTTGACTAGTGTTATACCTGTTGATAGCTTGTACAGAGGAAAAATAGTAAACAATATAGAAAACCAAAATTCATTCACTATAGTAGAGGTTGTACTAAATTATAGCGAAGCATTCATCAGATACAAATATGAAATGAAACGAAATATGAGATACAAGAAAATAAACTCATAACACAGTCGTGACAGAATTGAGAATTTTTGAATTTGCTTTATATTAACTATCAAAATGGAAAACCTCTATTACAATCGACACAAAAAGGTCCAACCCTGGTTCTTTCTTTCGATGGTATATTCATACAGTTTTACATAAGATGGAATCTCAATCATTGCAAAATTTTCAGTTATGATGAGGAGGAGAGTATTTGTTCCATTTCTTCATCTCTGTCTTTATTTGGTGCCAGAAGCTTGTCCTCGCGCATGCTTGGTACAAGTGACACATCTTTCCACCAACCGAGATATCAATCTTGACGGTTCTGCTTGACAATTGGCTTCAAAAGAGTAACAATCTCGGGCTAATTGCGGTAACCTTTCTTCCATCTGTCTATCTATGGCGTCGATAGTGCACAATTGTACACTTGGTTTAATCATACATTTATCCATTTGAACTATGTCTACCATAGTTACTTGTGAGATCTCGGCCGAATCCCTTTCCTCTTTTTCATTTAAATCAAGTGATATTTTCGCTATATTTATTTGACTTAATGCCTCGGCATTACCTTCACTATCAATGCCTAACAGATTACCACCTATAGCACCAAAAGCCTCTTCTAAATATTTTGTTACCCTCTTAGCTTGCAACTTACCTTCTGAGATATTGTGCTCCCATTCTTTTAATAAAATATTTCCTTTGGTCTGCTCCAAAATGGAAAACCTGGGAGTACTTCTCGATTCCCTATTGTTTGTAACTATTACAACCTCTTGAAAAGCGACCCGAGTTGCTCCAACTTCTCTTTCTCTGATAGATAAATTTTCCAAAACTTGATTAACAAGTAAGAAGTTGTCCTAAATCACCTCTACCTTGGTGAGTAAATTTTGTTGGGCCGTAGAAACTCTGCTCCGAATCTCCATCGCCTGGGACTGGAACATCCCGATATTTATAACTTTACTTTCAGAGATTTCCATTCTAGCATGTAGCCGTTTGACTAAGTCTTTTTGCTAGCTTGCTTATATCTGATCATTTTGAACCACTAGCTTTGCTTGTCCAAGCTTAGTCTTGAGCAGCTCTATCTCACTTTTATCGGCCAACCTTGCTTGTTCTATCCCTACGCTCGCCTGGTCCTTGGCAGCCTCCTCTGCTGTGGCTAGTCTGGCTTCTAGGGTTTTGATGAGGCGATTTTTTCGTTTCAGCTGGTTTTTCAAAACCCCAACTGAAAATTGATTCGTTGTGGCATATGCCCCTAATGTCCCAGCTATTTCTGTCATGAACTGTTCATTCTTCTTGTCTTTCCCATCAGTCAATACTTTGTATTTCTTGGCTGTTGATTCCCCTTCCTGATAGAATTCTCTCTTTACCACATCCTTTCTCTTCTTATCAAAGAAGAACTCATTTGGAGGGAGATCTTCCACCCTTATAGGCCTCAATTCTTCATTTAAAATCCACCCTGCGTCAATATTTCCCTGAGTTGACTGCAAGGGAGTAATGGATGCGATGGGATCTTCGATTTGCTTAGCTGATTGCCCTGGAGTAGTATCTGGAGTCTTCTTTTTCGACGGGTCGGGAGTCTTTATCTCTGCTTTCAGACTCTTAGTTTTCTCTTCCCAGTCCTTGTGTTTTTCTTGACTCGGTGTCACATCTTTGGAGCCTTCGACATCTTTTTGTTTCACCTCCACTGTACTCGGATTCTCACCTCGTAATACTGCGGGAACACAACTACGTCGATGTTCTTAGAATTTTAGAACATCGGCCCTCTCTTCAGGTGCCAGGGTTTGTATCCGAGCTAAAATCTCGACATAAGATCTTGCGCCTTGGAAAATGTCATGCGAGGGTGAATTTTTGTGTTCGAATCTCTTTAGTCCGCAACTGGCCAAATGATTACTTACGACCCTTTGCGGATCGTGCTTCTTGAATTCAATAAGAACCAATTTTAGGTCTTCCAGGGTTGTTGCCTCAGCTTTAGCATGCCTGAAATCTAACAAAGAATATGAATTTAAATGAATAGTAAAAGGTTGTCATACCTTCTTTGAATATCCCTTAAGCTCCTTGCTTATGCCACCGATTATTGTTTGTCTAGCAACCTCACGACAAGCCAGCTTGTTGGGGATGAATAATGGCAATGCATGCAAGGGAACAGAAGCCCCAAAAACTCTGAGATATGAGAATTCGACTTCTACATACCAGTCATCTATACTGCTCAAATTCATCACTATACTGTCCGAGATCCTGGGTGGTGGGTGGCCGAAAATAGTGACATGAAGCGGTACCATTACCAAGTTAAATATTTCATATACAAAATCTGTCGCTTTGTTTTCCCACAATTTTGAATGATAGACGTGGATGGGCTCATCCTCTGTTGGATTCCAACTCCAGCTCATTAAGGGAAAGGGTGTTAGAAAGCACACAGTGTCCATAATGTATGCGGACATAAAAAATGAAGAAATCTTTCGCTCTCTTTCTGCACCTGATACTCTGTAACTCGACTGGTCAAGCTATCAGACAGTATTTTTGCCCAGTCGAAGGAACAGCCTTCGGCGACTTGATGTATTAGAGGCACCCATTGAAGAAAGAAATGTGAGGTGTCCTCTCTCCCATATAATCTGCAGGTCATCATAGCTATATACTTGAACTGTGGTTCCAAGGAAGCTATTGAATATATACCATTACTGTTTTCCCTGAACTTCGCAGGGTGCAAAACCCAATCTCTGATTAAGCTGGACATAGTCTTGTCATACTGCACACATTCCTTCTGTTTGAACTTCTCCAAGAATTCGGCATCGTATGTAAGGTCGGACATGGTAGGCAACTTGTACAGAGCCTGCAGTTGTTCGGGTCTGAAAGTCCCAATGGTGACCTTCTGCTCATTGATGATGGTTCTGGTTGGTATGTTTGCATGGTCTAATGCCCACCGGACCATATCATAGTAAGGGAGCAGTCGTGGCCTGGCTGCTACTTTATGCATTCCCGGTTGAACAATGATCTTATATTTGGTGGTTATGTCGTCTTTTTCATTGTGACTGGAATCATCAGAATAATCCACTAATTCGGCCTGTAGAACATCAGAAACAAACGACCAGTTCAGGATAGAGTCGACACTTCTAGGTGAAGTATCAGCGACGTTGTCTGAACCTTGTCATGAAACCTCAACGTTGGCTTTAGACGCTTTTCACGGGGCCAGGAAGGGAGATCCAACTTTATCTCTTCTGCGATAAAAATATGTATACATACAGAAATCAGTTTGCTGAGAAAAGTGTGCTCTGCGTAATATAGAAATGAATTTGTTATAACGAATAACAGCTCTATATATTCGAAAATTTGGTACTTTTTAAGAACAGATCAGTCAAATCACGCTTAAATATAAATTTAGCAATAAATACCCAATCTTTACTCGTCGATTCGCCTTGTTTCTAATAAATGCCATAAATTTTGGCGGTTCGAAATGTCAGTTGGCGTAAGGAAGAATTAAGACTGCCTCGTAAACTATGCATGCATCAAATCACGGGAAATACTGGCTTAGTTCAATTAATCATGTTTTACCAAAGTTAATTAATCTTTCAGTACTTGCTGCATCGAGAATCTTTGCTTTAACCCTTTGAACCTCTAACACCCGAAATTGCGATGATTGACTTTGGTTAAATAAAAACGTAATTGTGATTAGGCGCTTAATTAATTACGTGATGATTTATATCGCAATTTCTCGACTCAGAGCTTCGAAGGCATAGCTTCCAGGAAGTTTGTATGCTGAGTTGCGAAACCGCGAGATCACGATGCTATGTTTTAATTAAAAGGGAGGATAAAATCGGATTAAAGGTTTAATTAATTATGTTCATATCTTTATTGCGACTTCGTGACTCAGGGTTTTGATAGTGTAGTTTTTTTAAAAGAAAATATGCCGAGTTGCGAATTTCCGACAGAACTTAACCACAACTAAGATTTTACCTTTAACCTTAACGTGGGTTACTAAAACAAGAAATTCGTGGTTTCGTCTATCGGGGTTACGACAGTAAGACTTTTGGATTTAGTAAATGCCAAGACAAGAAACCCCGATGATGCTTAACTGTAATTTAGAAAAATTTTACTCTTGTTACTGACCTGGGTAAAATTTTAAAACGATTTCTCTGTTTCATTGTTCGGGACTTGTGAACTATGTGATCTATAACATACGACATATGAAATCCCGAGGTAGAACAAGGGGGGAAAAATATTTGACGAAAAGTAGAACTCACCTCGAGAGTACGATAACTATCACCGCTCGCATGATAAGACTTCAGAGATTTTGAAACCACATATGGAAAATACGAAAACCATCTTTCGATTTCGAGAATTAAGACATGAAATTCGAGACGGGCTAAAAAAAAAAAAAAGGCGGCTCCAATAGGTGACACTATGTTCTGCATCAATGATCTATATTTCCTTTTTTGGCTCATAATTAGAGTCTGATTCAACATCTAACCCTGGGGATGTCATCTCATCCAACGATTACTATTTGGAGTGACATTCATCAGTGTTTTGTGAAGGGCTATTGTGGAACTCACACCATTTTCCAGTGTCCTTCAACTTCTCATTACCCTTGTTTTTTGGTGTCTTGGGCTGGTTATCCTAGGGTTGACCATTCTTTCTCTATCCTTTGTTTTGGGGGTTAAGTCCACCCTTACCATACTTTGGTTGTTGTAGATTTTCAAACCCAAACTCCCTCTTATTCTGCTGCTTGAATTTATTCTCAATTTTGACAGCATATCGATAAGCGGCTCCCAATGACGAGATTTCCAGAAACTCCATTTCAATTTTGATCTAGGTGGATATCGGTGGCCACCCACCTATTCCATGGGCTCGAAAAATAGTTTTCCATCGTGGCAATTTTTCAGGTTCCAAACTTCTAGGGTTGTTTTGAGGCCCTAAACGACATTTTTTTGGGGATTTGGGGCCCAAGTGATTGCCAAAGTCATTGAATTGGGCTAGTCGAAAGTCATTATTCTTAGTTAGACCTCTCCAACAGTGTGTCGAGCGCCCAAAACGGATATTGTATGCAAAAGTTATGCTCCTGGGAAGTTGACTTATCAACTACCCCCATCGGGGCCCACAAACCTTTTGGATTTTCATCTTTTGGGGTTAGGGTTTTGGATTTTACTTATGTTAAAAAGGTCTTTGGAGAATCATTGTAACTAGGATCTTCTTGTGAATGTGAGTAGTTGTCTCATCTCTTCTCAGAGATAAGTTGCCACCATTCTAACGAGTCTTTCACTCTGTATTTTTACAGTCTCTATACATTTATTTCATTAATAGAAATCGTGTATTATTGTATATATTGGCCTCTGGTTATATTTACGATATACCTCTGTTATATTATTGTTATTCTTTCAATATTTCAGTATATTTCTGTGTTATATCTCTGCTCTCATTTCTTGCCGAAAATAATCCAGATCAGATTTGGATGTACCTGTGTAAAGCCCCATGATATTTTAGGACCCTATGCCACTCGTAGTCTTTGATACCCAACTTGGTGCATAAGGTATGGAAAGTATTTGTCAACTCTAGCATCGTTTGTCCCCTCTCTTGGCGCATTGTGTTTCATCTTGTGTACTAGTCACCATAACTTCCAACAGGGTATTATTGTTCCTTGAGAGCATCAAAAAAATCCTCCCAAGTAGGTCCTAGCCCAAACATTCTAGATTCATCCTTGGCATGTTTCTCACAATAAGTATTCCACCAATATCTGACATGGGGAAGGGCCTTAAGGAGTGTGGAGGTGATCTTTTCACTTTTGAAAAAATTGTGGATAGAGAAATAACCCTCTAACAGATTTAACCATTTTTCCAAAGCGTCGACATCTATCTAGACTTCAAATAAAGAAATATCAAACTTAACTTGTACCTTGAAGGGCATAACACCTATGAAGTGATTGTTGGTTGAAGGTACTTCCATTGTTGTCGACAACCATAGAAGTATATGGGAGAAATTATCCATCATCTCATTTTTTTTGTCATGCAAGGGCTTCCTCGAGAAACAATTTGAAAGGATCTCATGTCCCGTCATCCCACTTTTTTTCAGCCATGGAAGGTCTCTTGGGCATGCGAGAGTATATTTTGTCAACATATACAAGGTTGAGACCCAACTCTCTATACCTTGACCTCGTCGGGGACATGCACTGAGGATGACAAGGAGGAGACCTCTCTAATACCACTAATCCAGATTAGTTTAGGAATGATATGAAAGCAGAGATATAACATAGATATAAAAAATAATTACACATAGATATGGAAAGGAACGAACTGATATAATAAATCTCAGATTCTATTAATAATTGTCTGAAATACAAAAGACTATAAAATGCAAAATCACACAAGCTAGATAGAATGGTCGTAGCTTATCTCTGAGAAGAGATGTGTCAGCTATGATCATTCACAATAAGTTGGTTACAATGAAGATCCAAAGGCCTTTTTAACATAAATCATAAATGATAAAACCCTAAACATCCAAAAATCTAACCCTAGGAGATGAAGCGCCAAAAGTAATGTGGGCCCGGATGGGGTAAGTTGGTACATCAACTTCCCGGGGTCGTAACTTTTTCATACGATCTTTGTTTTAGGCACACGATAGCTTGTTGGAAATAACTATCCAAGGAATACACATGTTTCCATTACACTTTGTCTAAATTCTATCGTGTGACTGTGGTGGGCCCAAAAAATGTTGTTTAGGGCCTCAAAATGGCCTCATAACTTTAGGACCCAAAAACTAGGAAACAAATGCAAAAATGGAAATTGGAGTTTGATCTAGTGGAATAGGTGGGTGGCAACTGATATACACCTGGATCAAGAATAGGATTGGAGAGTAAACTCTTTAAGGCCACCAAAATTAATCCTAGAATCATTAAAGAGTGTAAAGCCCATTTTTGCAACCAATGTCTTGGGAAGCTCCTTATTGTCCCTTGACCAAGTTTTGGAGATCCTTGGTCATGTTTGACCTCTTTTGGGACTTCGACTAGCTGGTTGAAGGCGGAGCACAAGTTGACGAAGACATCGCGGGATCGCGACCCCTTTTTAGGGAATTTTTTGGGATTAGGGTTTGTGTAACGGGTATGGGATGTCGGCCCATGGGTTTACCCATGTCTAGGCCCATTTTGTATTGTATAAATAGATATCTAGGCGATGTAGGAAGAGGCCAATGTGCTAAGTGCGGATACTTGTGGATGATTTGTGCATGTGATGTGTTAAGAAATTGCACATATAAGTGCAAGTGATTGTAAGAATCTTGTGTATAGATAGTAAGAAGGATTTGTGCTTAAACCTAGCTTGGGAAAGGAGGATCTAGCGAGGTGTGTGCAGATCTCCTATCCTATGCAGAGTAGGTTCCCGTGGCTCTGTGCTTGTAGAAGATTGAGAGAAGATAATAAAAAATACAAGAGTTGGTGGACGTAGCCCTACACTAGGGTGAACCACATATATCCCATGTTATGGTTGCTTTGTGCATTATGGTTGTATGTTGATGATGTGATTTATGCTTAGTGTCGATATATTTATGTATGATGCATCTAGTATACTAGATTAGTGCTTAGTAATGTAAATGAATGCTAGATCTGATCTCTTTCAATATGGTAAGTGCTTAGATGTGTTAGATCTGGTTGAATACTATGTTGATATGTAATTAGGGTTTGGATATGCGATGTGAATAAGGGTGAATTACTGAAGAATGTTAACTGCTAAGTTCTTTGTTAAGTGGTATAATCACATATATGTGTCCTAGCTAGGTTGCAGACATTTAAGTCCTACAACCACCCATGCCTCTACCTCGAGTGATACTTCATCTGCTTTGCAGGTGTTGTTGAAAGGGTCGATAGTTAGGGTTTTGTTGGTGCGTTGTTGAAGTGTTGAAACCTGGGTCTGCCCCTGTGCCAGCAAATGGTTCCATTGCCAATACCTGAAACTGTGATTGTTGGGAAGTGAAGAAAAGAAAGCTTTGTGCATAGATCTGTTTCTTTAGTGTGCAGTATTCTACTTGAATTGTGAAGATCTGTGCTAAGAAGAGAAGTATGATCTAAATAAAAGAGGTAATACCTTGAATCTTTGTGCTCCGAGAAAGGTAAGATAAGTGAAAAAATTTGTTTCGAAAGAATGGATTTAGGTATGTTTGATAAATTTTGTCCTAATCTGAAAACTAGGGAACAGTTAGAAGAAAGATGATTTGATGTGAATAGATCTGATAGAAATAATGAAAGGTATGTTATCCCTATGCATAGAAAGAATGTTTGGACTAACAAATGGATGCAGGATCCTAGAAATAATTTTTTGCAGGTTAGTTACTGTGATCCCAATGTGCAGTACATGAAAGGTTGGGGATCATTTAAGAGAAGGAGAGGATTAACCCTTTGTTACAGTTGCAGAAGACCGAGACATCTTGATAAGGAATGCCCTAGTAGAATAACTAGTTGTCTTTGTTGTAAATCTATGGACCATGGAGTTTTGGATTGTCCTATAATGATTTCTAAAGTTGAAAAGATGAATATGAAACAAGAAAATTATGAGACAAGCTAAGAAATTAAGGATATGATAGAACCCTAGAAAGAATGAAAGACTGTATTACTACAAATGAAAGAAACCTTGAATGACCACAGAAATATCAACTTATCAGAGGTCTTAAAAGAGAAAGAGTACATAGAAACAAGAATAGGAGACTTTGACATAGACTATGTCCTGGATGAGGAAACACAGGTGAATATCATAACAAAAAGAACTTGGGAAATTTTGGGAAAGCCCGCTATGGTTCCTTCATTAGGATGAATAGGATTATTTTGGGGAAAGTTGATAACCCTATGTGGAAGACTTACCCAGACATCTATGAGTGCTCATGACACTTCGACAGAGGAAGAATTTGAGATCATTAAGTTTGTTGAGAACAACGCCCCATTTGTTATCTTGCTAGGAAAAAACTGGATTGAGAAATATCATATACGAAGGAAACAAGAAGAGGAGGATCTAGAACACAAAAAGAAAGAACTAAGAGATTTCATGACCACTAGAATAGCACACTTACTGGAAGAATAAGAGAACCAGTCGAAGCTACTAAAGACCAAAGATATGGATGTCGAAGTTGAAAGGACATGGGAAGACTGGAGACACCTGTCTATACAAGAGAGTAGACCACCCACCCCAGAAAGAGAAGAAGTATTACCCTTGAACCCTATGAAATACCCTCCACAATGCGAAGTTATCATTCCAAGAAGATATAAGAACGATAATGGAAAGAGGAAACCAGTGATTCAAATCATAGTAAAGAAGGCCAGAAAGCTCAGTAAGAAGAGGGTAAAGTTAGAAAAATTGCAAGAAATTCCAGAGAATACTTCGCAGAAGAAAGGTTTCCAGAACTTGAACTTCGTTGGAATATCAGTACAGCACAGAAAGGCACTTAACCATGATAAATAAATATGACCATTGGAGGCAATATGATCATTCGATCAACACTCCTGAACGGTTAGGAAGGAATTTATGGCCCGAAAGTTCACCATTGGGCCATTGGGACCGCGCCATAACAGATGGAATTGAATTGGATAAGGCTTTGTGACCTGTTGAAAGAAAACATTACGACAATATCTATTTATCACGTCGAGCGTTTCACCGAGAACACTTTTTCCAATTGTGATTATCTGTTCCCATAGAGAACTAGTTGATTTCGCGCAGTGATCAGTGAGACCTTGTTGTTACATTGAGTATTGTTCACCAACCTGAGATATCAGATCTCGAGTGTGCATGTCGGACGAAATTAGCGTAGCAGAAAAATCCATAAAAGAGATTCTAATAGACCTCATGGCCGAGAACATGATGTTCACAGGCATCCAAGCCTCATTGACACGAGGAGTGCAAGCCTCCATATCAACTTCTCATGGATTTGGACAATCCCGAGCTGCGACCGAGAAAAGAACCAAACATCGTGATGACTTTTTGAATGCGAAGCTAATTCCATCCATCCTACCTGATTACATCTCACCCTTGGCCGGTGTGGTGACTCGTGACAGTGTCCCGAGAGACTTTGACTACACAGTCATCATTTCGTACCTCCCGAAGGGAATACAAGCAATCAGACCGTAGTTGGAGAGGATTTCAACCTTGAATATCAGTGACTATAACCTAGGACACCGCAAGAGTTATGGCATGCTCGCACCTCACAAATATTTGACCAAGACCAAGGGGAAGAAATCTAATATCATCCCCAAGCTGTGGACTATGGACATCGCGAGCTCCACTGTCTTGAACGTAATGAAGATACCACATTTTGGAAGGCACCAGGAGGTTAACGTGTGTGTTAAGATCCTGCTGTCATGCTTCCATGGCAGATATCTATGGTTAGATAGACGCATCACCGTCGATCCGGTGTTGATCCATAGGATCACTGGATTGACCATGCAGTGACTGGACCCGCAAGACTTTTATCCAGGGAAGGATGTAGACCGCGCCTTGGCACAGAAGATCAAAGACACCTACAACAATGTAGAGAAAGGGATGCAAGGCTACAAGGTATCCTCCATTCAGAATGGAACAGTGTGCCTAGCATTCCATTTGATTGTTGGTAAGCTAGTAAGAAAGAATAGACCCACGCAGGTCACATGGTTTGTTGTTGACCTCGCAGGAAAATGCATGGAAGGACTACAAATGAACTGGGCTAGTTACCTAGTCAACCAGTTAGAACTGGATTGTCGCGAAGCTCAGGATTAGGGCTATGAGTTCCATTTTAGCTGGTTGTTGATCCTCATCGCATTCACTGCTTGGGAGATGTTAGAAGGTGTGGCTTTCCCTGACATTGAGTCGTTCAAGCCATTAGCTGCGAATTTCACCACGCTATGGTATTTGAGCGATATGGGGAAACAATGGCAGTCGAATGCAATATTCCATACCTACTACCTATAGTTGAAGAGGGCTATTGAGTCTTTCCCTCGTATGACGTCGAACACCCTGGACAGGTTCAGGCCCCTTATGAAGTTCCGCGCAGATAAGCATTTTATTTATATTACTGCATGCATAAACAAAAGTAAAGAAGAGCTCCAGTCCTACTACAAGCTCATAGAGGAGGACCTGGAAGAAATCACTGAGGGATGGCTCGCAAAGTTTCTTATACCAGTCGACTAGGCAGCACTGTCTGATCCCAACCTCATCGGAAGTCCAAAGGTTACTCACGAAGAGTATGATGCACCCAGCAGTAGCAGGAAGAAAAAGAAGGAAGATGTACAGGAAATACACAACACATCAGAAGAGACTGCATCAGATTCACCTAGTGGAGGAGGAGACGATGAAGTGGAAAAAGAAGAGAAATAAGGGGAATAAGACAAGCAGAAGCAGGGAAAAGTTGCTTAGGGACCCCCTTGAAGAGGCAGAGACACCCAAGAAAATAAAGTTTTCCCCCACTGAAGCTGAAGCTGCAGACTGGACTCACGGTCGATGACTTCGACTTCATTATCACAGCTATATCCGATGCCTCAGAAGATATTTTGCGGATAAATGAAGACAAAAAAGAAACCATGTATGATAGAATTGAGACAGAGTGAAGAGGAATACAACAAGCCCTTCACTCCAGTCATGCAGTGCCCACTGCTCCCCCACCACCAAAAGAACCAGAGTTGGGAGATGTGCCTACCCAACTTCGCAGAATAGATGACGTGACTAAATCTTGCCTTTGTCGCGTGCAGGAAGAAAGAGAACAGGCCACAGTGGCCTTGAAGCAAGCACAAGAGGAAATCATAGAGAAATGTTGAGTTGCGCAGTAGGAGAAGGATGACCTCCAAACCAAGTTCAAAGAAAATAAAGCGCAAATACAACAAGAGAAAGAACAACTGCTCACGAAGCAGGTCAGAATTAAAGAAGTAATCAACAGAGCACTTTGCTCTGTGACAGGCTTGGAGCATATGGAGGAAGACCCAGTGGAGATTCAAGTGGTGAATCTTACGGAATCCATTCAACAAATTCAACAGAGAATTGTAGAACTAGAGCTACAAATAGTGCCAAGCACTTCGCAGGAAGTGTGAGACCAGAGAGAAGAAACTGCCCGGAGCATAGTTGAAATGATCAAAGCATTAGACATGGAATGTAAACAACTAAGCAGTCGTAGTGCGCAGACTTATGAGCACCTTACTGAGGACCCTGAACTGAAGACACTGGAGTCACAGCTACAGGAAGAAAAGCAGCAAGAAACAGTAGTACAAGCGTAGTTGAAACTCCTGTCAGTAGTTGAGAGGATGAAAAGATCCCAAGAAGAATGCACAGATCAGTAGCAGGTCGATGCCATACAAAGCAAAGTCATGGAAGTGATTCAAAATCTATAGCCAGTCTAGGATGCAACTTGCCTACTTTTTGAGGAGATTGAAGGCCAAGGAACAGAGCTAGAACATGTAGTCACTTAGGTAGAACAACACTTAGAAGGAACTGTGAACAAGGCAGTTATTCAAGAGTTCGTCGAGTAGGAGTCCCTGGTGCAACAACAGGTTGAAGCAGCTCGAGCCAAGCTTGAAGATTTTGAGGCAGAGTTACCTAGACCAGAGTGACTTAGGACGAGTCACAGGTGAGTGTTGGGGGCATGTTGGCCCTTGACCAAGTTTTGGAGATCCTTGGTCATGTTTGACCTCTTTTGGTACTTCGACAGGTTGGTCGAAGGTGGAGCACAAGTCGAAGAAGAGATCATGGGATCTCGACCCCTTTTTAGGACAGTTTTTGGGATTAGGGTTTATCTAACGGGTATGGGATGTTGTCCCATGGGTTTACCCATGTCTAGGCCCATTTTGTAATGTATAAATAGATATCTAAGCGATGTAGGAAGAGGCCAATGTGCTAAGTGCAAATAGTTGTGGATGCTTTGTGCATGCGATGTGTTAAGAACTTGCAGAGCTAAGTGCAAGTGATTATAAGAATCTTGTGTATAGATAGTAAGAGGGCTTTGTGCTTAAACCTAGCTCGGGGATGGAGGATCTGGCGAGGTGCGCGCAGATCTGTTGTCCTATGCAGAGTAGGTTCGGGTGGCTCTGTGCTTGTAGAAGATTGAGAGAAGATAATAAAGAAGAGAAGAGTTGGTGGACATAGCCCCACACTAGGGTGAACCATGTATATCATGTGTTATGGTTTCTTTGTGCATTATGGTTGTATGTTGATGATGTGATTTATGCTTAGTGTCGATATCTTTATGTATGAGGCATCTGGTATACTAGATTAGTTCTTAGTAATGTGAATGAATGCTAGATCTGATCTCTTTCAATATGGTAAGTGCTTAGATGTGTTATATCTGGTTGAATACTGCATTGTTCTGTAATTAGGGTTTGGATCTGCGATGTGAATAAGGGTTAATTACTGAAGAATGTTAACTGCTAAGTGCTTTGTTAAGTGGTATAATCACAGATCTGTGTCCTAGCTGGGTTGCATACATTTGATTCCTACAACCACCCCTGCCTCTACCTCGGGTGAGACTTCATATGCTTTGCAAGTGTTGCAGAAAGGGCCGGTAGTTAGGGTTTTGTTGGTGCGTTGTTGAAGCATTGAACCTTGGTTCTGCCCATGTGCCAACACTCCTCTAACACAGGAGTCAAGCACGAGGTCGCATTAGGGAAAGTAGGAAGATTACACATTTCTCCTTGTTTTAGTGTTTGTGGCATCGCTTCGATTACTATGTATACATGGGTTTCATTGATGCCATGCCTCTTTGTGGGTAACACCTTCGAAGATTTAGGCATATTTACCCTACCCTTATGTGTGCTTGGACATGCAATCATTCGCCCAGTGATTAATTTTGACGTGGTATCCTTAGTGGCCATTCCTAAGTAGCTACAGAGGTAACTGTAGGTGGGACATGCCATTAATATTTAAAAATTAATTATGACCATGTAATCATTCCATATCTATCAAC
The DNA here is from genome assembly GCA_009831015.1 of Picea engelmannii. Classification (NCBI taxonomy): domain Eukaryota; kingdom Viridiplantae; phylum Streptophyta; class Pinopsida; order Pinales; family Pinaceae; genus Picea; species Picea engelmannii. The sequence continues at coordinate 157,611 of ML787091.1, forward strand.
ATATTACTCCTAATTCTAATCATGGTATTACTCACTTTCCCAAGATTTTCTCTTACATGCCTCTTGTTATGACTTTAACTTTATCCCATGCCATACCAAATCCTCAAAACACAAGATATATTATTATATCATTCTATCTTTACCATGCACGTTTCCACTTGTTAACTTTATTACCCAAAATCCAAAGCTTTATATTTGGATTAATTTATTCCATATCATGAAACCACTAAAATATGTTCCTTACAACTTATGCTAAGCAAGCTAAATTCCATACTTAAAAGTTTTATGACATACGTTTGCTTTATACTGAAGGGTGTTTTATTTGTGGATGCACCTATACATCTTTACCATCAAACTCATGGAGTATGACTCGTTTTTTAGTCTTGGGAATTGTATTGGTCACCATTTTGACAATTTTCAATTGGCATTAGGTGATCGAGAGCGAAGAGTTTCATCACGGTTGTAACGTAATAAGAGACCATATCTTATATAGGAAACGGGGTTGTCACGGTTGTCTCATTGATGGAGTTTACGATTTTCCATTGGAAAATGAACGGTCTCGAAAGTTTTTCACAAAATGCAGAATTTTTTTCAAGATGTCTACTACATTAATTTATGGTACCAACACGAACATAACATCAGTCATTCTTTTTTCCAAAGTACAGGGAAGCACCATTTGGACCATTTAATCCCCATGCTTTTAGTTTCGGAGAAATTGGCACCAAATTCTTCTCATTTTCCTAAGAGCGGATTTAATAAAATCAAATTGACCTGTGGAGATTTTCAAAGTAACATTATTTTATTTAATAAGAAATCGGTTCTAACTGGTTCGCCTAAGCTCATGAAACAACCCAAAGTACTGAAACTCTCAATCAAATGCTATAAAACAAGCATTAGCCAAGAAAAAGGAGGAAAAACTGTGTGAGAGAGGTATGCCTAGTGCACAGTGAGGTTTTTCTTTTTTCATTTTTCATTCATCCTCCATTCTTTCAGGAAGGACTTTATGAAGTTGTTGGAAGCAAAGAATGTCTTGCAGAGTGGCAAAAGGAGTCAAAGTTTGGGTTGAATTCGGGTTGTGTTATTAAGGTATTTACTTATTAGCTTTAATATGTTGTAATTTAAGTCTGATTTTTTTAGTACTGATCGTTTTCTCTTATGCAGACAGTTGCCTTGAATTTCACCGACATTGCTCAGTTAAAAATCCAACTTGATTTTTCTTCTTTGTCTTCTTTTGTGCTTAATTATTCACTATTCACTATATGATGTAACATACTATCTTAAACAATTAAAGACTAGAACTCTAATCCAAATCTAAGTAAAAGCTTGAAAGCTTCAAAAATCCAAAAACATGTTTGGAAGTTTCATTTTAAAAAAAAAAAAAAATTTAAACTTTTTGTGCTCTTAAAATACTTCCTTTTTTTCTTTTATAGTTATAAGTCTCAATTCTTTTCATTTTCTTTTAATACAATGTTTAAAAAATATAAAAAAATGCAAATCATATACACTCATTGACTTTGTAATTTAGGTATATATTCTCTTTATTTATTTTCCTTTTATTAGTTTTTTTGATTAATTAATTGTAACATTTGTAAAAAAATAAATTTTTTATTTTACTTCGTTAAATTAACGGAAATATTAAACAATTTTCGAGTTTCTCACTTTAACTTTTTCACACTAACATATCTAACCTTTTTTTTTATATTTCATACAAAATAAAATATAAAATGATGAGGTCAATAAATACATTAAAAAAAATTATAATTGCAAAAACCATGCAATGGAGATTTCATCATTTAAACTTTAGGGTTTAGTTGGTTTAACTTTCTTTTAAAGGTTTTTCATTTGTACTTTGTTTATTCATATTTCACTTACAAAACAAAATACAAGTTGATATAGCTCCAAAATTCACAAATTTTGTTTCATTAATTATTTCATTTTTACAATTGCATGACTAACTTTGCAATAATTTTAGTTTAATTTATTTTTTACAAACTTAAACAAATATATATATAAATCATATAGTTATAAATATATCAATAAATGATTAATGCTTAGATTTCTATGTTGTAGGGGTCGAATGCGCATTATGACTAGGCTATCAAATAGGGTGACCATTCTCGCCTCTTGTTGGTTTAGCCAACCAAGAGGTTGAGATGTTGTTGGGAACTCTCTAGTCTCTCAACATCAACAGTGAAGACATTTGTTCATGGTATTCGTTCATTTGAAGGGTGTCCACCTTAATAAAGAGTGTATGCCTTAATAAAGTGTGCTTGCACTAGTTAGGGATATTTCAGATCATTCATCGTAGCTTCTGCTCAAACCTTTGCTAGCCAATCTTGTGGGGACTTCATCTCCCCCAGAGGGTTGGTTTTCGGAAGGCCTCATGAGCCCTTGGTTTGCTTAATGTTATCCTAGATTTGTGAGGGATGTTCTCTTTGTCCTTGGGTTGAATTGTGTGTTGATTTGCACATATTAACTCCACCATGGTTGAATCATCATGTTGATCTCGTCGGTTATGAGCACTAGAGCCAATCACAAAGGTACAACCACCTCTCAATTGGTTCAATATAGGAGACCACAAATGTGAAGAATCTCATCTTTAGTTTGAGGAGACTCTTCTTGTTGAAGTAGAAGTGGTTGAAGAAATTTCTCCACCAAACTTTAACTCTCCTTTAACTAATCATAAGGCACATCTACTTATCGAGGTAAGGGATATTTTTAGTGAACCTTTTTCTTTGTTTAGTGATCCTTACACCATGTCAGGACCAATTGTTTTGTCCAATGTGGCCGAGACATTGATACCATATGCAAGTGGGACTAGGGGCATCCCTTTGATTTCCACATTACCTTCCCAAAGAACCATCGGATATATAATGTCTATGCCATTTTCTACAGGTCCCTCCATCTATGGGACATTGTCTGTGTCTTATTTTCCATCATGTTATCCCAATTTAGTTGGATAACTAAGGATATTATTTTGCGAGGCCCTTAGGTTGTAGATATGGAGTGCTGAGAGACTACATGACCAACAATGTCCACTTTCACAGATGGAGACCCTTCTCACCACCACACAGGTCAGTATTTTCAATATGGCATCCACCACACCCACTGGCTTCCAGAAGGCAATGTGCCTTGATCCATGCAGTAAAAGTCAGGTATTATGGTGAGTTTCATTTCAATATTTTAGACATTTGAGCATGTTGTATCTTAGACTGCTTTATATTTCATGACATATGCTTAGGCATTATGCTTTTTCCCTGTTTCACCTTGGTGGTTGACATTGTTCCCTAGTAAGTGGTCTTTCCTTGGGATGGGTTTTCTACTATAAACTCCCTTGAAGAGCCACCATACCATTCCCGATCATACTTACCACTTTTCATCACTTAAAGACCCCCCATTTCATTATCTCTTGGGATTTTAGGGTGTATTGACCGAAGAAGGGGTTGTCCCTCATTCTATGGGAAGAAGGGGTTGAAGACCCAGAGGGATTGTTGTTGGGTAAAAGATAAAATCTTACTTATAAACCTTCCAGATGCTTCACCCAGGGATCACCCAAGAAAGCAATAAAATGTTTAACTGTAAGAAAAGGGGGACCCACAATAATAAAGATTATAAATGCTTAAAAGGTAAATTGGAGGATAGGAGGTCTCATCATGAGACGACCTATAATGATCATGGATATCTAGTGGTATGAAATTACCATCATTTGGTCACCAATACATGGTAATGGCTCTCAATCGCATGGATGAGGGAAAGGGGGTCTCATCACGAGAAAAACTTATCATTTCCCTCAGGTATTTGTGAGTGACACTATCATTATCTAGAAACCACGACAGGACAATGGCCTTCGAATTGTCCTTAAATCATGAAAGAAACAATGAATGGAAAGAAAATGGGATTGGAAAAAGTGCATTGCAAACGAAGGTTCCACACATCCTCTACAAAGGAACTCATGAATGAGACACTACAACCCCTTGTATGTCATGAACACCATGCCCAATGAGTCTTGATCCTTAACCACTTAATCCACTTTACATGGCTTAGAAAGGGATCACTTCGGAAACACTCCTTGACCTAGGAAAGGTATACCCAATAGGATACCTCATCAACCCTCCCATATCCAAGCTTGGAAAGTCTCATATTGTCTTTGATAACTTACTTGCTTGATGATGCAGACACCCTCCCCTCCTAAGGGCTGGACGACCTCCCAGTCTAGGATCGGTCAAGAATTTGAGTCCTATTGACTCTTTGGGCCTCTTCTAGATCCAAACCTCACTTACACAGGTCCTTTCTCCAATGGCATCGGTCGTATGAGACCCGTGGTCTTCCCCTGGGCGTTGTTCAGGTCTCAATGCCAAATGGGCACTAGCTCCTTCCTGTTAAGCCCTTTCTCCCTTGTTCCCTTGGCTATGACCACACGCTTCGAATGGAAAGCACGTCGTGACTTCGTGTCTCACGACTCTGGGAGGGTTGTTGCCTCTATTTCCCCGACCACCGAAATCACAATGATCTGAGATCTATGGCCCAGATCTTCCCTTGATCAACGACTGCGATCGAGTCGATATTTCACGTTCTGCGACTTCGCGTTTCGTGAGATCGAGAGGCTTGTCACCTCGAATCTCCCGATCCTCGAAACCCCAAAAGGAATTGATGGTTCACATCCAACCCCATGATCTAGCGGTCCCGAGAGATATCACGATTTCGCATATCGTGACTTTTGGGTTGCAGCCTCCTCCACTCTCCTCCTCGGACTCTCGACTCCTAATTTCCTAAAATAAATCGACGGTCCTCAGTCCTCAATATCTAATGGTCTAGATATTTTCGCAATTTCGCGATTCGGCGTTTTGGAAGTCAAGGACTTGTGTCCTCCCAAGTCCTGATGACCAGTTTCACGAAATGGACCAACGGCCAAGATCTATCCTAGATCAACGACTCTTATCCCTCCTGAGCTTTGAGAGTTGAATAGCGCTCACCATTATTCCCCTTGCAGTTTCACTTGATCCAACGAATTGCGACTATCGACGCCTTCCCCTCGAATCTTTCCACTGTCCGTTCATAACCTCGACGAGTCCCGACCAAATATCTTGGTGCCAACTCTCCTAAGCGTTGAGCTTTGCAAAGATCTCGCTTCCCATGTGCCCCTTGCATTCAGGGAATTTTGACAACTCAATTTCCCAAGGATTTCTTGGAAATAAGTTCTTCTCACCCTCCCGGCACTCTTCTTTCGTTCGTTGCACACCTTGCAATCGACCCTTTCACAAGAATTGGATTCCCGTGGACGACTGTGCACGCCTTGCAACAGTCTCTTTTCACTCCTTGCAAAGGGAAAATCCTCTGTGTTATCTCTTATGAGCTTGGGAATCATAACAGATCCCACTAACACACTCCTTTTGTTCTATGTGCACACCTCACACTACTTCCACAGAAGAGAACAATTTAATATTATCCTAACATTCACAGTTCCATCCACTCGTATTGAGATCCATTCATTCACATATGAAAACACAAAACACCAAGAATATCAAACAACATTCAAACCATACATTGGATCAATTTCTCCTATGTTCTATTCAAGAGTGAAAAAAGGTTACAACTATAAATTAAAAACAAAAAAATTGTAAAAATTTTGAATTCTCCTATGAATTGGCTTCTACTTGTGGCTAACTGCCATCATCTTATAGCCGTATGCAACCCCCCCAACCGACTAGCCTCATTTGGGCTTACAAAGAATCTTTTTAACTCAGAGGGTTCTTAGGGTCCCCCTAACTATGTGTCTACTCTAAGACTATCCTAACAACTATCTAGATAGTCGTATTCCGGAGCCGTAGT
>ML787091.1:170580-198967 GCA_009831015.1 Picea engelmannii
ACGACAAGACCTAGCCCTCACATGCCAAAAGTTTTCCCTAGGAGCGGAAAAACATCATATTTTAGAGGCTTGACATCATTCTTGAGGGGCTTGAGGTGATGATGGCTACACCTAACATGTTTTGAAAGAAGAAACCCTGGGATCATGAAGAAGAAGGTTGGATATGAGACACATCTCCTTTGGAGGCCCAACCCTACCATCTCCAACTCAACATTTGGTCTAAAATTTTCAAAAAGTCCCTCCTAAAGGAGTGACATCACTCTTATGGTTTTCATTTGTGCAAAAAGTAGAATATAAAGTGAATTATTTAACATTATTTGTGTAAATGGGAAATATTAGGGTTGTTTATCCCTAGTCTTGTGGTTTACCCTAATATTATGTAGACAAACTATGTTAGTGATATTTTGTATAAATAGAGATCATAAGATATCATTTTAAATCACATCTCTACCATTTGGAGAGGCCTTGGACTAAACTTTTCGCTATATTTGGATATTTTCTCTCTTGTTCTCTTGTGTATGGATACTTTCTTGATTATCGGTTGGTGGAAGTGATGCGCTACCCTTGGAAGGCTCTTCTTTTTCTATTGTGGTGGTTTGTCTTAGCATTTTTCCTTGAATTGGTAATGATTTTACTTTGTGGTATCATTTGTTATTAAATAAAAGGTTATGTTGCTATATATAGGTGGGAAGTATAAGGGCATACACCCCCACCTTAGCCTCCATCATTTTATGCTTAAGTATTGTTGATTTAACAAGGGTTTACTAAGAGAAGTATAAGTGCATACACCCTCTTAGTCTAAACCCTAGCTAGTGATACTTGCCTTGGGGAGTAAGAGGATTTACACCGCCAAGGAGGTAGTACCTTTAGATATTTATTTTGTTGAATCCATTAACCCAATAATTAAAGGGAATATTCATCACTTGTTTCATTGGAGATATAAAACTGTTGCTTTGGGAAATGTGAAATTTCATGATTTTGAAGTTGTTCCTGGTGGAATCAAATATATGTTATAAATTATTTCTTGAGCCACTAGGGCGTTTAATTTCTCCAAGTATTTCTTATTGTTGTTACAAATTTAACCTACATATATTAGGGCTATGGAAAACCCTAATCAAACTCTTCAATAACTCTTAATTTAACCATTGAAAATTGCCTAAAATCTGCCCACATAATCTACTAAGTACAACACATCTTTTGGCAAGTTTGGAGCAAGTTTTAGTAGTTAAATATCTTGTTGTAATTACAAATTTGTTACAGCCATAAGGCTTATAAATATCACTTCAGTTAGCATTTTATGGCATCCTTGCTTCTTGTGCTAAAGTCTTGTTCTATCAATGTTGAGCTAAACTAGTTTTTACTAGCTGGTCTAATTCTTATTCAATTGGACTTTTAGTACTTATATTGCAGCTCTTATTATATTTTGTGTGCTGATATATATCATTGATAATTTATGAAATTAGGGACATCAATCTTAACTTGTTTCTCCACCTAACATTACTATATGCAAATGTGGCTTTTCTTATGTCTCAGGCAGGTACAAACACCCTTTGCATGCATCCAAAGACTTGGAAATCTTAAACCACCTAGAGACAAGTCATAAAAACCATATTTCCTATTCCATCACTGACCTTTAGAGGGATACGTATATTCTTTCCCTTTCATCCATATAAATTCCCCCATGGTCACTGGGATCGTCTCCCTAGAGTGACCTAGTCAGCCTCGACGTGTGGGACCTATATCGAGGTGACAATGGGTATAGTGTCCCTTAGTTGTTTCCATTTTGGTGTTTGGGTCGAGATTTTCCCAACCTACAAATTGTGTGATAACACATCCATTAGTCTACCTAGTGTTCCTATGCCCATCCCATCTATTATGATGCTCATTGAAAAATCTTCTTCTAGTGGGGGTGAGATCCTTGGTTTCAACATGGGAGGTGGAATTCCTTCCACCTCCACCATTCCTATGAGAATCCTGACGTTTTCAGGTGTTGGTTTACCTTTTGGATGGAATATTCCTAGTGGTTTTGAATCTGTACCTAGTTTGGTTGAGGGAAACAATATGACAAGAGGGTTTAATCTCCCATGGGTTATCAAACCTTTTCTTGGGGGCACGTACCTTGGGGGAAACGTTTCACAATGGGGAGGATTTACCTTTATTAATACCTCCTATCCTAGGGGATTCTTCCCTGGGAATAGTTTTCAGATCATGTTTCCATTAGGGTCTACACCTACCCTTAGGGGAAATCCCCTCGAGTGCATGTCTAGTCTTGGGAGTAGTCATGATACTGGAAGTGTCACCATCCCTTGGGGCACTCACTCTTTTGGAACACCACAACTCTTGAATGAAAAAGTTTAGGAGGAATACAAGCTTCATCTGGGATTTCATAAACTTCATCCTCTTCCCAATATTCATTTGTGCATATGTCAGTTCCCTTCCTTGCAATGTTATACTTACCTCATTTGTCACGTTTGAAAAATGACCCTATTTCCCACAACCCTTCATGGTCAGTCATGCTTTCTAATTTAACATTAGACATGCCAAAATTTGATGGAAAGTTGGGAGAAGACCACTCCATGCACATCATGACATATCATTTGTGGTGCTCATACAATTCTTTAATGGTCGATAGTGTGAGGTTGCATCTTTTCCAAATATCCTTAACTCAGAGTGTTGCCAAATGGTATATTGAATTAGAAGGTTCTTCCATTAAAATTTTTAATTAATTAGCAATGGTGTTTCTAAGGCATTACCAATTTATCATACGGTATGATATTGGAACATATATATTGACATCTCTGTGACATGATACCTGCACCCACATTTATGATCATACACATGAGTTGATATGAAGACATAGGATGATCAATACCCAAATTCTAGAAAAACTCCTAATGGAATGGTTTACACAGTCCCTCTCACCACCCATTGTCAAAAAAGTAGCTATGGAAGGCCTGATGATTATCGAACATAAATCCATCATGTGTTCCCATCACTTATATTTTATTTACTCTTAGTTGGGAACTCTTTATGATATTATCCCACATGTTCCTAGGTCATTGACAGATACCATAAACACAAACCCAATACCCCATGCTCACGGTGTGGTGGGTTTTGTTTCCCATACCTTTTTGGACCAATTATATAACCATATGATCCAGATGGATGTCGGTGGCCTCCCACCTATTCCAACTAGCTCATTTTGGCAATTTTCAAGTTCGACAGTTTTTTCCTAGTTTTCGGGTCCCTGATTTCTAGGGCCATTTTGAGGCCCTAAACAACGTGTTTAGGGATCACCACATTCAACATATTTATTCCTTGAATAGACCTTTCCAATGAACTATCGTTCACCTAAAATGGAGATCATATGAAAAATTTACGACCCCGAGAAGTCGATGTAATAACTTACCCAAACGAGGCCCACATGACTTTTGACGCTTCATCTCCAAGGGTTAGGTTTTTGGATGTCTAGGGTTTTTGAAATTCTTGTTTATTGTAAAAATTCCTTGAGAGCCTCATTGTAATCATCTTCTGGAGAATGAGCATAGTTGTTTTATATCTTCTCATAGATAATCCGCCACCATTCTAGCAAGCTTGTTTTCCGCTACAATTTATAGTTTCAACTTATTTCCTTATTGAATAGAAACTAGTTTTACTATATATATTTTAGTTTGTGTTAAGAAGATTTTAATAATAATGTGTATTCATTTCATTCTGCTCATAAAATATGGATCACTAGATGGGTCACGTATCCATTTCGTCACACATGTCGGCTACTAGTCCTAATTCTCAAACTGCTACAGTCCCTACTCAAACCTTCGAGGTTAATTTGGTGCAACCCACGCAACCAAATAATCCTCAACAACCTCGAGGAAAGAATAAGAGGAACAGAAAGAAAAATTCTAATACTAACCAAGGGATTTCTCCCACCAAAAAAAATAATGGGGGGGTGGGGCATGAAAGAGAAGAAAAAGAGTCGATTCCCCTGCATTATTTGTGGGGAGGAACAACCTACTCACTAGTGTCCTCAGAAGGATGAGGTCCATTGATTTTTGGATAAACAAAGTGGCCCTTAGTATCCTGTTGTCCTAATGCATCCTTTTCCCACTCAACCTCAACACATGGTTGGAAAAAACATTTCCCCTCCACAAGGGGGATCGACTTGTACCCTTCAAAATGAGGGGTCTCCCTTGAATTACACCATTTTCATGTGTGACCATATGGTCAACTTGCATACTTGAGCTAAGAGCTACAAAAATTCAGATTCTACTCCTGGTTTTCACGAATCAACATCTTCTTCCCATCCCAGTGTCCCTCTTCAAATTGAGAAGCCATCATTTGACACATTTCTTCACCCCCCGAAGGGCATTCTTCGAAGAACAACATAAAATTCAAATACACAGGCTACCTAGAACTATAGTATTGTGGAAGACTTTTCCCAAGAACCATGTGTCATTTCTTCACATGAAGTTTTCCAAAGCTTCCCAACATAGTAGAAATCCTTGTTGTCTACCATAGGCAGGTTTGATCCCTCAAAGTCAACTTTGATAACCTTTGATTCTGATCAGGTTCATCATAGGATCTCCCATCAAATCACATTCCAGATGAAGGTGAGATTAATGGGGAAAAATATATTTCACACGGTGATTGATGAAGGAGACTTGACTTGTATTATGTATATGTCCTGCTGGAAGGCCCTTGGATCTCCAAATATCGATACACATGCAACATTGTTGAAATCATTCGATGGACATATATTCCATCCCCATGGGATAATCACCACCTTACCGATCGAGTTAGGTGGTAAGATTGTCTCTGTTGTTGTGGAGGTCGTCAATGCACCTCTTGATTAAAAAAATTTAGTTGGGTGCACTTATTTGTACAAGATGACAATTGTCTCATTTATACTTAGGGTCTTACGCTTCCCTCATCAAGGGAAAATAGTGACGATTGATCAACTTGTATTTTGTAACCTACACCTTGGATCCAATGTGGGGTTTAATTTACCCTTTGTTGATGATACTCAACAGTCTTACATGATTCTTGGTGTAGAGATGTTAAAATATTATTCACTCATGGGAATATTTCGTCTTCCCCCACCACCTCCTACTGTGAGCATTGCTCCTATCAACATGATTTCATCATTTTCTAGTGGATCCCTTGGGTCTATTTGTCCTTGGGTGGTACCTCATCCCAAGGATGTTGAATCATATGAAGCTTCCATGCTACTCACTATGGTCGAGATTTTCGATTTAGAAATCCCATTAACATCTATTCATGTTGATAAACACCTCCATCCTCATATGGAGTATGATAATCCTTCTCCACCTGTATGGGTTGTTGACTCTCTGAGTTCACATGATTTCCCAGATACTAATTTTCCTTCAGATAAGGCCATCCTGGATGTCATGTCTTCCATATATAACCGAAAGGATGAGGTGATGCATCGATCATATTTTTCAAGACCAGTGAGATTTAACATAATGAGTCTTGATTCGGGACTGGGAGCATTTTTGGGGGAATCCAATGAAACTCCTAGTCTTGACCCTTTTCTGCCTCAAATTTCTTTTTCAAAACTTGCCATCAAATTCCCTACTTACCCTTACATCATAGATTTTCATTTTGTACTTCCTTTATGTCCTTGTGGGGCCCATAAAGGGGCTATAATACCTCACAAAACCACTGATTATGAGTATCTTCGTATGCAAAAGTTCATTCCTATGTGGCATGGCCCTATCATGGTAAGCCATATGATGCCAACATAGACTCGTGAGTTCATTGATTATTTAAAACATGCTTGGTATGAGACTAACAACGGGATCCACTTGGTGTAAAACATAAATATGCATAGTGCCTTGTACATAGGCATGTGGTGTGAGTGATTTTTGTTTTTAATATATCATATCCAAAAAATTCAAAACTATTTTCTTTTTGAGATTTCACTACATGTTTTGACTCCAGAATCTATTTTACATGCGTTGACATGATTATAGGGACTTTTTTTTTACAAAGATGGCAAATTCCACTAAAATTGAGGTATGTGTTTTTAAGTTGGGATATAGGGATAGGTTTTTCCATGCATCCATGTTTTTCATTATTAACCGTCCATTTTTCCACCACATGCCTTAGGTTCGATTCTGTCAGGTTGCGACATTTGTCTCTCCATTTTTTCTTTTCATAACTTGATCGATAGTTCCTACCTTCCATGGATGCCCTAGTTAGAACCCATATTTCCATTCAGTGCCCATGCTATGATTTCCCATAGGCTCGGGAACCATCCTATAGTCCTACCATGACTTGAAGATGAGACTCATTTTCCTCTCTTCTCATCTTTCAAGTTGTTTAATGGTCACCTATGCATTTTCTTTTTACATCATTTACCTCACTATTGCATTGTTGTTTTCCCAAATTCCACTTCTATTGCAATATCCTTTGACCATCCACCTCTTGAATTATTTTTCCTTCATTTTGCATCCATCTACGCATGGAGAGAACAACTTCTAAGAGTGGATCTCACTTGCTAGTACCATTTTCATTCATTTTTATTAGGTTAGTTTGATGCGCTTAGAACATAAGAGCATGTTCTTAATCCACTCATTCTCTCTAGATGAGTACACTTTTATCTCTTTTTCATAATTTTAAAAGGAAATGAAAAAGATACTTATGAGTATACTTATAACTCTTTTTCATACTCGTAAAAGGACACAAAAAAGATAGTTTCAAGTAAACTTTTACCCCTTTTCAGACTCGTTAAAATAAACAAAAAAGACACCTCACGACTATAATTTTAAATTTTTTTCGGGCTCGTTAAAAAAAAGAAAAAAAACTACCAATCACACTTTTATCTCTCTTTCATGCTCGTTAAACCATGAAGGAGACCAAAAAAACCAAAAATAAAAAAATAAAATAGAGTGTTTTTTTTTTACCATTGATCTATTTATGAAGTGGCAGCATCATTTAAGTCACCCTACAACATGGAAACTATTTTAGTCATCATCTTATAGTTGGGTTTTATATTGCCTAATATCCATCCTAGAAATGAGTCATAGATACTCCTCTGGATGGTTACTCTTCTAGTCATCATGGATATTACTTTAATGCCTCTTTCATTGTTGCACTATATTCACCCAACTCTTGAGTCTTTCTCCTAAGTCACCATTGTGTCATGCTATATGTTCAAGGGAGGTTTAGTCCCGAGTCACCCATCCTCTCTTTTGTTGAATTTTCGAGTTGTCCATCCCTTTGTTAGTTGTACTTGGTGATACTTTCTCTTCACATCATCTCTCAGTGTATTTTTTGTGTCAATTGATGGGGTACACATTAGGGCCATTTACGATGCAGGATTTGGGTGCTGCAAAGAAAATCCTTGGTATGATAATAACAAGAGACAAGAAAAATCACAAATTCACATTGTCTCAGGGTGAGTACATAGAGAAGGTGTTGGAGAGGTTTAGAATGCAAAATGCAAAACCAATTAGTACACCTTTGGCCAACCATTTCAAATTAACTAAGGAAATGTGTCCCAAGACAGAGGAGGAGATAGAATACATGTCCAAGATCCCTTATTCATCAGCAGTTGGAATCTTGATGTATGTGATGGTTTGCACAAGACCAAATATTGCACATGCAGTGGAAGTTGTGAGAAAGTATATGAACAATCTAGGTAAAGAATATTGGGAGGAAGTAAAGTGGATTCTTAGGTATTTGAAAGATGTTGCTACTTATGCCTTATGTTTTGGAGGTTTAGACATTATTCTACAGGGATATGTTGATTCAGATATGGTAGGTTATAAATATAGTAGGAGGAGCACCACAAGGTATGTTATTAGTATAGGTGAACAACAGTAAGTTGGATTTCGAAACTGCAAAAGGTTTTTTCACTTTCAACAACAGAGGAAGAGTATGTTGTTGCTTGATCCGGATTTTATGAGTAGAATGAAATGAATAAAAATTATTAAAATATGCTTGACACAAAATGATAGAGATACAGTAAAATTGGTTTTCTATTCAATAAGGAAATAAGATGAAATTGTAAAATGCAACGGAAAACAAGCTTGTTGGAATGGTGGTGGCTTATCTTTGAGAAGAGATGTGACGGCGGCACTCATTCGCAATAAGATGATTACAATGAGGCTTTAAATGCCTTTTTACAATAAACAGGAATGCCAAAAACCCTAGACACCCAAAAACCTAACCCTAGGAGATGAAGCACCCAAATTCATGTGGGCCTCGTTTGGGTAAGTTAGTACATCAACTTCCCGGGGTCGTAACTTTTGCACATGATCTTCGTTTTAGGCGCAGGATAGCCCGTTGGAAAGGTATAACTGAGAAGAATTATTTTCAACTAGCCCAATTAAATTCTTTTGGAAATATCCTGGGCCCCATATCCCCAAAAAATGTCATTTAGGTCCTTGAAACGGCCCCAGAAGTTTGGAACCCGAAAAACTGTCAAAAAACTGCCAAGGTGGAAAATTGTTTTTCGAGCCAGTGGAATAGGTGGGTGGCCACTGATATCCACCTAGATAAATCCTCCCTCCTTAGGAAGAAATTTTCTCCATTGCATTGAGTTCCCCAATCAAATGAGGAAATTTCTGCTGAATTTTTTCCTGGGTGAGCCACTTGCCTTGATGCAGGAGTTCCCCTGCTTTGACGACTCGATAAAGTTGGATCCTTTGTTGTCGAGTGTTATTGATATGTGTGTCCAAAATATGATCATTGTATTCCTATTGAACTCAGTCATGTTTGAGCTCTGTTGGTGTCAATTTCTTTGTTATCTCTAAGGTGTCCAATAATGGTGGGAAATATGGTCGAAGGAAAGCCACATTGAAGACTGGGTGCAGGCCAAGGAAAGTGGGGATGTTGAGCTCAAAATCATTGTAACCCATAGCCTTGGTGATGTTTTATGACCCATAATGGAGTGGGGGAAGATTCTTATGCGGACCTATAAGGAATTATTTATGTAAGTGCAACCAAACTTTGTCACCCACTTGAAACTTATGTGGCACCCGATGTTTATCATGGCGCTAGTTTTACTTGGAATTAGACTTATGTAGAATATCCTGAACCTATTGGTGGATGTGATGGATCCACTCAATAAACCAGGTAGCTTTGTCAGATTTTGGTGGAGTAGGGGACGAGTCGGCCAAGGGTAGTGCAACATCCATGGGGCCCAATAGTTGGAATCCCAACCCCACCTGAAAGGGGTTGTGGCAAGTTGAGAAATGAAGGGCTTGGTTGTAGCTATGTTGGACATAGGGAAGAATCGCATCCCATGTGCGGGGGTGTTATGAATTGCACATGAGCAGGACATGTACAATCATTTGATTGACGACCTCAGTTTGGCCATCTATCTGGGGTTGGAAGGAAGTGGATTTGGTGAGCTTGGTATCCAGTAGTGACTAGAGGCTCGACCAAAATGTGTGGAGGAACTGACTATTACTGTCTGAGATAATGGTTTGTGGGAACCCAAAATGTACCTATACTTGTTCAGAGAAGAGCTTGGCAGTGGCTTCTGTTGTGATGTTCTTCTTGTAGGTGGCTAGAATCGCCATCTGGAAAAAGAGATCAACAACCACAAAAACATAGTCATTTCCCCTCTTGGTGGATGAGAGATCGGACATGTAGTCCATTGATATGGATTCCCATGGCCTTTCAAGAGTAGTAAGAGGGGTTTAAATGTCTTGTTTCTTAGTGGTTGGTTTGTTAATAACATAGGTGGTGAAGGACCTGATATACTTGTCGACATTCTATCGAAGTTTTGGCCAGTAGAAATGTTTATACAACACTCCCACTGTGTTTTCGACGCCAAAGTGTCCTACCACACGACTGTAGTGAGCTTTCAAAATCAGCTTCATGCACTTTCTTGATGGAACACAGATATGTCCCAGACGACACAAAATCCTGTCTTAAAGATGGAAATTAGTGACCAGTGAGTTGGCGCCCAAAATTTTGTAGGTGGTGGAGAAGTCAGGGTCTATCTCGTAAAGGTGGGGCCATCTAGAGGTCTTGTGGACGTAAGAGTCTAGCATCATGGTGAGTGTTGCGAATGGAGGTCGATTGAGGCAATCAACAACAAGGTTGGTACTGCTTGTTTTATACTTGATGTTGAGGTGGAACTATTGTAAGTATGTGGACCCCTTCTGATGGTGGTCATTCTGCAATTTTTCTTGTGTCTGCATGAACTGTAGTGGTTTTTGATCAATGTGGTGACTGTCTCCTTTCCAAGAATGTAATGTCTCCACTCGTGATAGGCTTACAAAATGGAGTAAATTTATTTGTCGTAAGTAGGGTACTTATGGACAACATCTGACAGTGTCTCACTATTATATGCCACGGGGTGGCCGTGTTGAGTGAGAACAATTACCACAACATATTATGAAGCATATGTATTGATCTCAAAGGGATGTTGTAGGTTCAGTAATGAAAGTACTAGGGATGAGCACAAACGCTTCTTCTAGTCATCAAAGGCGTGTTGTTGGGACAGGCCCCACAAAACATTTTCCTTACCGCCACCCCTAGTTACTTGGTTGAGGGACCATGCGATATGAGAGAATCCCATCACAAACCTGTGATAGAAATTAGTGAGGCCCAATAATATGAGAAGTTAAGTGAGTGTGGTTGGGGTTGGATAGTCACGGATGACCTGGATCTTGGCTAGATCCACATGCATACCATGTTGATCAACAATGTATCTTAAGTAATGGACAATTTCCATGTTGAAGGAGCATTTTTCCAAGTTTGCATATAGTTTTTTATGCCACAGAGTGTGCAGAACCTATTGAATATGTTGCAAGTGTTCTGCCCAAGTCTTGTTGTATATGAGGATGTCATACAGACAAACCACTACAAAAGTATTGGTGAAAGGTTGTAGGATATCATCCATCATCCTCATAGAAGTTGTTTGATCATTTATCAAACCAAAGGTCATGACCAACCAATCAAAATGACCTTCTTTTGACTTGAAGACAGTCTTCCATACATCTATCTATTCTATTGGGACCTAGTTGTAGACAAACTTCAGATTAATCTTACTGAAGTATTTGGCCCTCATGAGTTGATCAAGGAGGTCGTCGATTTAGGGAATCAGGTATCGGTTTCAGACTGTAATTTTATTCAGGGCTCGATAATCAATGCAGAGTCACCAGGTCCTTTCTTTCTTCTGCACCAGCACGATTGGTCTCCCACAAGGCGATGAGATGGGGCAGATGTGCCCCTTATGGATCAGTTCTTGGATCTTCCTCTTGATCTCCTCTTTTTCTAACAGAGAGCAACGGTAGACTGGCCCATTTGGTAGTGGTGCCCCTACAGTTAGATCGATGGGATACTTGACCTGGTAGTGCAGAGGTACCCCTATAGGAAAGGAGAATATATATGAGTATTCTTCCATGACCTTATCAACTTGCTTCTATTGTGTGTAGATATCGTCTGCAGAGGCCCTGGATGTCACTACAATATTTCACGCACTCTGAGAGCGAATCACGAAGAAGACAAATTTCTTGGACTGAGAGATGACCTTTCTGCATTGCTTGGTAGAGATCAAGGAAATAGCACTAGGAGGGACTGCCTCGGGTATCCTGTACAATTTCCTGTTCAAAGTAATAATAACACTATGAGGCCTATACTCATATACATCATGTCGTTTCCATAAACAAGGTTGGCCCAAAAGAACATTACAAACTTCGAGAGGAGAAACATCACACAATACCTCATCTTTGAAGGGATTGATGTCGTACATCAGTCGAAATTGTTGGTTGACGTGGAGATCGCTTCCTTGGAATATCCATCCAATGGTGTAGGGTTGTGGGTGTGGCATTATCGGCGGGGCCAACTACTTGATGACCTCTTTTGAGATGAGGTTCTTCTGGCTACCTCTATAAATGATGAAGTGCAGTGGGGTGCCTTTTCCCCACATCTATGACTCACCTTCTTCTGACTCATTTAGTTCACCAAGATGGAGCTTAGTGGTAGAAACAATGGCACTAGGTTCCACGTCAATAATATGTCTTCCCCTTTCTATTTCTGACTCAGAGTCAGAACCTGCATCTGATTCAGAGGCTTTCACTTCGGCCACCAGTGACTACTTTGAGCTGAAGTCAGCAGTGTTATGCCAAGGGATCTTATGGAAGTTGCACCATATCTTCAACCATATGCATATATATTAAACCATATCAAAGGTATCCAATATAGGTATATATCATATCAAATCATCCAACATGTGTATATATCCTAAACCATATCATAGGAAAGGTACCAAGTGTCAGTATACATCATATCAATTCATCCAACTTATCTATATCCTAAACCATATCAAGGAAAGGTATCCAATCAATCCTAGAAAGGTATCAAATCAATCATTTCAAGGAATCCAATAAATCATGGTAAGGTATCCAATGATACCAATAACCAATCATAACAACAATCCTAACAAGGTATCCAATCAAAACACTAACCCTAACAAGGTATCCAATCATACGTAGAAATTATCAATCATAATATGAAATCATTACAATGGAAAGGTATCTAAATCATCTTCTTACATATCATGAAATATGTTCCTAGTAGGGCATCCACATAAGTCACATCCTAACAAGGCATCTACACATAATCACAATGGAATATATTTCTAATAGGGCATCCACATGTGTAGGCATTATATGAGGCTGAATCACATCACAATATGATAGATCATATTAATTTTCACCAAGGGTTATCAAAAGTACCATATCATCATCAACAATATGCAATATTATCATTGTTGTCCATAGCATCAAAACATCAATAAGTATGTTGGAAAATAAATATATATGTAAGTTTAACCATACCATTAAAGAATAATCATGTTAACCATCATCCAATAGTTACCAATGGTTCATAGTCATTATCAAGAATATTTAATGTTTCCATTAAGAAATATTGTTATTTATCATAATCTAGACAATCAAATGTGTGTCTAGGTTCATCATACTCACTTATTAGCAGGGGTAAGTGTGAGGGGATGGTTATTCTATAACACCATATTTTATTAGTAATACTAAAACATCAATATATCATCATATACAATAAATACCACTCATCATTATCCATCAAGGATATATACATTCATGACGCCATACATTTTTCCTATGGTAAGTAAATTTCTAACCAAGAATCGTCATGAAAGAGAATTCTAAGTAACAATATAGGACACTAAAATTCTAGCCATAGGGTATCTATCACTTTGATCATAGTTACTAAAGGGGATCACAATACCTATTACCAATGTACAATTTTTCAATAGGTATCCATTAGGGAAAATTATACTATTGTAGACAAACCAAAAATATTGCAAAGCACCCACAAAAACCAAAGGGTGTTACAAATATGTCTCTCATTGTAATGAGTGTAAGAGTATGGGAAAAAATATTAAGAGGGATGAAATGCCATTGAATCCCTAGGTCTCATTGGAATGTTTGATAAATGGGTCTTAAATTTTGTAGGGGCAATTGACACTCCAATCCAAAAGAATCATATCCTAGTGTGCATTGATTATTTGGAAAAAAGGGTAAATAGATAAAGGTAGTGAAGAATGAAATTAAAGAGGAGGTATAACAATTTCTACATTAAAACATCATTTCTAGGTTCAGAGTCCCAAGAGAGATAGACACAAACCAAGGCCCCCAATTCACCTCAAATATCATTGAGCTCATGCAGTTGAACAAGATACACCATAGGAAATTTTATACCTACTACCCTCAGGAAAATGGATAAGTAGAGGTTGTTATCACTCCAAGAGTCTTTCCCTGACTGTAATGGGAATGAGCTTGGTAACTTAAATGTTTAATAATGTATGGGAAATGGGATCAAGTCAGATGACTAAATCAGACCTCACTCACTCAATACATGCATAAACTCAACCAAATAAACAAGGCTTCTAACTATCATTGTTCAGAGGGTTTCCAATATAGGTGAAAAGATGAATAATTCTCACTATGTTGGCAGATTCATACATAAAACACTTACATATGAATGGCTAATCATAACAAGGAAAATATACTTGCAATTCCAATTATCAATACTGAGATAGGATGACAACTATCCGGTATTAGGTAAATAGAATAAACATGAATAAAACATCCAAGTACAAGTATAGAATAGAAATGAAAATGAAGATCTAAACATGTAATTGCAAAAGAGCTTGTATTAATTTGACAAGAACATGAGAAGCTTGAGTACAAAGTGTCTAAGAGTCCCTAAAGTTGAACCACAGTCCTCAGACTGTCTTTCCCCCCCTTTACAATATCAAATCAACAGGCTTATATAGCCTTTACAAATTATTTGAGATTCTCAAAAGATGGATCTAATAACCACTTCTTCTATTTTTAGTTTGTGGAAGATATCTATCACAAATTCGAATTTGTGATGTGGCAAGAAAAACAGAATTTAGAATTTATGGAAATATGCTTCTCCAAGATTCACCTATATTTCACAAATCAAAATAGATATTGGGAAATGGAGAGATATTATTGAAGAGAATCCCGTTCTTATGAAACACCTCCTTTAGTTTCTAAAAATACTCTTCCATCTCATCATAATCTCTTCTCAAAGACATTGACTAAAACAGGCAAAACAGAGTATTTAATTTATGGAAATATGGTGCTCAACGATTGACCTATATTTCACAAATAAAAGTATATCTTAGGAAACTGAGAGAGGTTATTTAATATCAGCCCGTTTTTATGAAAAACCTCCTTCAGTTTCAAAAAATACTCTTCCAGTTAATCAGGATCTGTCTCCCAGGAAGGTGACTAAAACAGGAAAATCCAGATTTCCAAATCTAGTCATGTTCCTACATGTTAGGAATTGATCCCTAGAATATTTCTATTGATCAAATGAAGTGCCACATGCAGCCATGGATGAGATTTGATAATATATTTGAGAAATAGTCATCATCTTCTCTTGAATACACTCTTTCCAAGTCGAATTTTGACTTTTTGACTAAAATCTGTGCATTTTTACACAAAAATAGAAAGACCACTTAGTCTTCTTGTCTTCTCATCTACCTCAAAACATGAAAAGGGATGATGTTTTGTATCCCTTTAATTATTATATTTCATTAAAAACCATCCCCACATGATCTGGAAACAAAAATAATCGATCTAGCAAAAAGAAGAGCATTCTGCAATTTTCTGTGCTTTCGGTCGCTAAGGAGCCAAAATTTCTAGCCTGTAAGCTACCGAAAGATATTCTTTCGGTGGCTAAGGGAAGCTGTGAAAGCCTGCCTAAGCCACCGAAAGCCCTATTTTGAAAATAAATTTCAAGATTTCAAAAATATGTTTCCTCTAAGCTTCTTGATCTTCAAGGTTGTTCATTTAAGTTCAAGGCTGCTTCAAATAAGTTGCAGAAATCAGTGTTGTATCTCTTTAGTATGTATTTTTTTCAAAACCAAATAGCACATGATTTTATCCAACACATTTTGATCATGTTTTCTTGTCTGCAACAACTATGATGAGGTATGCCTTTGTTTGCAAGAGTGATGATAGTTTTACCACAACCGAATGTACCAAATATGGCACCTGTTCCTCCAAGCACAGAAGGAAATACAACATCTAAAACACATGGTTCAGTTAACATAGGAATATCAGCTGCAATCTTGATAGAGACAAACCGAGGTATATTTTGGATTTAAATGCTAGTTGAATAGGAGCAACATTTTTTGAAATAGAGGCTTCAAAGATTAGTTCTAATATTATCGCTTGCAACATCACGTGAACCCTGTACTGTGTGTTGAAACCTCTAGCAAAATTTCCCCCATATATATAGCATAATCACTGATCCAAGATTGACAATGTTGTAACCATTTCAAACTTTTCTGCGATTTCGGTGGCTAGGAGAGCCTCGAAATTTGCATTTAAGCCGCCGAAACTTAAAATTAACAAATTTGACTATGTTATTTGAGGAGATAACAATAGTGTTTGATGATCAGAAGGAGATCACAAAAGAATCACAAAGTCATACATATTCTAGCAAAGAAGAATTCATAGAGATACAACTGTTTCCTGAAGAGCAGCAAGTGACTGACCTCAGTTTCAAAGATCCAGTGGCAGTCTTCATAGAATCATACTTTTTAGAGAAATTGAAAGTTTCAGACTTCTTTAACTTGCACATGTTGTCTGGTGAGTTTGGTTTTGTAAATGGCTTCTTATCATTTTTGTCACACCTCAAACATCGACTATTAATTAGTGTGAATGATGAGATTATTTCAGTGTTAAAATGTCTTGTATGGCCGCTATGGAAATCAACATTCACTTAACCAATTGCAGAACTGGTTAGAGTAGAGTAGGGTAGGAAATAAGCTCACTGCCTGACCATTTCTTTTATCCATTTTGCAGCAGATGTAGAAGTTATTGTGTGTGAATAAAGGTAGCCTTGAAGATATACAGAGATCATCTATACAGGTCATGAAAGATTTTCAGAAAAAGGTGAATGGCTGACTCTATGCCCAACGGAATATTGACTCCATGCCTAATGAAATGTTGACTCCATGCCCAATGGAATGTTGAAGACGAAGTTATGGATTTTATTTTTCCAGGAAAGGCATCAGATCTGTGGTCCTTGAAACCTCACAGGGAGGCTTTCATCCCCAATAAGAGAGAGATGTTATCTCCTCAAATAAATTGGTCAAAATTATTTGATTAGGAGATAGAGTCATTAGAAAAAATTCTACTAAATTTTTTAGGGCTCATTTTAATGAGTTCCAACTTGTAAATAAAGTTTGAAAAAGCATTTGATTTGTTCTTTCCTTCAAAAAAGTCAAAACTTAGGTTTTGGTAGCTAATTCATTTTTCAAAAGGGCTTCTAATCTACCAAAAGCCTAGCTTTCGACAGCTAAAACGTGAAATTCGGGGCTATTTTAGCTACCGAAAGCACATAAATTCTGCGTTTTTACTGGGTTGAGTTATCATTTTCAAATGATGATTTTCAGTGACTGGAAGGTCATTTTAAGAAACAGGAGGAGTTTTTTTTTCCTAACTCATCATAGAAAAATAACCTCTCTCAGTTTCCCTACAGGTGTCACAGATTGGGAGAATCGAATCCATCTCTAAGCCCTAATTTTCTTATCTGAGATTTCCCTGTTTGACACACGTTTTTGAAAGGCGTATCCCGGGAAAATAAAAATGAATCTAGAATAAATGAGAGAGTTTGCTTCTCACAACAAACCGATATACAAAAACCTCTCTCAGTTTTCAAAAATATGTTTTTATTTGAGAGATATGTCGTTAAATATTGACCTATATCTGACATTTCTGGAAATATGTCGCTTATATATTGACCTATATCTCTCAAATAAAAACATATTTTTGAAAACAAAGAGACTTTTTTGTAGATCGGTTTGTTTTTAGAAAAACCCTCTCTCGTTTCTTTGAGATTAATTTTCATTTGCCTGGGATATTCCTTTCAAAAACATGTGTCAAATAGGGAAATCTCAAATCCAAAAATTAGGGCTTAAAGATGGATTCGATTCTCCCAATATGTGAGACATGTAGGGAAACTGAGAGAGGTTATTGTTCTATGACGTGTTACGAACAAAAACCTCCTCCTATTTCTTAAAATGAGCTTCCATTCGCTGAAAATCATCATTTGCAAATGATAATGCAACCTAGTAAAAACGAAGAATTTATGTGCTTTTAGTAGCTAAAATAGCCCCAAATTTTGTGTTTTAGCTGCCGAAAGCTAGGCTTTCGGTAGCTTAGAAGCCCTTTTGAAAAAGGAATTAGCTACCTAAACCTGATTTTTGATGTTTTTGAAGGAAAGAACAAATCAAATGTTTTTTCAAACTTTATTTACAAGTTGGAACTCATTAAAATGAGCCCTAAAAAATTTAGTAGAATTTTTTCTAATGACTCTCTATCTCCTAATCAAATAATTTTGACCAATTTATTTGAGGAGATAACATCTGGCTCTTATTGGGGATGAAAGCTTCCCTATGAGGTTTCAAGGACCACAGATCTGATGCCTTTCCTAGAAAAATAAAATCCATAACTTCGTCTTCATCAGTCCATTGGGCATGGAGTCAACATTTCATTGGGCATGGAGTCAACATTTCATTGGGCATAGAGTCAGCCATTCACCTTTTTCTGAAAATATTTCATGACCTGTATAGATGATCTCTATATATCTTCAAGGTTGCCTTTATTCACACACAATAACTTCTACATCTGCTGCAAAATGGATAAAATAAATGCTCGTGTAGTGAGCTTATTTCCTACCCTACTCTACTCTAACCAGTTATGCAATTGGTTAAGTGAACGTTGATTTCCATAGCATCCATCCAAAAAAATTTAACACTGAAATAATCTCATCATTCACACTAATTAATAGTTGATGTTTGAGGTGTGACAAGAATGATAAGAAGCCATTTACAAAACCAAACTCACCAGACAACATGTGCAAGTTAAAGAAGTCTGAAACTTTCAATTTCTCTGAAAAGTATGATTCTATGAAGGTTGCCACTGGATCTTTGAAACTGAGGTCAGACACTTGCTGCTCTTCAGGAAACAGTTGTATCTCTATGAATGCTTCTTTGCTAGAATATTTATGACTTTCTAACTCTTTTGTGATCACCTTTTGATCATCAAACACTATGACCTCCTCTTCATAACATTGTTTAGAAAATGATGATAGAGCAGTATGTGAATAAAAAAGATTTTGATCAACTATAAAAATGTAGTTGTCTACACAATCATGAGTTATTATAGGCTTAACTGGATTTTTAAAATGATCATAAACTGTATATGAATACCTATCTCCGGAAAGTTTTACAAAAGTTGAAGGATCTGACTCACAATCTAAAATAATTTTAGTTACTTGTTGTTGTTCTAAAACTGCCTCATAGTCATAATCTTCTTGCTCGAAGTCCGAACTGTACTGACATTCTATTGGCTCAAGTAGATAATGGTTTTCAACATCAACCTGCTCAGGGATTCTCCTTGAAGTGCAAATGTTCTCTTCCACCTCTAAAGCATCTTCAAACAAAATACTTAATGATGAAGATTTCCTTTCTAGCAAAAGAAGGGCAAGTTTTGAATACAATCCCATAAGATATTGGATCATGGCAGCTGTTTTTGTAGGCCTGATATCCAAAGGCATACCATGGTAGATGCTATAAAATCTCTAATTGAAAGCAAGCAAGGTTTCATTATGTTCTTTCTTCAAAGCATAGAAATCAACAAGATATAAATCTAGTGATTTGTGATCACCCCAATACTTCATAAAAACATTGGAGAAATTGATCCAAGAACCAATAGAATCAGCTCTCAGACCCTTAAACCATACAACAATATCTCTGATCAAAGATTTAGAAAAATATCTCATGATCACATATTCATAAACAATTTGAAAATGATCAACAAAATCCAAAAAGGATTCCAAGTGTCTTTCAGTTGAAGCTTGATTCTCTCTGAAAAACCAAGGGAGATATTCATAACAGCCATCAGGATAAGGATGAAGAAGAAGGGGCAGATTTAAAGGCTTGAACATATTCATCCAGATCTTAACTTGAAAGGTTGTGGGCTTATCATGAGAGATGGTAAGTTGTTGACAAGGTTCAAAAATTATGGCAAGGGGAGCTAAGATCTGAAACGGTTTTGAAACAATTTCTATCTTTTCAAGGTCACATCCCTGATCAGATTCTAAAGGAAATGAAATACAGTGGTCATCTTTATGAACAGGCTAAGGCACAAAGACTGAATCAACATCTACAATGCAAGCAGGCTGCAAATCTTCTTCCAAAGATGGATATACAAAAGAAGGATGATGATCATCAAAATATACAAAACAGAGGATGATTCTTTTAACATGTGAAGGGAAAGATATGAAGGAGCTAATAAATAACAACAACAGTTCATGAAACAAACTAATGAACTGATACCTAGATCTTGATTTCAACCTCTTCATCTTTTATCAATCGGATCCTCCCTAGTGGAGTCTTTAATGTGGAGTCACCAGGCAAATGATTACAGTCAAATTTTATGTCTGTCTCTTGTCTGCCATCAAGAAACAGATATATGTCGTTCTCCCAGGGAAACTCTACTTTCACTTTCGTTCCCCGGCAACGACGCCATTTTGTTATCACTCCAAGAGTCTTTCCTCGACTATAAAGGGAATGAGACTGGTAACTTAAATACTAAATAATGTAGGAGAAAAAGGATCAAGTCAGATGAATTGAAATGCTCACAATCACTCAAAAAACATATAAATTCACTCGAAGACGAAAGGATTTCAACTATGTTGCTTAGAAGGTTTAAATTAAAGTATGGAAGTAAGAAGAATGGCTTATTATATCAGTAGAATCACATACACAAGACTGTACATGTGAATGACTAATTACAACAGGCAGGAAATGTTCATGAGCTAATTCTATCAACGAAGAGATGAGGTGACATTCATCTTTCATTAGAAAGACCAATGTATATAAGCTTAATATATCGATGAAGAGATAAGATGACAGTTATTTGTCATCATATATACATTAAAACATTGCATACAAGCTACTCATAAACATAGAAAAGATGTAAGATAGAAAACTGAACAACACACAATGAAAGAAGATTTTGTTTCAATATGAATCTATAAATGTCTTTATGAAGTATGGCTACAAGTCCCCAAAGTTGAATCACAGTCCTCGGACTGATTTTCTCTCCCCCGTGTTCCTTAGAACTCTTATCCTTTATAGCCTTTACATCAAAGTTTCAATATCCTATAAAAATGGATCTGAAATAACTATAACTAAGAAAAATCAAATTAGATCTAATCAAGTAAGATGTAATCCTATCATCATAATTTGAATTTGATAGTCTGCAGGTGAAGATCATGGAACTCAAGATCTCTGTTTGGCAGCTGGGCAATTTCTGTCAAGAATAGAGATGTCATTTGGCTTCATTCTTTTGCCATATGTCTTCAAAGCTTCAATAGGAAGCTGATATGGCTTCTGATAATTATTATCCTTCATTTATAATTGTTCCCACACATCCTGGAATCGAGAAAACGTGATCTGGGCAAAAATAGTAGCTTTCTGCCCTATTCTGTGTAGAAATTTTCTGGAAATATGTCGCTTAACTATTGACCTATATCTCTCAAATAAAAACATATTTTTGAAAAATGAGAGATTTTTTTGTATATAGGTTTGTTTTGAGAAAAAACCTCTCTCAGTTCTTCGATATTCGTTTTCATTTGCCCAGGATACGCCTTTCAAAAACATGTGTCAAACAGGGAAATCTCAGATCTGAAAATTAGGGCTTAGAGATGAATTTGATTCTCCCAATATGTGACACCTGTAGGGAAAATGAGAGAGGTTATTTTTATATGACGTGTTAGCAAAAACAAACTCCTCTCGTTTCTTAAAATGAGCTTCCAGTCGCTGAAAATCATCATTTGAAAATGATGATTCAACCTAGTAAAAACGCATAATTTTTGTGCTTTCGGTAGCTAAAATAGCCTCGAATTTCGTGTTTTAGCTGCCGAAAGATAGGATTTTGGTAGCTTAGAAGCCCTTTTGAAAAATGCATTAGCTACTGAAACCTGATTTTTGACTTTTTTGAAGGGAAGAACAAATCAAATGTTTTTTCAAACTTTATTTACAAGTTGGAACTCATTAAAATGAGCCCTAAAAAATTTAGAATTTTTTCTAATGACTCTCTATCTCCTAATCAAATAATTTTGACCAATTTATTTGAGGAGATAACAGATGTGACCAAAAAAGGATTGGAAAAATTTCTCACCAAGATAGTTATCCTACATAAGAAAGATTTGGAAAATAGATTGGCTGGATTTGTATGGGTATACAATACAACTTGGAAAACAACCATACTATTCACCCCCTATGAGTTGGTATATGGAAATAAGGATATGTTCCTTATTTAGTTTGATATATCCACACTAAGAACATCCTCCATCGTAAATTCATAGCTCTCCTAAGATCAAAAAGAAAGGCTACAATGGTTGAATGTTATAGATGAATATAGGCAACAATCCTTGTTTCACATAGAGATGGTGCAACAAAAAGGAAAAATATGGCATGACAAAGTCATCAGGCCTAGGGATTTAAAAGAAGGGGATCAGGTCCTTCTCTATGATTCCAAATTCAAGTATTTCAAAGGAAAGATGAAAAATTTGATGGCTCAATCCATTCCAAATAGATAAATGTTATGAGATTGGCTCAATAATAATTAGAACAATAGATGAAAAAATAAATTTCCTATTTAATGGCTATAGGATAAAAATATAGAAGAAACCACTATCAAGGGAAAACCATAAAAAAATTAAGTGTTTTCAGGTCTATATATGAGGGACAATGGAAAGAATAGGATAAATAAAAAAACAGACAAAAACTGCATGTTACAAGTTCAGGAATCATGAATGTTGCACTCCAAGAAGAATTTGCGTAAACAAAAGAACATAGAATTAGTCTACATGGATAATAAAATCATGACAGAAAAACACCATCATATATTACTCAATACAATCATATTTTTTGTTTACATCCTCATCATTAATTCCATTTTCTTTCTTCATTACATCATACCAAACAAATTCCATGTTACTCCATCAACAGACATCTCTAGCATGAAGTTGATCATCCTTCCATACACCATACCATCATCTCTAACTTCACCTTCATCTCAATGGACCATCATCATCACCCCATTTCATTATCTATAAAAGATTATATCATCACCTAAGTAATAACCTTCATCTATGACAACAAATGTTTCTACAGTTCACAAAATAATATATAGTTCTAGACTTAGCATACTATAGATGATTAGAAACCAATCTATACTCTAGTAGAAAACAACATTTTGAGACACATTCATAAAAAATAGGATATGAATTTTCTAGAGAACAAAGAAGGGGCTACAACACCTCAGGTCAAACACTCTATATCTCCACATGTAAAAGGTTCATCCTCACCAAGCTCAAAATGCACATTTCTATCTACATAAAAATATTTATGAGCATGCAAGGATTTCAACTAAGACAAAATTGAGCTTGTCATTTTTCATATGTACCATCATTTCTCAGTTTGTAAACAATAGAATATCGACATCAGTACCTTTGTGGAGACCAGTGTATGAAAATCAACTTGGAAAACCTTGGATCATATCCTTGTGCAAAGTCATATCAATATCTTCAACTGCACCAGAAAGACTTCATTGTCAACATTTTACAAGCCTACAAATCTTCTAGTACATCAACATTCTCAGTGTATACATCTCAAAATTCCCGAGTCAACATTAACACAAATAAGAAAGGTCATATTTAGTACAAATAGAAACATCAACTTATTGCAAGATACAACAATAGTAAACGACTACATGTGGCCTGCAGTTAGCAAGACCTACAAAAACATTATAGTCAACAAAATTTTCAAAATTCAAGGATCAAGAAATTCAACCTTTTAAAAGATGATCAACAAACCTCTAGGTTTCAAATGATCTATATAGAGAAAATAAATTTGGAAGTCTTAATTACACCAACCAACCTCCTCCATCACTCACTCCCACCATCACCACACAACCAAACCGCATATTTTCTAGATTCAATATGAATTTCACTTATTCATCCAACTCAATTCACTTCCATTTCATATATCATCCACATACCCATCACATCATCCATCCACCATATCAACCCAACAAATAATCCATTTGCATACTTCAAAAACTCCGAAAATAAAAATTGTGCACTCAAATAGCCACCTATAGGTAGCCACAAGAAATAATTATTTTTACACTGCTACATGAAGCTACGGAATAATTTATGCACAATTTCTATAGGAAATAGTCTAGTGTACAAAGTGCTATTGGAAGCTACAAGAAACCATCCTCTATCACACAATTTACAATGTATTCACCATAAATGAAAGGATCAAAGGGAGCTAATTGCAATTGAGTCCAACTTCCTAAATCACTTCATTCCACTTTGAATCATTATATCAATTGTTACAATATGCTTTTCCTGCCTACAAGAAGTTGAAGGAGGCTATAGGAGTCCCTATTTTTGCCTCAAAGCAACAAATCCATCACTGCAACACTTCAATATGATCACCTAGGAAACGATATTACATGCATATCAATCCAACTAGATAACATGTATCTCACTACCTCTTAGTTCATTTTTTTCATTAATAGTCAATTAAAATCCTAATAATTTCATCATATTAAATAAAGGAAACCCTCCACACAAGCCAACAACATGGATACTATTGCTTGTTGTGTAGTGAATGCTTAAAGAATTCTTGGTATAGATTTTGTGATGTGGTCTGTGTTGGTTGATGGAGTAAGCAACACTCTTATGATTTAGTGTTGATATGATTGCTATAGTATGTTTATTTCTTATACATGATTGAGTAGCATTCATATTGTATTGTTGAGGAGCATAAGTAAGTTGTTGGAGAGCTTGGATGTATTGTGACTGGTTATGGGTTAGACTGGAAAGTAAGATACATAAGAGAATGTGATTGAAGGTTGTAGAGGATATGAGTGAGTGATGAAAACAAAACCCTAATTGCTCATAAGGTATACGCATGTTGTAGTACAAACTGGTTGTGTACATATGCGAGATGTACTACTGGTATGGCACGTACATACACGTGTCTCACTACCGACAGGTCACGTACCTATTGAAAGATTGACATCTGTTGATGATTTTTGCCTCATCTCAGTTGGTGTTGAGGATGTAAGTTGAGTCTTGCATTATAGAGTTGGTGCTCTTGTAGAGTTGTACTCTATTTAGTTTTTGATGATAACCCAAGGATTGTAGTCCGTAATAACAAGAATATTGTACATATATATTGTGTTCCTTGTGTTCCTTGTGATCATTATTTGTTGATGATATATTGTTGATATATGTTGCTCATATATGTTCTCATCTAACTGATTATAAATGACAACAATAAGTAATGAGTTAATGGTGATTGTTAACTAAGGATTTTTGTGTAGGGGAAGTTTTGGGAAAAAGAGCCCCACACTCATTCACCCCCCCCTCTAAGTGTGTTCAGTGTGTCCAACATTTGGTATCAGAGTAGGCCTTCACTATAAGCCTTAACAAGCTTGGATGAGATCCATAGACACACAAATGGATGATGAAGTTCCAATCCTTGATGAGGAAAACTATTCTACTTGGAGAATAGAAATGAGAGTGCATTTGAAAGAGATGGGAGTAGCTATTTCGAAGGAATCCATTGGTGGTTTAGTTTCCTTGAAGAACAAGTCAAGTTTGCATCTCAAAGGGAAGCAAATAAGAATTATGCATTTGTTGGAATATTGGTTGTTGTCATTGATGTCAACCCTAGTCATTGGTTTTGGACCGCAAGATTGATGAAGGTATTTGGACATGAAGGATAGTGCACATGAAAAAAAAACACCCATTGATGGATAGTATACATCATGTTGTTTTCAGTGGTAGGTGGCACATCACATGGATCCCCATGGTTGAGTAGAAATGAATTTTTAAGATGACAAAGGGAATTGAAGAAGGAAGTACAGGTCGGCCTTGAAGATAATTAAAGAAAAGAATTACAAAATAAGAAAGTGTCAGGTCGGCCCTAATGTTAAAAGGAAGTGACATAAAGGGTATAAATTCATATCATTATACATTCATTTTACACACACGAGTCTAAATGCAGAGGAATTCTGAAGTAAAGAAGGTCGGATTTCAAGGGAGGATGAAGTGTTTTGGTGATGTGTTCTAAGGTATTTTATTTACAGGTCATCTTAACATTTTCGCTATGAAGTTTTTTCAAGAATGTTTCAGATGGTGAAATTGATATGGTATTGAGAAGACATATCTAGGTAGAAGTGGTAAACATTTCAGCTATTTATGCACTAAAATTTTGGATATATACTTTGTGGAAGATAGGGTTTTTGACTAGTCCTAAAGCTAGTCATAAACAGGTGTTCCGGGTAAAACAATAATAAATTATTCAAAGAGAATCCAAATGAAGTGAGACCAATTTAATTGGAAATCATTTGGGTTTTCATTTCATTTGTGTGAGTTTTAGAATCAAATGTTAAATATTGAGCGTGTGGCATTCTGTACAAGTTCGCTCTCCTGAATAAACCAAAATTGAATAAGGTCTACCATTTTCTCTATAACTTATTTTTGGGGAGGATTCAAGGAGTGAAACTTGGAGGAGTTTCAGAGAATACATTGAGTAATATTATCTAAAGGATCAAAGTATTCCAAGAATTGAATAATTGTAGAATTTTAATAAGTCTCGGGAAGCATTATCAAGTTCTATGTGATGGTTGGTTGATGGTGATGATTTAATGTAAAGTTTTATTATTTCTCATATATTCTTGGGTGGAACGAATGGGAAAGGATGGAGAGGTCAGCCCTCTCTTGATATTGGAGGATTATATCTTCCTTTTGGAGGTTTATCCCTCCCTTTATATTTGAAAGTTGGAGCTACCTTTGGAAGTCATTACTTCCCTTGAACAATAACTATTGATTATTTCTCATATATTGTGCATGGTGTATTGTGGTCTATTGGTGTAACTCTTATATGATTGTTCATTTCTCATTGGATATAATTTAATGGTTTAAGTATAAGTTGATTTTTTTTTTTAAAATTGTACTTGATACTTATTCACTCCCTTCTTAGTATCAACAATTGGTTTCAGAGTAGCTTACCTTCAGTACAATTTAACCACTGGAATGAAGATCCTAAGAAGAAATGGAAGAAAACATTCCAAATGGGATTCCACCATTTAATAGAAGTAATTTTGAATATTGGAGTAATAGTATGGAAACTTACTTGAAATCTCTTTGGGAATATGTTTGGTTCTCAGTTTCTTAAGGATACAATGTTTTGAAGAAACCAATGACTGCATCTCAGAAGGAAGCAAAAAGGAACAACAAATTGGCAATAAATACCATTCTGGATGGATTGATAGATTCAGTGAAATCCAAGGTGGGGTCATGTGCATCAACAAAAGAGATTTGGGATAGGCTACAAGACCTTTATGCAAGGGAAGAAGTAGAAAACGAAGAAGAAGTTGAAGCAAATTACAACATCTCGGATTTCAAAGAAGAAAATAGAGGTCAGTTCTTTTGCTTTAATTTTGAAGGAGTAGGAAATGTTGAATTTGAATGTCCTCATGCAAGGATTGAAAGAGATGACACTGAAGAATAAAAGTCCAATGAAGAAGAAGAAAATCAAGAAGAAAAAATGATTCAACAAGAAGATGAGAATCTTAAAAAATTGAATCATGTTGAGATTGAAAATAGCAAGCTAAAAGACACACATAGAAAACTAAGAAGTGAATTGGGTAGTTGTGAAAAGACAATTGTAAGCTTGAAGAAACAATTAGAAGAATTTGAGAAACTAAGAGAAGAAACCATTTCCTTGAAAATTCTACTGGAAGAAGAAAGAAGAATAGGAGAAGTAAAGAATGTCAAAATGATGAAGAAAGAAGAAGATTGTGAGAAACTTGAACAAGAAGTTTTCTCATTGAGGAAGAGCTTAAGAAACTCTCAAGTTACAAAAGACTTAACACATCTTGGATGCATGGGTGAAACTTCATACAAATAAGATGCAAATACCAACAAGAAGGTTGAAGAAATAGCTACACATACAATTGATGAGAAGTGGACCAGGATACTAGAAAGAAGGAATGATTACAAAAGAGATGAATATCCTAGAAGACCTCCTACCTTCAGGAATCAAAGAAGCTTCAATATGTATGAAGGAAAATATAGAAGAGTAGATCATGAACCCAGATGGACTACATCACAAAGAAGGTCACTTAATCTCAGATATAAAAAAAAAAAAATCTTGGTCATTGTTATACTTGCAAAAAAAATGGACATAAGGGAATTAATTGTAGAATCAATGAAAGGAATAACTATGCAAGAAACATGAATGGTGTAAATAGAAGATATGTAAATAATCATGGACTTGTAAACATAAGTTATAATTCATTTTCCCCATTGATGGACAAAAATATTGTATGCTACAAAAATAATTATCTTGGTCATAAAGCATGAGATTGTAGATATATGAATGAAGATGTCCCTATGCCAACCACAGTATGGAGAAGGAAAGAAATTCCAAACAATGAAGATTTTCGAATAGCATTGACCGCTGAAGAATGTAAAGAAGAACATGAATGGTGCATAGACAGTGGATGTTCTTCACACATGACTAGGGATCAAGACAAATTCATCAACTTCAAGAGAATGGGTGGAAATGTTGCAATTGGAGATGACTCATTTTCCAAAATAATTGGAAAAGGTGTAGTAAAGCTTGGAAACAAAAATGCAAAAGAAAATATTGTCCTATTGGTTGAATACTTGAAGAATAATCTACTCAGTTTTCGTAAAATATGTGATCAAGGATATACTCTCA
>ML787091.1:208118-234251 GCA_009831015.1 Picea engelmannii
CTAAAGTGTAATGTTGAGTTGCAACTAAAGTCTTGAGTCTAGTTCTATTTTAGTAATGTTGAGTTGTAACTAAAGTCTTGAGTCTAGTTCTATTTTAGAACTAAAGTGTAATGTTGAGTTGAAACTAAAGTCTTGAGTCTAGTTCTATTTTAGAACTAAAGTGTAATGTTGACTTGCAACTAAAGTCTTAAGTCTAGTTCTAATTTTGAACTAAAGCATGCCAGTCTCAAGTCTAGTTCTAAGTTCGAACTAAAGTGTAATGTTGAGTTGTAACCAATCTCAAGTCTAGTTCTAAGTTCGAACTAAAGTGTAAAGCTGAGTTGTAACCAATCTCAAGTCTAGTTATAAGTTCGAACTAAAGAATGAAGATGATTTATTTTTAATGCATGCAATCAGGTTAGGATTTCAAGCCTCTCCTCTACCCCTCTTCAGCCTATATAAGAAGAGGTCGAATCCTCTCTTCAACACAGTTCTACAACACAGTTTTGCAACACAATTTTGAAACAAAGTTTTCATATGC
The DNA here is from genome assembly GCA_009831015.1 of Picea engelmannii. NCBI lineage: Eukaryota > Viridiplantae > Streptophyta > Pinopsida > Pinales > Pinaceae > Picea > Picea engelmannii. Next base: position 208,639 of record ML787091.1, read on the forward strand.
AGGTTGAGGGTGAAGTAATAGAGGAGCACATCAGTGATAAAGAGGTAGCATATCAAAGGTGTATTTCAACAAGGTCTTGTAAGTCTTTGTTAGGTCAGAGTCATGTTGGCAAGCTCTTTGAGAGAAGTACATTCATGGTGGATATTTGTAAGAGATCTTACATTATTAATGCAAGAAAGGAATATTATTTGTTGGGGTTTTTCTCCATGTACAGGGTTTCCCCAGGGTATATGTGTTGTTGATATGCATGTTTACTTATCTACATAATTATTTCTATTCGATTATGATTTGAAATTGTTGAAGTGTATTAAGCTGGAATCAAAGTATTGAAGAAAACAAAAGAATTAATCCACATAAGAAATCAAGCTCATAATTTAACATGGTATCAGAGCTTAGGGTGTGTTAAACGTATTGAAGTGCAGCATAAGGTACACACAAATCCAAGCAAGCTTGATTATGTTTCCAGTGTGAGGACCATGGCATCCTCCATTTAAGTCAGGGTCGAAGATAGGCTCGAAGGAGCTACCAACTTTAATGTGTGTATAACAAATATCTTGCAAGAGCATGATCTTGAGCAGTATGTGACCACACTGGTGGAGGAACCAATGAATAATGCAGGAAGAATGAATTTCAAGAAGAGTCAAGCAAAGGCCAAGTGAATCATCTTTGACTCAGTCAAAGACAATATAATGCCTGCAATGACTTCGTTGATGACTGTCAAGGACTGTATGGATACCTTGGTGAATTTGTATGAGAAACAGGCTCCAAGTTAGAACAGGACACTTAAGCACAAGATTAAGTATTTGAATATGGAGAAAGGTGAATTAGTGACATCTTTCTGTTCCAGGATAACTCAAATCAGAGATCAGCTTTTGGTCACAGGGGTGACAGTGGATGATGAGGATTTAGTGCAGGCCATTTTTGACGATCTTCCTTCTTCATGGGAGACCTTCTTATCTAGTGTAAGTGGGAGAGAGATTCAACCCATGTTTGAGAGGTTATGGCATGATTGCCTTCAGGAGGAGAGTCGCACAGCTACCAGGAGCGAACCAACGAAAGAAGAACACTCAGCTTTAGCATCAAGATTCAAGGGAAAGAAGAAAGGCACTTTTCAGAAAGGATCTCAATGGAAGCCAAACATCAAAGGTACATTCAAAGGCAAGAATATTGATACATCTAAGATTAAATGCTTTAGTTGTAATAAGTTGGGTCATTTTGCTAAATATTTTTGGTTTAGAAAGAGATATCCTAGGAAAGGGAAACATCATGCCTCAACTACTGAGGATGATGAATCCAAAAGAAATTAGAAAAGTCCTTCTAATGAGAAAGAAAATAGGAAGGAATATTATTTGGTTTCTGCTTTATCCAGTTCAGTTTCCACGGAGCCGAAAAATTGGTTAGTAGACAATGGTGCATCAAAGCACATGACAGAGTACAAGGATATCCTCTCAAATTTCAAGACAAAATATTTTGTAGATCAGGTCGAGCTTGGGGATGAAAAATGTTACAAGATATAGGGAGTAGGCTCTATCTCCTTCAGATTGGAATCTGGGGCTAGACTTCATGTTGATGAAGTATTATATGTTCCAAGGCTCAAGAAGAATATACTATCAGTTGCAACCCTTGAGGACAAGGGATATTGGGTGATCTTCAAGGATAGGAAGGAACTACTATGGGATAAAGGTAGCCACTTAAGTACATCAGAACCCATTGGAACTCGCAGTGGAGGATTGTATGTCGTGTCAGAATAGTCAGTTTAGGCATTGCCTCATGATGCAACTAGCTCCAGCGAGTTGTGGCACAGAAGACTTGGACATCTTCATTACAAAGCTCTTACAGATCTATAGAACATGGTATGTGGCATGCCCTCTATTTCTCTTAGTAAAAATGAAATTTGTAAGGGATGCATGCTAGGTAAAAATATAAAGAAAGCATTTCCTAGTAGTGACAACAGAGCTCAGGGCATATTAGATCTGGTTCATTCTGTTGTATGTGGTCCCATGTCATCTCCCTCACTCAGTGGTTGTTTGTGTTATGTCATTTTTATTGATGATTACTCAAGAACATGTTGGATATATTTTCTTAAAGCTAAAAGTGACACATTTGATAAATTCAAAGAGTATAAAGCCTTTATTGAAAAGAAGACAAGGAAACGCATAAGAATCCTTAGAACAAACAATGGAGGAGAGTTTGAATCTCTTTAGTTTGAGGATTTCTACAAGTCAGCAAGAATCAAGAGAGAGTTGACCATGCCATATAACCCTCAGCAAAATGGTGTTGCTAAGAGGAAAAACAGGACTATTTGTGAGGCAGCGAAAGCAATGATGTTTGACCAGGATCTGCCAAATCCTTTATGGGATGAAGCTACCTCCATTGCCGTGTATATTTAGAATAGGTGTCCACATGCTATTTTGAAGGAAAAGACTCCTGAAGAAGTCTTATCAGGGATCAAACCTGAAGTAGGGAATCTAAGGATATTTGGATGTCCTGTGTATATTCATGTCCTTAAGGAAAAGAGGACAAAGATGGAACCCTCAGGCAAGAAAGGGGTTTTTGTGGGGTACAGTGAGGACTCCAAAGCTTACAGTATTTATGTACCAGGTCAGAGGCAAATAGAGGTAAGTATAGATGTGACTTTCCATGAGGAAGCCACATTTAAGAAATCCAGAGAGCTTCAGTAGGATTCAGAAGCAGTTCAACCAACTTCACCCTCTTCTGAAAATGAAGAGTCACATGATCAGAGGGAGGAACCTCGTGAAGGGCCAAGTAACGAGCCCCTAGACCCCGTTGAAGTGTTATAAAGAACTCTTTAAGAACCTCCAGCCAAAAGGAAGCCAGGGTGGCTTAAAGAAAAAGTGCAAGAAGCAGAAAGGATAGCTTCTCCCAAAGGAACTTTCAAGGAAAGGAAGAGGCCTCATAGGTTTGGAGGCTATGTTGCACTGATGAGCAGCATTAGTGATGCCGAACCTTCTTCATTTGAAGAAGCAGATAAATTACAAGTATGGAAGGATGCCATGATTGAGGAATACAGGTCTATTATAAAGAACAATGTTTGGGACATTGTGCCAAAGCCAAAAGACAAATCAATGTTTTCTTCCAAATGGATCTATAAGATCAAACATGTAGTTGATGGAAGTGTGGAAAATTTCAAAGCAAGATTTGTAGCTAGAGGCTTCACTCGGAAAGAAGGATTCGACTACGAAGAGACTTTTTCTCTTGTAGCTAGGTATACCTCCATTCGAGCTATTATTTCTTTAGCTTCCGTACTTGGTTGGAAACTACATCAGATGAATGTAGAAACAACATTATTGAATGGAAATATTGAACATGAGGTATTTGTGGAACAAACAGATGGTTTTATACTTCATAACAAAGGCACTCATGTATGCAAGCTAATGAAGGCCTTGTATGGTCTTAAGTAGGCTCCCGGAGTTTGGTATGACAGGATTGATGGCTTTCTTAAAAGCCCGGGCTTTCAGAAAAGTGATGTTGATGAAAATCTATACTTCAAGGTAAGAGGTAACCAACCTGTTATACTAATCTTGTATGTTGATGATCTCTTTCTAACTGGAAATGAAGGGCTAATAGCCTGGTGTAAGAGGGAGCTAACCTCAAAATTCGAGATGAAAGACTTAGGCTTGATGCATTACTTCCTAGGATTGGAAGTGTGGCAAAGACAGGGCCAGATATTTATGGCACAAGGAAAATACATAGTGGATGTACTAAAGAGGTTTGGTATGATGGATTGAAAATCCATGTCTACTCCGATGGTTACCAACTTGAAGAAGTTGCATGATTCTAATACAGGTTCAGATTTGGTGGATCCCACCATGTATAGGCAGCTAATTGGATCATTGATGTACATGATCCACACTAGGCCAGATATATGCTATGCATTTATTGCAATGAGTCATTTCATGATTGAACCGAGACAGAGACATTGGGTGGTATAAAATCACATCTTGAGATATCTCAGAGGGACCATTACTTATGGCCTGAGATATACATCCAGTGGTGGTTTATTTTTGCATGGGTATGCAGATGTTGACTGGGCAGGAAGCCCAGTGGATCGAAAGAGTACTTCCGGATACTGCTTTAGCTTGGGATCTGCTATGATCTCTTGGTCAAGCCGAAAGCATGGATCCATTTCACAGAGTACAATAGAGGCTAAGTACATTGTAGCAAGTGATGCTAGCAAGGAAGCAGTATGGATGAGAAAATTGGTTTATGGGTTGTTTGGTGACAAGCTCAAGATGACGGTGGTTCACTATGATAATCAAAGTTGCATAAAATTGACAAAGAACCCGATATTTCACGACAGGTCAAAACATATTCACATGAGGTACCACTACATCCGAGACTTGGTCTAGAGAAAAACTGTAAAGTTATAGTACATAGCCACGAGCGAGCAGGTAGCTAATATCCTGACCAAGCCTCTGACCTCGAGATAGTTTGTGCAACTGAGAGGCAAGCTTGGTGTGGCTGAGAATGACTCCCTCACTGAGAGGGAGTGTTAAATTTGGTAGCATTGACAGTCATTCTCCAATGAGAGGCCATATGGGCCACCCTAAGGCTAGCCAGGGAGATTTGGAGAATCAACCAGTCTTGTGAGGTATTGACAAAATCTAGGGGGAACAGACAACCTCTGTGAGTCAAACCAAAAGTCAGGATGAATGATATGCCATGTGAGTCTAATGCAAAAGTTAGGGGGAACATACAACCTCTGTGAGCATAGACAGTCTAGTGCAAAAGTCAGGGGGGAATGTACAACCTCTATGAGCATAGACAGACTAGTGAAAAATTCAGGGGGAACATACAACCTCTGTGAGCCTAGTCAAACCTTGTGAGCCATGAGAAAAAATCAAGGTATCTAGCAAAATTTAGGTTGAATGTAAAATTCCTATGAGATAGAAACAAATGATATTACTAATATTGCAAATGATGTAATTGTATTGATCTAGTGCGTTGGCATGTGTAAATATTATCCACCATGAAGAGAATTTTGAATTGCATTGTCAAGAGTTGTAACTAAAGTCTTGATTCTAGTTCTATGTTAGAACTAAAGTGTAATGTTGATTTGCAACTAAAGTCTTGAGTCTAGTTCTATTTTAGTAATGTTGAGTTGCAACTAAAGTCTTGAGTCTAGTTCTATTTTAGTAATGTTGAGTTGAAACTAAAATCTTGAGTCTAGTTCTATTTTAGAACTAAAGTGTAATGTTGACTTGCAACTAAAGTCTTAAGTCTAGTTCTAAGTTTGAACTAAAGCATGTCAGTCTCAAGTCTAGTTCTAAGTTCGAACTAAAGTGTAATGATGAGTTGTAACCAATCTCAAGTCTAGCTCTAAGTTCGAACTAAAGTGTAAAGTTGAGTTGTAACCAATCTCAAGTCTAGTTCTAAGTTCGAACTAAAGCATGAAGCTAAGTTATGTTTAATGCATGCAATCAGGTTACTATTTCGAGCCTCTCCTCTACCCCTCTTTAGCCTATATAAGAAGAGGTCGAATCCTCTCTTCAACACAGTTCCGCAATACAATTTTGAAACAGAGTTTTCATATGAAGGTTGAGGGTGAAGTAATAGAGGAGCACATTAGTGATAAAGAGGCATCATATCAAAGGTGTATTTCAGCAAACTCTTGTAAGTATTTGTCAGGTCAGAGTCATTTTGGAAATCTCTTTGAGATAAGTACATTCATGGTGGATATTTGTAAGATATCTTACATTATTAATGCAATAAAGGAATATTGTTTGCTGGGGTTTTTCTCCCTGTATAGGGTTTCCCCATGGTATGTGTGTTGTTGATATGCATGTTTACTTATCTACATAATTATTTCTATTCGATTATGATTTGAAATTGTTGAAGTGTATTAAGCGGGAATCAAATTATTCAAGAAAATAAAAGAATTAATCCACATAAGAAATCAAGTTCATAATTTAACAGTAAGGAAGGGAGACATATTTCAAAAAATGGAAGCTCGGAGCTCAAGTGATGAGAAGTAGGGACACCTTCAGAAGTCGGTGAAGAAAATTGAACAACCAAAGAACAATGGAAGCCTTACGGGAGGCTCAAGTGTGTCATGTAATGAAGCATACACGGGTGACAGTGGTATCATTCGCATACATACACAGGATGACCTATGAGTAGGTTGCGTACATATGCGAGTTGTCTATGCAACAAGCTGTGTATATGTGGTAAAGCCTAGGGAAAAGGTCTATGCACATTGGTTGCATCTTGATGTGATGATATAACTCTATGATGTAGGGTCTGACATAGTATTATGCAGGTCCTAACATTTTTTGCTACAAGTTCTCATGATTACATATTGAATTATGTAAGGTGATGATATAAAATAAAAGGCCATCTTGGATACATGGCACTAACCCATGAGTATGGATTGAGTCATTTTTTTGTTGAATAACAATATTGGTTATGATAGTGAAGTTATGGCACCTTGGTCATGTGATATATCTTGATGATGCTAGCTACAGATGTCATTGATCTATTGAAGCACACTAGTAGTACATGTAATGTTGGATGCTTAGTATTTTCTGTATTAAATGGAGGATTGAGGATGGTCTATTGTGTTACATGGCTGGTACATATTTTGAGTTTCATTGATATATCTTATGATGTATTATTGAATCATTTTTGTTGGATATCTTTGTGCATGCATTTGGCATATGGTTGGACTACATATTGGGACATGTAGTTGGTGAGTTGTTGATTTGATCATGTTGTAAATCATTGATGAGTCTGATCTATAGTTGATGCATGATTGATACACTTCTAGTACATTGGTAGAGGCACCTACTAGAAGTTTGATTGGCACATGTTTTGTGGATTTGTCATACATGCATTGGTGCATGGTTGATGTACTTTCTTGGTACAAGCAATGATACATGTTTATGTACATGTTTGGTACACTCATAGATGGTATATGTTTGGATGATAGTACTTGGGTAAGAGTACACAATTGGTAGATTCACGTGGTTGGAATATTGGTAGATGCACATGGTTGGCATGTTGATGGAGGCATATGATTGGTATACTATTGGCACATGATGTATTTGTTCATTCATTAGCATATCTTTTGCTTCATGATGTTTGGTATGGAATGAGTTTGATGCATGGACAGGTCCAAGGATCATCATGTGGTAGTATATTGTTCATTTTGCAGAGAAGATAGGGGGACACATACCCATAGGGGGAGTCATTCTTCTTCTTCCTATGATTCTAGAAGAAGATATTTATCAAATGCATACTTTGTAAAATATCCCTATATTTAAAGAAAGAACATAGAGGCATAATTCCAGGAGGAGCGATGGTCACAAGGGGGGTATGAGAAATGCATTCAATGATAGTGATATCCCTTGTTCAAAAAGGGGAGAGATTATTCAGGGAGGGGGAGCAGCCCCAAGGAAAGCTCAAGCAGGGGAAAATCCCTAAGAGAAGACTGACCCTTTTCCATTGATGTCAAAGGAGGAGAGATAGTCACATTGATGTGATTGATGAATATTGATGTAGAGCATGCCTTGCCTACATGTTGACATCAATATTGGTATTCCCATCATTGCCAAAGGGGGAGATTGTTGAATCATTTTTTTATTGATTCTAAAGGTTTAATTAATTAATTTCAAAGGATTGATTCCAAAGGTAAATTAATTGATTGATGTCAAGTTATTGATTTATTGATTGATTCCAAAGGATGATTTAATGATGTCAAAGTTCAAAGGTTTGATGTATACATGTCTTATCATAGTATATTGATGAATATGGATCAATGAGTTGTCATTAATAGATGATGCATAGATGAAGATGGATCGGTGTGGTTTCATTGGTATATGATGCATTGTTGAATTGATCTTTATTGTCTTATCATGGTTTATAAGGTGTACAAATGGATGAACACTAAAGTGGCCCCCTTATAGTGAAACCCCTCATGGGAAGACGCTTTGTAGTTGAATTATCCTTGAAGTATGGTTATGATTCTATGTGAAATAAAGAGTTGAAGATCAATGAATTTTTCAGTGGAACTATCCTAGATGGATAGTTCTTTTCATGCCATTTATGATGGTATGTGGAATGTCACATAACGCTTCATGGTTTGAGATTTATGGCCTTACAAAGTTGGAGGACCCTCATATGTAGGCTTGAAGCCCCAAAATGTCAAAGAAGTCAAAGATCTTGCAAACAACAAATCATGGTTTAAATGATAAAGAAAAGTGACAAAGTCAAGGAGGAATATTTAAATGCATAACTTTCTATTTATGGAAAGTGGTTAACCTAGAAATAGGTTAAGTGACCTAAAAATAGGTTAAGTGACCTAAAAATGGGTTAAGTGACCTAGAAGTGGGTTAAGTGACCTAGAATATGCTTCTAAGGAAGCTATTTTGAGAGTATAAATAAGAGGAAAGGGTCTCTTGTGGATATATATATTTTGTGTCTCTTGTGGATGAATGAGGACATGGCGCGTACAGTGGATGAAGTCATGTAGACTTGTGTGTGAGCTGGTGCCAGACTCTTGAAGACTGAAGTAGGTTGCAGATATGCATTCTATGGGCTCAGATCTGCCATAGAAACTCTGGTATGGTTACACTGTTGTCTTGATGGATACTATTGCTTGTTGTGTAGTGAATGATTAAGGAATTTTTGGTAGGGTTGTTGTGATGTGGTCTGTGTTGGTTGATCGACTGAGAAACACTCTTATGATTCAATGTTGATATGATTTCTATAGTATGTTGATTTCTTATACATGATTGAGTAGCATTCATATTGTATCGTTGAGGAGCATGAGTAAGTTGTTGGAGAGCTTGGATGTATTGTGATTGGTTATGGGTCGGATTGGGCAGTAAGAGACATAAGAGAATGTGATTGAAGGTTGCATAGGATCTGAGTGAGTGATGAAAAGAAAACCCTAATTTCTCAGAAGGTATATGCACGTTGTAGTAAAGACTAGTCACGTACATACGTGAGTTGTACTACTGGTATGGAGCATACATACACATGTTGCACTACTGAAAGTTCATGTACCTATTGATGGATTGACATCTGTTGAGGATTTTTTCCTCATCTTAGTTGGTGCTGAGGATGTAAGTTGAGTCTTGCATTATAGAGTTGGTGCTCGTGTAGAGTTGTACTCTATTCAGTTGTTGTTAATAACCCAAGGATTGTAGTCCTTAATAAAAATAAAATTGTACATACATATTGTGTTCCTTGTGTTCCCTGTGATGATGATTTTTTGATGATATATTTTTGATATATGTTTCTCATATATGTTTTCATCTAACTGATTATAAATGACAACAATAGGTAATGAGTTAATGGTTATTGTTAACTAACGATTTTTGTGTAGGGGAAGTTTTGGGAAAAAGAGCCCCACACTCATTCACCCCCCCCCCCTCTAAGTGTGGTCGGTGTGTCCGACATTCGGCATCAGAGAAGGCCTTCACTATAAGCCTTAAAAATATTGGAGGGTATCCATAGACACAAAAATGGATGATGAAGTTCCAATCCTTGATGAGGAAAACTATTCTACTTGGAGAATAGAAATGCGAGTGCATTTGAAATAGATGGGAGTAGGTATTTGGAAGGCGTCCAATGGTGGTTATGTTTCCTTGAAGAACAAGTCAAATTTTGCAGCTAAAAGTGAAGGAAAGAATAATGATTCATTTGTTGGAAGATTGGTTTTTGTCATTGATGTCAACCCTATTCATTGGTTTTGGACCACAAGATTGATGAAGGCATTTGGACATGAAGGATAGTGCACATGCAGAACAAAAACCCATGGATGGATATTTTACATCATGTTGCTTCCGGTGGTAGGTGTAACATCACGTGGATCCTCATGGTTGAGGAGAAATGAATTTTTTAAGATGACAAAGTGAATTGAAGAAGGAAGTACAGGTCAGTCCTGAAGATAATTAAAGAAAAGAATTTAAAAATAAGAAAGTGTCAGGTCAGCCCTAATGTTAAAAGGAAGTGACATAAAGGGTTTAAATACATATCATTATACATTCATTTTACACACACAAGTCGAATTGCAAAGGAAATTTGAAGTAAAGACGGCCGGATTTCAATGGAGGATGAAGTCTTTTGGTGATGTGTCCTAAGGTATGTTATTTACAAGTCATATTACCATTTTCTCTATAACGTTTTTTATATAATGATTCCGATGGTGAAAATGATATTTTATTGAGAAGACATATCTAGGTATATGTGGTAAAAATTTCAGCTATTTATGCACTACAAGTTTTGAGATACACTCTGTGAAAGATAGGGTTTTCGACTAGTCCTGAAGCTAGTCATAAATAGGTGTTCCAGGTAAAACAATCATAACTTCTTCATAGAGAATCCAAATGAAGTGAGACCAATTTCATTTGAAATCGTACGGGTTTTTCATTTCTTGTCTGTGAGTTTCAGAATTGGATGTTAAAGATTGAGCATGGGGCATTCTCTACAAGTTCGCTCTCCTGAATAAACTAAAATTGAATAAGGTCTACCATTCTCTCTATAACTTATTTTTGGGGAGGATTCAAGTAGTGAAACTTGGAGGAGTTTCAAAGAATAAATTGAGTAAAATTATCTACAGGATCAGAGTATTCCAAGAATTGAATAATTGCAGAAGTTGAAGAAGTATTAGGAAGCATTATCAGGTTCTATGTGATGGTTGGTTGATGGTGATGATTTAATGTAAATTTGTATTATCTCTCATATATTCTTGGGTGGAAATAAGGGGAAAGTATGGAGAGGTCATCCCTCTCTTGATACTGGAGGATTGTATATTCCGTTTGGAGGTTTATCCCTCCCTTTATATTTGGAAGATGGAGCTACCTTTGGAAGTCATTACTTCTCTTGAACAATAACTATTGACTGTTTCTCATATATTGTGCATGGTGTATTGTGGTGTATTGGTGTAACTCTTATACTATTGTTCATTTCTCATTGGATATAAATTAATGGTTTAAGTACAAGTTGAAAAAAAAATTAAATTGTACTTGATACTTATTCACCCCCTTCTCAGTATCAACAATTGGTTTCAGAGCGGGTTACCTTCAGTACAATTTAACCATTAGAAGGAAGATCCTAAGAAGAAATGGAATAAAACATTCCAAATGGGATTCCACCATTTCATGGAAGCAATTTTGAATACTGGAGTAATAGAATGGAAACTTACTTAAAATCTCTTGGGGAATATGTTTGGTTCTCAGTTTCTTCAAGATACAATGCTTTGAGGAACCCAAAGACTGCAGCTCATAAGGAAGAAAAAAGGAACAAAAAATTGGCAATAGATACAATCCTGTATGGATTGATGGATTCCGTGAAATCCAAGGTGGGATCATGTGCATCAGAAAACGATATTTGGGACAAGCTACAAGACCTTTATGCAAGGGAAGAAGCAAAAGAAGAAGAATAAGTTTAAGCAAATTACAACATCTCGGATTTCAAAGAAGCAAATAAAGGTAAGTTATGTTTCTTTAATTGTGAAGGAGTAGGACATGTTGAATTTGAATGTCCTCATCCAAGGATTGAAAGAGATGACATTGAAGAAGAAAAGTCCAATGAAGAAGAAGAAAATCATTGAGAAAAAAAGATTCAACAAGAAGATGATAATATTAAAAAATTGAAGCATGTTGAGATTGAAAATAGCAAGTTCAAAGACACACATAGAAAACTAAGAAGTGAATTTGGTAGTTGTTAAAAGACAGCTGTAATCTTGAAGAAACAGTTAGAATACTTTGAGAAACTAAGAGAAGAAACCATTTCCTTGAAAACTCTACTCGAAGAAGCAAGAAGAATAGGAGAATTAAAGAATGTCCAAATGATGAAGAAAGAAGAATATTGTGAGAAACTTGAACAAGAAGTTGTCTCATTGAGGAAGAGCTTAAGAAACTCTCAAGTGCCAAAAGACTTAACACATCTTGGATGCATGGGTGAAACTTCATACAAGGAAGATAAAAATACCAACAAGAAGGTTGAAGAAAGAGCTACACAAAAAGTTGATGAGAAATGGACCAGGATACTAGAAAGAAGGAATGATTACAAAAGAAATGAATATCCAAGAAGACCTTCTACCTTTGGGAATCAAGGAAGTTTCAATCAATATGAAGGAAACTACAGAAAAGTAGGTCATGAACCTAGATGGACTACATCACAAAGAAGGTCACTTACTCCCACGTATCAAAATTTATTTCTCGGTCATTGTTATACTTGCAAAAGTTTTGGACATAAGGCCATTAATTGCAGAATCAATGAAAGGAACAACTATGCAAGAAACATGAATGGTGTAAATAAAAGATATGGAAATAATCGTGGATTTGTCAACATAAGTTATATTTCATTTTCCCCATTGATGGACAAAAATATTGTATGCTACAAATGTAATTATCTTGGTCACAAAGCACCAGATTGAAGATATATGAATGAAGATGTCCCTATGCCAACCACGGTATGGAGAAGGAAAGATATTCCAAACAATGAAGATTGTCAAATAGCATTGACCGTTGAAGAATTTAAAGAAGAAGATGAAGGGTACATAGATAGTGGATGTTCTTCACACATGACCGAGGACCAAGACAAATTCAACAACTTGAAGAGATTGGGTGGCAATGTTGCAATTGGAGATGACTCATTTGCCAAAATAATTGGAAAAGGTGTAGTAGAGCTTGGAAGCAAAAATGTAAAAGAAAAGAATGTCCTATTGGTTGAAGACTTGAAGAATAATCTACTCAGTGTTAGTAAAATGTGTGATCAAGGATATACTTTCACTTTTGACTCACAAAGATGCAAAATCAAAGAAGAAGGTTTAGGAAGATTGGTTGCAACTGCAACAAGAATACCAAGTAGCATATACATCCTAAATTCACAAAAAATCCCCAAGGAAGAAAGAGACCATAAAAATGAAGTGTCATTAAGTGTTAAATGTTCAGGGGGAGCAACCCCAATTAAGAGAGTTACCTTTTTCCATTAAACTCAGGGGGAGCATCCCTATCCTTTTCCATTGATGTCAAAGGGGGAGAGAAATTGGGATCATGATGATAGGGGGAGCATGAGTGTTTCCATCAATGAAAAACGGGGAGATTGCTCGAATATTGGTTGTTGTCATTGATGTCAACCGTAGTCATTGGTTTTGGACCACAAGATTGATGAAGGTATTTGGACATGAAGGATAGTGCACATGCAGCCAAAACACCCATGGATGGATAGTATACATCATGTTGTTTTCGGTGGTAGGTGGCACATCATGTGGATCCTCATGGTTGAGGAGAAATGAATTTTTGAAGATGACAAAGTGAATTGAGGAAGGAAGTACAGGTCAGCCCTAAAGATAATTAAAGAAAAGAATTACAAAATAAGAAAGTGTCAGGTCATCCCTAATGTTAAAAGGAATTGACATAAAGGGTATAAATACATATCATTATACATTCATTCCACACACATAATTTGAATTTAAGAGGAAATATGAAGTCAACAAGGTCGGATTTCAAGGGAGGATGAAGTCGTTTGGTGATGTGTTCTAAGATATGTTATTTCCAGGTCATCTTACCATTTTATCTATAAAGTTTTTTATAGAACGATTCAGATGGTAAAATTGATATGGTATTGAGAAGACATATGTAGGTAGTTTTGGTAAAAACTTTAGTTCTTTATGTGCTATAATTTTGGAGATACACTCTATGGATGATAGGGTTTTTGACTAGTCCTGAAGCTAGTCATAAACAGGTGTTCCGGGTAAAACATTTATAACTTATTCATTGAGAGTCCAAATGAAGTGAGACCAATGTCATTGGAAAGAGTATGAGCTATATTTCTTTTTTGCGAGTTTCAGAATAGGATGTTAAATATTGAGCGCGGGGCATTCTGTGCAAGTTTGATCTCTTGAATAAATCAAAATTGAATAAGGTCTACCATTCTCTCTATAACTTCTTTTGGGGGAGGATTCAAGGAGAGAAAATTGGAGGCATTTTAGAGAATACATTGAGTAATATTATCTACAGGATCAAAGTATTCCAAGAATTGAATAATTGCATAAGTTGAACAAGTCCCAGGAAGCATTATCAGGTTTTATGTGATGGTTGGTTGATGTTGATGATTTAATGTAAATTTTTATTATCTCTCATATATTATTGGGTGGAAGGAAGGGGAAAAGATGGAGAGGTCAACCTTCTCTTGATATTGGAGGATTGTATCTTCCTTTTGGAGGTTTATCCCTCCCTTTATATTTGGAAGCTAGAGCTACCTTTCAAATTCATTACTTCCCTTAAACAATAACTATTGATTATTTCTCATATATTGTGCATGGTGTATTGTGGTGTATTGGTGTAACTCTTATACTATTTTTCATTTCTCATTGGATATAATTGAATGGTTTAAGTATAAGTTGAATTTTTTTTTAAATTCTACTTGATACTGATTCACCCGCCTCTCAGTATCAACAATATTAGCTCTCAAGACTATTCTTAGTGGAATCTTAATTCCTATCAAAGAGAGAATGGGACAATTCAATTCCGCCAAGGATCTATGGCTAAATCTAGAGGAGACATACCACAGCAAGAAGGAAGTTGTTGAAGACAAACCCATCAATGAAGGTAAATAATCTCCAAAAACTATTTATTGCATAATTTCTAAATGTAATGATCTTGTAGACATTTCAATTGGAGATAAAGAATCATGTGATGATCTTGGAAAAAAAGGAAAATCTTGAAGATATTTAAAATAAAGGTAAAAAATCCTCAAATACCCTTGATTGTAAAAATTCAAAATGTGATGATATTGAATTTTTCTCTACAAGTGAACAAGAAAATCTAGAAATAGTTTGTATACAATCAATTGATTGGTATCCCATGGAAGAAGTACAACACAAACTATTGGATCTTAAAGAGAAAGTTGAAAGACCTATATATGAATATAGCAATGACCATTGTTATATAGACTATACCTATCTTTTGGATAACACTAAAAAGTTTCTTAAGAAGAGTCATAGGCACACATTGAAGTTGAAGGAAATGATCAAAGAACTAGAAGAGAATAGTAAGACTCAAATAGAAAAAAAGGAAGAAGATATCACAATACTAAATAATGAAAAATAAGATAAGAAGGTAGATGATGAGATTAGCAAAAGTTGTGAAATTATTGTTCATCTCAAAACCCAAATTGAAGAAGCCAAAAGGGTAGAGGAACTATTAAAGAATCAAGTAAATGAAAAGAAAGAGGCATGTCATAAGTCAGAAGCTTAAGTTGTTGGTATTAGAAATAAAGTAGAAAAGTCAAACAAATTCTTGAATAGCTCACTAATCTTGAATGAGATCTTGGAAAGTCAAAGATCACCATATGATAAATCAGGTCTTGGATACAAGGGAGAAGGTACATATGATGAAACAAGCACCTCAAAGAAGCATGAGTTAAGTCCCTCAGTCTCAAAGGATGAAGATAATGTTGCAAATCAACCATCTACACAAGGGAAGGGAAGTTTCAAAAGAACAAAGCAAGGAAGACATAAAGAATCCATCCTTACACCTCAAAGAATATCCACATCAAAGCAAAGGTATAAAATTATTTTTCATGGTGAATGTTATTCATGTAATGAATATGGTCACAAAGCTTTGGAATGCATATCTCATACAAGGAGAGACAATGGAAGAATTATAACATCATAAGGTATTGTAGATGTGATAAAGTAGGACACATTGTTGTTCAGTGTCACAGCATGAGATTCTACAACTATAGTGGATTTGGCCACAAATCCTAGGATCGCTGGAACACGAAAAGAAGGTCCATGATGAGGAATTCATATAGCATGACTAGAAGAACGAATGAAGTAAGGAAGGGAGACATATTTGAAAAGATGGAAGCTCAGAGCTCAAGTTATGAGAAGCAGGGACACCTTCAGAAGTCAATGAAGAAGGCTGAAAAACCAGAGCAGAATGGAAGCCTTAAGGGAGGCTCAAGTGTGTCATCTACTGAAGCATACACGGGTGACAGTGGTATCATTTGCGTGCATATGCAGGATGACCTATGAGTAGGTCGCATACATACGCGATTTGTCTATGTAGCAGGTCATGTATATGTGGTAAAGCCTAGCGAAAAGGTCTATGCACATTGGTTGCATCTTGATGTGATGATATAACTCTGTGATGCAGGGTCTGACATAGTTTATTGCAGGTTTTGGCATTGTTTGCTACAGGTTTTCATGATTACAGATTGGATTGTGTAAGGTGATGATATAAAATAAAAGGCCATCTTGGATGCATGGCACTAACCCATGAGTATGGATTGAGGCATTTTTTTGTTGAAGAACAATACTGGTTATGATAGTGAAGTTATAGCACCTTGGTTATGTGATATATCTTGATGATGCTAGCTAGATATATCATTGATATATTGAAGCACACCACTAGTACATGTATTGTTGGATGCATTTTCTGTAGTAAATGGAGGATTGAGGATAATCTATTGGGGTACATGGATGGTACATATTTTGAGTTTCATTGATATATCTTATGATGTATTATTGAATCATTTTTGTTGGATATCTTTGTGCATGCACTTGGCATATGGTTGGAATACATATTGGGACATGTAGTTGGTGAGTTGATGAGGTGATCGTGTTGTACATCATTGATGAGTCTGATCTATAGTTGATGCATGATTGATACACTTCTAGTACATTGGTAGAGGCACCTACTAGCAGTTTTATTTTCACATGTTTTGTGGATTTGGAATACATGCATTGGTGCATGGTTGATGTACTTGTTCGGTATAAGTAGTGATACATGTTGATGTACATGTTTGGTACACTTATAGATGATATATGTTTGGATGATAGTACTTGGCTAAAATTACACCACTAGTAGATGAATGTGGTTGGCATATTGGTAGATGCACATGGTTGGGATGTTGATGGAGGCATATGATTGGTATACTATTGGCACATGTTTTGGTACATGATGTATGTTTTCATTCATTAACATATATTTTGCTTCATGATCTTTGGTATGTAATGTGTTTGATGCATGGACAGGTCCAAGGATCGTAATGTGGTAGCATATTTTTCATTTTCCAGAGAAGATAGGGGGAGACATACCCATAGGGGAAATCATTCTTCTTCTTCCTATGATTCTAGAAGGAGATAATTATCAGATGCATACTTGGTAAAATAGCCCTATATTTGAAGAAAGAACATAGAGGCATAATTCTAGGAGGAGTGATGGTCACAGGGGGAGTATGAGCAATGCAGTTTCTCAGAGTGATATCCTTTGTTCAAAAAGGGGAGAGATTATTTAGGCAGAGGGAGCAGCCCCAAAGAAATCTCAAGCAGGGGAGAAGCCCCAAGAGGAGAATGACCCTTTGCCATTGCTGTCAAAGGGGGATAGATAGTCACATTGATGTGATTGATGACTATTGATGTAGAGCATGCATTGCCTACATGTTGACATCAATGATTGGTGTTGACATAAATGTTGTTATTTCCATCAATGCCGAAGGGGGAGATTGTTGAATCATGTTGTCATTGATGCCAAAGGTTTAATTAATTGATTTCAAAGGATTGATTCGAAAGGTAAATTAATTGATTGATGTCAAGTGATTGACTGATTGATTGATGCCAAATAATGATTTAATGATGTCAAAGGTCAAAGGTTTGATGTATACATGTATTATCATAGTATATTGATGAAGATGGATCAATGAGTTGTCATTGATACATGATGCATAGCTGAAGATTGATCGATGTGTTTTCATTGTTATATGATGCATTGTTGAATTGATCTTTATTGTCTAATCATGGTTGATAAGGTGTACAAATGGATGAACACCAAAGTGGTCCCCTTATGGTGAAAGCCCTCACGGGAAGATGCTTTGCATTTGAATTATCCTTGAAGTATGGTTATGCTTCTATGTG
Organism: Picea engelmannii; assembly: GCA_009831015.1. Classification (NCBI taxonomy): domain Eukaryota; kingdom Viridiplantae; phylum Streptophyta; class Pinopsida; order Pinales; family Pinaceae; genus Picea; species Picea engelmannii. The sequence continues at coordinate 226,532 of ML787091.1, forward strand.
GAATAATGAGTTGAAGATCTGTGAATTTTTCAGTGGAACTATCCTAGATGGATAGTTACTGTCATTCCATTTCTGGTGGTATGTGTAATGTCACATGACTCATCATGGTTTGAGAGTTATGGCCTTACGAAGTTGGAGGACCCTCATATGTAGGCTTGAAGCCCCAAAAGGTCAAAGAAGTCAAAGAGCTTGCAAAGAACAAATTATTATTTAAATGATAAAGAAAAGTGGCAAAGTCAATGAGGAATATTTAAATGGATAACTTTCTATTTATGGAAAGTGGTTAACCTAGAAATAGGTTAAGTGACCCAGAAATGGGTTAACTGGCCTAAAAGTGGGTTAAATGACCTAGAAGATGCTTCTAAGGAAGCTATTTGGAGAGTATAAATAAGAGGAAAGGGTCTCTTGTGGATATATATCTTTTGTGTCTCTTGTGTAACTCTTGAACATGTATTGAAGATCTATTCTAAGAGAGAAAAAGATTGGAGGATCTTATGGACGCATCAAAGTTTTGGCAAGTCTGTGATCATGACGAAGAAAGTTTCTGAAGCTCAGAAACCCTAGTTTCTGAGGTATATGCAGGCTGTAGTGAGAGAAGGCACGTACATACATGGGTTGAAAGAGGACAGGGAATGTACAGTGGACAAAGTCATGTAGACTTATGTGTGAGTTGGTGCCACGCTCTTGAAGACTAAAGTAGGTTCTAGATCTCCATTTTGTGGGCTCAGATCTGCCATAGAAACTCTGGTATCGTTGCACTATTGTCTTGATGGATACTATTGCTTGTTGTATAGTGAATGCTTAAGGAATTATTGGTATGGTTGTTGTGATGTGGTATGTGTTGGTTGATGGAGTGAGAAACACTCTTATGATTTAGTGTTGATATGATTGCTATAGTATGCTGATTTCTTATACATGATTGAGTAGCATTCATATTGTATTGTTGAGGAGCATGAGTAAGTTGTTGGAGAGATTTGATGTATTGTGACTGGTTATGGGTCAGATTGGATAGTAAGAGACATAAGAGAATGTGATTGAAGGTTGTAGAGGATTTGAGTGAGTGATGAAAAGAAAACCCTAATTTCTTAGAAGGTATACGCATGTTGTAGTACAGACTGGCCGCGTACATACACGAGTTGTACTACTGGTATGGCGCGTACATACATGTGTTGCACTACCCACAGGTCTCGTACTTGTTGACAGATTGACATATGTTGAGGATTGTTTCTTCATCTCTGTTGGTACTGAGGATTTAAGTTGAGTCTTTCATTATAGAGTTGGTGCTCTTGTAGAGTTGTACTCTATTCAGTTGTTGTTGATAACCCAGGATTGTAGTCCGTAATAAATATAAAATTGTACATACATATTGTGTTTCTTCTGATGATGAATTGTTGATGATATATTGCTCATATATGTTCTCATCAAACTGATTATAAATGACAACAATAAGTAATAAGTTAATGGTGATTGTTAACTAAGGAGTTTTGTGTAGGGGAATTTTTTGGAAAAAGAGCCCCACACTCATTCACCCCCCCCTCTAAGTGTGGTCGGTGTGTCCAACATTTGGTATCAGAGAAGGCCTTCACTATAAGCCTTAACAAGCTTGGAGGAGATCCATAGACACACAAATGGATGATGAAGTTCCAATCCTTGATGACGAAAACTATTCTACTTGGAGAATAGAAATGAGAGTTCATTTGAAAGAGATGGGAGCAGGTATTTCGAAGGCAGCCACTGGTGGTTCTGTTTCCTTGAAGAACAAGTCAAATTTTGTGGCTCAAAGGGAAGGAAATAAGAATGATGCATTTGTTGGAAGATTGGTTGTTTTCATTGATGTCAACCCTAGTCATTGGTATTGGTCCGAAAGATTGATGAAGGTATTTTGACTTGAAGGATAGTGCACATGCAGAAAAAACACCCATGGATGGATAGTATACATCATGTTGTTTCCAGTTCTAGGTGGAACGTCACGTGGATCCTCATGGTTGAGGAGAAATGAATTTTTGAAGATGACAAAGTGAATTGAAGAAGGAAGTACAGGTTGGCCCTAAAGATAATTAAAGAAAATAATTACAAAATAAGAAAGTGTCAGGTCAGCCCTAATTTTAAAAGGAAGTGACATAAAGGGTATAAATACATCTCATTATACATTCGGTTTACACACACAATTCAAATTGCAAAGGAAATCTCAAGTAAAAAAGGTTGTATTTCAAGGGAGGATGAAGTCTTTTGGTGATGTGTTCTAAGGTAAGTTATTTACATGTCATCATACCATTTTATCTATAACTTGTTTTCTAGAATGATTCATATGGTGAAATTGATGTGGTATTGAGAAGACATATCTAGGTAGATGTGGTAAAAATTTCAGCTATTATGCGCTATAATTTTGGAGATACACTCTGTGGAAGATAGGGTTTTTGACTAGTCCTGAAGCTAGTCATAAACAAGTGTTCTGGGTAAAATAGTCATAATTGCTTCATAGAGAATCCAAATGAAGTGAGAATAATTTCATTGGAAATAATATGGGTTTTTGTTTCTTTTTTGCAAGTTTCAAAATCGAATTTTAAATATGGAACGCGGGGCATTCTTTACAAGTTCGTTCTCCTGAATAAACCAAAATTGAATAAGGTATACCATTCTCTCTATAACTTATTTTTGGGGAGGATTCAAGGAGTGAAACTTGGAGGAGTTTGAGAGAATACATTGAATAATATTATCTACAGGATCAGAGTATTCGAAGAATTTAATAATTGTAGAAGTTGAAGAAGTCTCAGGCAACATTATCAGGTTCTATGTGATGGTTGGTTGATGGTGATGATTTAATGTTAAGTTTTATTATCTCTCATATATTCTTGGGTGGGATGAAGGGGAAAGGATGAAGAGTTTATCCCTCTCTTGATATTGGAGGATTGTGTCTTCCTTTTGGACATTTATCCCTCCCTTTATATTTGAAAGATAGAGCTACCTTTGGAAGTCATTACTTCACTTGAACAATAACTATTGATTATTTATCATATATTGTGCATGGTGTATTGTGGTTTAAGTATAAGTTGACAAAAAAATTAAATTATACTTGATACAGATTCACCCCCTTCTCGGTATCAACAATTTGTTTCAGAGTGGGTTACCTTAAGTACAGTTTAACCACTCGAAGGAATATCCTAAGCAGAAATGGAAGAAAACATTCCAAATGGGATTCCACCATTTTATGGAAGCAATTTTGAATACTGGAGTAATAGAATGGAAACTCACATGAAAGATATCGGGGGATATGTTTGGTTCTCAGTTGCTTTAGGATACAATTCTTTGAAGAAACCAAAGACTGGAGCTCAGAAGGAAGAAAAAATAACAACAAATTGGAAAAAGATACCATCCTGGATGGATTGACAGATTCAGTGAAATCCAAGGTGGGATCATGTGCATCAAAAAAAGAGATTTGGGACAAGCTACAAGACCTTTGCAAGAGAAGAAGTAGAAGAAGAAGAAGAAGTTGAAGCAAATTACAACATCTCATATTTCAAAGAAGCAAATAGAGGTCAGTTATTTTTCTTTAATTGTGAAGGAGTAGGGCATGTTGAATTTGAATGCCCTCATCCAAGGATTTAAAGAGATGACACTGAAGAAGAAAATTCCAAGGAAGAAGAATAAAATCATGAAGAAAAAATGATTCAACAAGAAGATGATAATCTTAAAAAATTGAAGCATGTTGAAATTGAAAATAGCAAGCTCAAAGACACACATAGACAACTAAGAAATGAATTGGGTAGTTTTGAAAAGACAGTTGTAAGCGTGAAGAAACAATTAGAAGACTTTGAGAAACTAAGAGAAGAGACCATTTCCTAAAAACTCTACTCGAAGAAGCAATAAGAATAGGAGAAGTAAAGAATGTCCAAATGATGAAGAAATAAGAAGATTGTGAGAAACTTAAACAAGAAGTTGTCTCATTGAGGAAGATCTTAAGAAACTCTGAAGTGCCAAAAGACTTAACACATCTTGGATGCATGGGTGAAACTTCATACGAATAAGATGCAAATACCAACAAGAAGGTTGAAGAAGAAGCTACACAGACAGTTGATGAGAAGTGGACTAGGATACCAGAAAGAAGGAATGATTACAAAAGAGATGAATATCCAAGACGACCTCCTACCTTCATGAATCAAAGAAGAGTCAATCAATATGAAGGAAACTATAGAAGAGTATATCACGAACCCAAATGGAATACATCAAAAATAATGTCACTTACTCCCAGATATCAAAATTTCTTTCTTGGTCATTGTTATACTTGCAAAAAATTTGGACATAAGGCACTTAATTGCAGAATCAATGAAAGGAACAACTATGAAAGAAACATGAATGGTGTAAATAGAATATATGGAAATAACCATGTATTTGTCAACAGAAGTTATAATTCATTTTCCCCATTGATGAACGAAAATATTGTATGCTACAAATGTGATTTTCTTGGTCACAAAGCACAAGATTGCAGATATATGAATGAAGATGTCCCTATGCCAACCATAGTATGGAGAAGGAAAGAGATTCCAAACAATGAAGATTGTTGAATAACATTGACCGTTGAAGAATGTAAAGAAAAAGATGAATGGTACATAGATAGTGAATGTTCTTCACACATGACCGGGGATCAAGACAAATTCATCAACTTGAAGAGAATGGGTGGAAATGTTGCATTTGGAGATGACTCACTTGCCAAAATAATTGGAAAATGTGTAGTAGAGCTTGGAAGAAAAAATGTAAAAGAAAAGAATATCCTATTGGTTGAAGACTTGAAGAATAATCTACTCAGTGTTAGTAAAATGTCTGATCAAGGATATACTCTCATGTTTGACTCACAAAAATGAAAAATCAAAGATGAGGGTTCAGGAAGATTGGTTTCAAATGCAACGAGAAGACCAAGTAACATATACGTTCTAAATTCATGAAAAATCTCCAAGGAAGAAAGAGACCATAAAAATGAAGTGTTATTAAGTGCTATATGTTTAGGGGGAGCAACCCCAAAGACGAGAGTTACCTTTTGCCATTAAACTCATGGGGAGCAACCCTACCCTTTTCCATTGATTTCAAAGGGGGAGAGAAATTGGGATCATGATGACAAGGGGAGCATCATTGTCACCATCAATGACAAAGGGGGAGATTGTTGGAAGATTGATTGTTGTCATTGATGTCAACCCTAGTCATTGGTTTTGGACCGCAATATTGATGAAGGTATTTGGACATGAAGGATAGTGCACATGTAGACAAAACACCCATGGATGGATAGTATACATCATTTTATTTCCGGTGGTAGGTAGCATGTCACGTGGATCCTCATGGTTTAGGAGAAATGAATTTTTGAAGATAACAAAGTGAATTGAAGAAGGAAGTATAGGTCGGCCCTGAAGGTAATTAAAGAGAAGAATTACAAAATAATAAAGTATCAGGTCGACCCTAATGTCAAAAGGAAGTGACATAACGGGTATAAATACATATCATTATACATTCATTTTACACACATAAGTCGAATTTGAGAGGAAATTTGAAGTAAAGAAGCTTGGATTTCAAGGGAGGATGAAGTCTTTTGGTGATGTGTTCTAAGGTATGTTATTTATAGAACATCTTACCATTTTCACTATAACGTTTTTCCTAGAACAATTCATATGGTGAAATTGATATGATATTGAGAATACATTGCTAGGTAGTTGTGCTAAAAATTTCATCTCTTTATGCGCTACAATTTTTGAGATACACTCTGTGGAAGATAGGGTTCTTGACTAGTCCTGAAGCTAGTCATAAACAGGTTTTCCAAGTAAAAAAGTCATAAATTATTCATAGATAATCCAAATGAAGTGATACCAATTTCATTGGAAATAGTATAGTTTGTAGTTTCTTTTGTGTGAGTTTCCAAATAGGATGTTAAATATTCGGCGTGGGGAATTCTATTCAAGTTCGCTCTCCTGAATAAACCAAAATTGAATAAGGTCTACCATTCTCTATATAACTTCTTTCTAGGGAGGACTCAAGGAATGAAACTTGGGAGAGTTTCAGAGAATACATTGAGTAATATTATCTACAGGATCAGAGTATTCCAAGAATTGAAGAATTGCATAAGTTGAACAAGTCTCATTAAGCATTATCAAGTTCTATGTGATGGTTGGTTGATGGTTATGATTTAATGTAAAGTTTTATTATATCTCATATATTCTTGGGTGGAAGCAAGGGGCAAGGATGGAGAGGTCAACCCTCTCTTGATATTGGAAGATTGTATCTTCCTTTTGGAGGTTTATCCCTCCCTTTATATTTGGAGGTTGGAGCTAACTTTGGAAGTCATTACTTCCCTTGAACAATAACTATTGATTATTTATCTTATATTGTGCATGGTGTATTATGGTGTATTGGTGTAACTCTTATACTATTGTTCATTTCTCATTGGATATAATTGAATGGTTTAAGTATAATTTGAAAAAGTTTTGAAATTGTACTCGATATTGATTCACCCCACTCTCGGTATCAATAACATTATCTCTCAAGACCATTCTTAGTGGACTCTCAAGTCATATCAAAGAGAGCATGGGAAAACTCAATTCTGCCAAGGATCTATGGCTAAAGCTAGAGGAGACATACCGAAGCAAGAAGGAAGTTATTGAAGACAAACCCATCAATGAAGGTAAAGAATCTCCAAAAACTCTTGATTGCATTATTTCTAAATGTAATGATCTTGAAGACATTCAATTGAAGATAAAGAATCATGTGATGATGTTGGAAAAAAGGAAGATCTTGAAGATATTTCAAATAAAGGTAAAGAATCCTCAAAGACCCTTGATTGTAAAAATTCAAAATGTGATGATATTGAAATTTTCTCTACAAGTGAAGAAGAAAATTTAGAAATAGTTTTTATAGAATCAATTGATTGTTATCCCATGGAAGAAGTAGAAGAAAAACTATTGGAGCTTCAAGAGAAAGTTAAAATAGGTCTATATGAATATAGCAATCACCACTATTATATATACTATACCTATCTTTCAAATAACACTAAAATGTTTCTTAAGAAGAGTCATAGGCACATCTCGAAGTTGAAGGAAATGCTCAAAGAACTAGAAGAGAATAGTAAGACTCAATTAGAAGAAAAGGAAGAAGAGATCACAATACTAAAGAATGAAAAAGAAGATAAGAAGCTAGATGATGAGATTAGCAAGATTTGTGAAATTATTGTTCATCTCAAGACCCAAATTGAAGAAGCCAAAAGGGTAGAGGAACTATTGAAGAATCAAGTAAATGAAAAGGAAGATTCATGTCATAAGTTAGAATCTAAAGTTGTTGATCTTAGAAAGAAAGTAGAAAAGTCAAACAAATTCTTGAATAGCTCACTAAACTTGAATGAGATCTTGGAAATTCAAAGATCACCATATGATAAATCAGGTCTTGGATACAAGGGAGAAGCTACATATGCTGAAGCAAGCACCTCAAAGAAGCATGAGGTAAGTCCCTCACTCTCAAAGGATGAAGATAATGTTGCAAATCAACCATCTACACAAGGGAAGGAAAGTTTCAAAAGAAAAAAGCAAGGAAGACATCAAGAAGCCATCCTTACACCTCAAAGAAGATGGAAATCAAAGCAAAGGTATAAAATTATTTTTCATGGTCAATGTTATTCATGTAATGAATATGGTCACAAAGCTTTGGAATGCAGATATCATACAAGGAGAGACAATGGAAGAATTCATAA
>ML787091.1:284183-298187 GCA_009831015.1 Picea engelmannii
GGTGTCTCCAAAATCCCTTACAGGTTTTAATGACTTTCCCCATTATTAATTTTCTAGTTCAGTTTAAATTAGAAAGCTCTTAAATGCTAGATACCTTACTAAGTTTGACTTTCTATTTTTTCCCTTGTGTTTCCCTTTTCTTTTTATGTTTCCCTATTTTCCTAGTTTCCTAAATATATTAGATTTCCCTCTTTCCCCTTTTCATTTAGAACTCAAATTGGCAGGTGTAGAAATTAACTTTTTTCCCTTTTCCCTTTTTAATTAATAAATTTTAAATTATCATAAAGTAATAAAACAATTATTTCCCTTTTTTAATTTTATCCGAACTGATTTTTATGAATCATTTAAATTGCTTACCCCCTTCTTGTTACAAGATTTAATGAAGATTAAAATTATTATTTATGTTGTTTTTATTTTTATTTTGTATATATATATATATATATATATATATATATAGAGAGAGAGAGAGAGAGAGAGAGAGAGAGAGAGAGAGAGAGATTAAAAATATAAAATTTTACCACTAGCATAATTTAGACCTAGACCTTAAATTTTTGTGTAGGGTGACATTTTATTAGGGAAATTGTTCTAAAAATTATTATCATGTTATTCGTCCTAAGGTCGTCTAGGTTCATTCATTTATCATTAACAATGCGATGTGCCCTTCAGGATGCACTAGGTGCTCCAAGGGTACCACTCGCCTCATCTATTCCCTTGCACGAGGTGCCCTTCAGGACGCACCGGGTGCTCCAAGGGTGCCACTCGCCTCTTTCCATTTTTCTTGAGTGGCATGCTCTTTAGGACACACCACGTGCTCCAAGGGTGCCACTCGCCTCTTGACTGACTTGGTAGACATAAAAAACCCCTGGAGTCAATACTCCGCCAGGTGAACTTGTGGGAGACTAAGGGCCTCTAAGGAATACAACCCCCTACTTATTGCGTGCCCCTTAAAATCATCGTGAGCGACTATCATAGTCTGCCCTCATGGCATCGTGGGTCCTCTCGAACTAGGTAATCGTTAACCTACAGTTCGAGACACGGCAGGAGTGCTAATAGGTTGTGGCAGGGTTGTTGTCCACACCTCTCCCTCAACCTCTCTGGTGGTCGTGCGTGACCCCTCTACTCCACATGTGAGTCTGGTCGGCAATCTATTGTCAGCCTTCATCATCAACGAATCATGTCAGAAATATATCCATAATCTTATCATCTAATCAGATGCACTAATATCACAATAAAACAATTAAAGTCCAATGATACACTCCCCGACTCAATCCGGAGTCCAAGGGATTCCATCGATGCCTCTGCATCCTCAAGGTCCAAAATCCTGCACACTCAGTAAAACCGAGTCAATAGCACCCGTCTATGTCAATGCAGTAAAAAAACATGTCACCAACCCATAACGCCTCATAATCAAAATCAATGTTTTAATAGCATAAAATCTAGATCACTTGTGAGCAAGTGTCCTCAAAGAATAAGTTCGCTCAGTGCGCAAGAGAAGGATGTTACATACACCCCCTCTTGGTATAAACTTCATCCCAAAGTTTCATAGTATAAATTATGAAATAAAGTGTATCACAGTATCATAGGTCCAAACAAAAATGGAAACTACCGGTGCATATCATATGCATCCTCCCAGGTCACTGAGTGTGGACTATAGTTGTCCCACTGGACCTTGACCTGCTCTACCGTTCGATGCCATAGCTATCGAATGTGATGATCCAAGATGTGGATCGACTCAGCCGTGAACGCCCCTTCATCCGACACCTGCAAAGAACTAATTTCAATAACATGTGTAGGATCACTAATATAAAGTCTCAAAACAGATACATGAAAAATATCGTGCATACGCCTCAAGGAATCAGGCAAGGCTAGTCGATAGGCCACGGGCCACTTTCTCTCCACAATCTTGAAAGGTCCCACGAACCTAGGAGAGATTTTAGGTCCCTTTCCAAACTTGATCGAACTCTTATGTGGTCTAACCTGCAAGAAGACTCGATCACCAACCTCGTAACTACGGTCGACATGGTGCACATCGGCATAACTCTTATGTCGATCTTGCGCTTCTTTAGTCCCTTGTTTTATTGTTTGCATTTTATATTCCATTTCTTGTATCGCTTCTGGTCCCACCTTGACCATATCCTCAAGCCGATCCCAACTCAAAGGTGTCTGACACGGTCGCCCGTAAAGAATCTCAAAAGGCGCCATCTTAATGGTGCTTTGGTAACTGTTGTTATAAGAGAATTCCACCAGTGGCAAGAATTCTTCCCAACGCTTTTGCTGGTCCATCACGTACATGCGCAACATGTCCTCCAAGGTCTGGTTCATTCGTTCAGTCTACCCATCAATCTCTAGGTGATACGTCATACTGAAGTTAAGTTGGGTTCCCAAGGCCTCTTGGAAACTCGTCCAAAATCGTCTAGTAAACACCGATCCTCGATCGGATATAATCCTCTTAGGCATGCCATGCAGCCTCACAATCTCACTAATGAAAAATCTAGCTATGTCAGGTGCCTGATACATCGTACACACATGAATAAAGTGATCACTCTTCGTCAGAGTGTCTACTACTACGAAAATCGAGTCGTGTCTCCTTGCCATCAGTGGCAATCCAACTAAAAATCCATTGAAATAACCTCCCATTTTGATTTTGGAATAGCATGTGGCTGTAGCAATCCTGCTGGGTGCCTATGTTCAGCCTTTACCTGCTGACATTCTAGACATCTGGCCACATAGTTGACTATGTCTTCCTTCATTCCCTTCCAAAAGAATAAGGGATTAAGGTCTTCCCTCATCTTCGTGACTCTCGGGTGAGCCATGTAAATTGCTCTATGAGCCTCACTTAGGATCAAGCTCCTCAACTCGTCATTGGGTGGTACGTAAATCCAATTTTTAAACCTCAATAAACCATCGTCGTCAAATGTAAATCCTTCAAATATTGGTACCATCATCGTGTTTTGTCTGATAAAACCCTCGACCTCTTTGTACCAGTCATCATCACACTGTAAAGTTAGAATATTTTCACGTAGATTATTCTGAAGAGGCAACACCGAAAAGATGCATGGTATCTGACTCAATGCATCTTCCACTCGGTTCACTGTTCCTTTTATGTAAGTAATCTCAAAGTCGTACTCGCTAAGCAATTCTGACCAACCCCGTTGTCGTGCATTCAGGTCACTTTGTGTAAAGATGTGTTGTAGTCCACAGTGGTCAGTATTTAGTTCAAACTTTCATCCAACAAGGTAGTGTCTCCAAACCTTTACAGCATAAACGATGGCTAACAACTCCAAGTCGTGCGTCGCATAGTTCTCCTCATGCCTTCTCAGTTTCCTCGAGATGTAAGCGATCGCTCTACTGTCTTGCATCAAGACTCCACCTAAGCCTTCCTTGGATGTGTCATTGCATGCCAGGAAGTCCACATCCATGTCAGGGACCTTTAGTATCGGTGTTGTTGTCAACAGCCCCTTGAGCCTCCAAAATGATTCTGCGCATTTCTCGGTCCAAACAAACTTCTTGTTTTTCTTCTGCAATTCCATGATCGGATTTGCTATCTTCGAAAATCCCTCGACAACCCGTTGATAGTATCCTGCTAAACCCATGAAGCTACGCACTTTCGATACATTTGTCGACACAAGCCATTCCATAATAGCCTCGACCTTGGCTGGATCCACGGCGATACCTTCGCCAAAGATGACATGCCCTAAGTAGTGAATCTTCGATTGATAAAATGAGCATTTGGACAACTTCCCATACAATTTGTCCTCTCCCAAACACTATAGTTCCAAGCGTAAGTTCTCGTCATGCTCCTCCATCATCCGAGAGTAAATCAAAATATCGTCAATGAATACTTGGACGAACTTGTCCAAGTACTCGCGGAACACCCCATTCATCAAACTCATAAATACCCCTGGGGCGTTTGTCAATCCAAACGGTAAAACAATAAACTCATAATTTCCAAACCTCATCTTAAAGGTGGTCTTAAGGACATCATCCTCCTTGATCTGTAACTGGTGATACCCTAATCGCAAATTGATCTTTGAGAACACAGTCGCACCCTTCATTTGATCGAACAGATCATCAATCCTCGGCAACGGATATTGATTATTGATCGTGGCCTTGTTCAATTAACGGTATTCAATGCAGAGCCTCCATGACCCATCCTTATTTCATCATCACGCCTCCTCCCCTAGCACCTCATCGTCTACCTCTGCGGTGTCCTCTAACCATGATTACCCGCATGAATACAAGTCAACTTAATTAGCAACATCATAATCAAATCACATCAATGAAATCTGTAGCGATCCCAAGTCGTAGGTTGAACATGGATCTGATACCATATGTGACGGCAACCCTCCCCACTCCTCGAAGAATGATCGCTCTCACCAGGACCTTCGTTCTCTTAGGCCCGAAGAGTCAAAGAACTCTTCCCACTCCTTACAGGAGTGGTCAATACCCACAAAAATCCCTTCTCGCGATCTCCCCTTTGTCTTTGTCGGGAAATCGGGTTTCGCGCTATCGCGAAACTTGTGGGCACGTTTCTCGTGCTCCCCAAAACCTCGAACCTCGATGGGTCAAAGTTCAATGCTTTTGTGATAGTCGGGGATTTCCCTATCGGGAAATCGGAACATGCGATGTTGCAATTCACTTGCACCACAAATCCTCAAACCCCGAACTCCGATGGCACGTGCACTATCTCCTTGCCACGTCACCTCTTCTCTCTGTGCTATCGGGAATCGCGTGATCGCGATTTCAAAGGTCGCAATTCCTTTGCATTGAGAAACCCCGAATGTCGAATCCCGATATCTCTGGATCGTGTGCCACCTGTCCCGGTAGCGATCAACGGCTCCAACGGCTTTGGGAAATCGCCAATCACGATTTTAACAGGAAACCAACTCTAGCCTTCACAAACCCTGACGAGCCAAATCTCGATGATTCTCGACTCCTCCTCTGCGTGTTTGTGTTTATTTTGCGTGCATCTCCTCTGAGATCTGGCGGCTATCGGAACTTCGCAAATCTCCCTCCCGAATCCTGGCCGTCGATTTCTTCTGATCTAAATATCCGTCCCATCCGAACCCTTCCTTGATCCGCTTCCAGGCCTTCTCCACTGTGTCACAAAGGAATTATTCCTCCTGAGCTTGTAAACTCTAACTCCTTCAGAGATTTTTGGCATACTCTTGTGCTCGACCTCAACAACTCTCGAAGTGTTGAGTTCTTTCAGACTCCATGCGCTTCTGGCAACAGTAATCTATGCCTCTCTTCTACTCAGACTAACCACCGAGACTTTGAATTCAGTCTGCACTCTTTGCACGGCTAAAATTCCCACCTAGCACTTCTGGAAACTTAGGAAAAAATTTCTCTCTGTCCGAACCCTGCAGTCACGCACTCCTTGCGGACAAATTCCTCTGCACTCTATGCAGGAATCTCTTGGTTTAGAACAGAGAGACAATTGAAACTAATTTCCTTCTCTCACAGATTTCAATTCAACTATGAAATCACATACACAGCATATTTAAAGCAAGTGCATGACAAAAAACAAACATTCAAGAGCGCATAAATAACATGGACAGAGAAACAACACCAGCCATGAAATTGAATCAGAACTGCCTTCTCTTAATTCAATAACATCTATACAAGGGTGTTCTTCACAAATTCTCTGCTTGCTCTTCTCTTCTGAATGTTCTAAATGAATACTATTGTTACAATGATACAAAGGAGGGTGTCTATATCCGTTTTCCCTCACAATCCTAAAGCTATCAAATCTAGCCTTAACTATTCTATCTACCATCATTAAATCTATTAAATGCCTTCTTATCTACTAAGGACGAGAGATTAAAATCTCCAGGTCCCCTTTACAATACAAGTGCGCTTCTTTATGAATGACTTCAATAAAGAGCGATGCAACAACTCCCAAAAAATTCAAAATGTGTGTTGGCGTTGTCCAGCTGGTTTCTCTAAATGTGTTGGCTTGCTTGGTGTGCGAGCGATGCTCCTGCATCATACTCCTCGGCTTGAAAAAATTTCATGGGCTCCTATCCATGAGCTCCTGCACGGTCTGTCCATGATTTTGGATAACTGCTTCTGTCTCCCAGCTGGCATCCTCCACTGGGTGGTTTTTCCACTTCACCAGGTATTCAAAGTACTGCTTTCGCCTGGTCTTCTTACCTGCTCGCTTGTCCAGTATGCACTCCATCTGAGGCTTTTCTGCTATTGGCATCTGCTTCTGTCACTGGACCACTGGTACCTCAGTTCCAGTCTCTGCTTCTCCATATTTGTAGGGGTATAAATCCGAAACGTTAAATATCGGAGATATCCCGATGCCCTCCGGCAACTCAATTTCATATGCATTTTCGCCAAATTTCCTTAGGACTCTGCATGGTCCAATTTTCTTCATCTTGAGTTTATTGTATGTTCCCCTTGGGAACCTTTCCTTCCTCAAATGTGCCAGAACAAGATCCCCAACTTCAAACTGAAGTTGTCTCCGATGTTGATTTGCTCTGCGCTTATACTCTTGATTTGAATCAATCAACCGTTGCTTCACCTGACTGTGAAGTTCCTGCATCGCTTCAGCGAATTCTTCTGCACTAGCACTGCTAGTCGCAGCCTGTTCTGACTCCTTGAGTTCAGAAACTCCCCTCGGCTGTGTCCCATACATAATCTGAAATGGACTTTTTCCTGTACTCCGATTCACCGAATCGTTGTATGCAAACTCTGCCTGTGGCAATATCTGGTCCCAACTGCTGTGGTGCTCTGTCACCAGGCTTCTCAGCAAATCTCCAAGACTTCTGCTGACCACCTCGGTCTGTCCGTCTGTCTACGGATGATAAGATGAACTAAACGCCAAGTTAGTTTCGAGCTTCTTCCATAGCGTCCTCCAAAAATGACCTATGAATTTGGTATCCCTATCCGAGACAATGCTTCTTGGCAATCCATGAAGTCTGACAACCTCTTTGAAAAACAAGTTTGCGATGTGGGTCACATCGCTGGTCTTCTGACATGGAATAAAATGTGCCATCTTCGAAAACCTGTCCACAACCACAAATATGGAATCAACCCCTCTTTGTGTTCTCGGCAAACCTAATACAAAATCCATGCTGATTGCCTCCCACGGCCTCTCTGGTATGGGCAATGGCTGATAAAAACCTGTATTCTGCTTTCGGCCCTTCGAATGTTGACAAATTTGACACTTGTCAACAAACCTCTTGACATCTGCTCGCATGCCCGGCCAAAAATACGATTCGCTCAGCTTGGCAAATGTTTTGTCGTGGCCAAAGTGCCCTGCCAATCCACCGCTATGCTTCTCCTTCAGCAGGCTCTCCCTCATGGAGCAATTCGGGATACACAATTGATTGCCTCTGAACAACAATCCTTCCTGGATCATGTAGTCTATCCATGGGCTCCAATCCCTGAGAACTGGATTCTCAGCTGCCTCATATGCTTCTTTGAAGTCCGCATCTCTAGCATATATGTCCTTCAGATTTTCAAAACCCAAGGTTTTGACTCTAAACTCCTACAACAGTAAACATTTCCTGCTCAAAGCATCACCCACTTTGTTAGCAGTCCCTGAAATGTGTTTAATCACAAACGTGAAATTTTGCATATACTCTACCCATTTTGCATGCTTCTGGTTCAACTTCTCCTGTTGACTCACGAACTGCAATGCATGATTATCACTGTACAATACAAACTCTATCAGGATCAAGTAATGCCTCCACTTCTTTAATGCCTGTATGATAGCATAAAACTCTTTGTCATATGTGGAGTATTTCATCTTTGCATCATCCAGCTTCTCACTGAAATATGCAACTGGTTTGTCCTCCTGACTCAAGACCGCTCCTATAGCATATCCACTAGCATCACATTTCACTTGAAATGTCTTCTGGAAATCAGGCAACACCAGAATTGGTTGCTCTATAATCTTTCTCTTCAACAGATTGAAGCTCTTTTCGGCCTCTGCTGTCCAGTGAAAAGTCTTGTGCCATTTTTTCACTGTGTCCATCAGCGTTGCGCTAATTCCACTGAAATTCCTAATGAATTTCCTGTAGAAACTAGCCAAACCATGAAAACTCCTCACCTCGAATACGTTTCTCGGTGATGACCAATTCTTGATCACTTCCACCTTCTCAGGATCCATTTTCAACTCATTTGCAGAAATAACAAAACCCAAATAAATGAGCTCTGTCTGCATGAACGAACATTTCTTCATGTTGATTAACAACTTCTCTTGCTTTAGCCTTCTCATCACAATGGCCAAATGTTTCAAATGTTCAGCCTTTGTCTTACTTTAGATCAATATATCATCCAGATATACGACTACAAACTTTCCAATGAATTCCCTCAGGACTTCATTCATCAGCCTCATGAATGTGTTCGGCGCATTTGTCAAACCAAACGGCATGACCAGCCATTCGTACAGACCCTCGTTTGTCTTGAATGTTGTCTTCCATTCATCACCTTCTCTCATACGAATCTGGTGATATCCGCTCTTCAGATCAATCTTTGAAAAAAAAATTGCCCCACTCAGGCAATCCATCAGATCATCCATTCTCGGTAGTGGAAATCTGTACCTGATGGTGATTTTATTTATCGCCCTGGAGTCTGTACACATCCTCCAGCCTCCATCCTTCTTTGGACTTAACACTGTCGGAACAACACACGGACTTAGACTTTCCCTGACCAGTCCTTTATCTAATAAATCCTTGACCTGGTTCTTGACCTCCTTGTTCTCTTGAGGTGTTAATCTGTATGCTGCTTTATTCGACAAACTTTCTCCAGGTATGAGTTCTATGTGGTGACTCACACTCCTCATCAGTGGCAATGAACGAGGTAGTTCGTCCACGATGATATCAGTGAACTCTCCCAGCAGTTCCTGAATCTCATCCGGCAAGTCATCCACTCTTGTGCTAGTCAGGACAATTCTCGGTTTCCTGACCACAAAGAATTGTGGATCTTCATTCTTCTCCATCTCCGTGAGAAGCTCTTTCCCACTCATGAGAAGTATCGTGTTACTTACTTCCAGTTTCACTTCTTTATCCTTTATCGGAAGCAACTTATGGATTCTCCCATTCTTCTCTAGTGTATATGTGTTCATCTTCCCATCATGAATCACATTTCTGTCATATTGCCATGGTCTACCCAGCAATATATGACATACGTCCATGGGAATAACATCACACAGAATCTCATCATTGTAATTCCCTATCTTGAATTTAACTAAGCATTTCTTAGTGACACTTACCCGGTGTCCTTTCTGTAACCACGAGACTTTATATGGACTCAGGTGCTTAGTCATTTCCAGCTCTAATTTTTCCACCATTTCAGTAGAAACAAGGTTATCAGTGCTTCCACTGTCTACAATGACTTTGCATTTCCTATCCTTGGCTGTGAAAGCTATCCTGAACAGTCTGCTCCTTTGCACTGGGCTCTCCACCTCTTTCTCAGGTGTCAAAAGGACCTTATGCATCCCAAGCGACCTTCCGCTGTCTACATCTTCTGTCTCAGCATCACGCCTCTGTGCCTCAGTGATGTGAGCTCCTCCTCTGTCCGTTTTCCTTTCTGGACATTCAACGACTTTATGTCCGTCCTTTCCACATGTGAAACATGTGAAACATGTGATGATTCCTCCTCTACCTCTTCCCTTACCTCTGGTATGAGGAAAATTATTCACGTCAGCATATCCGCCACCCTGCTCGGTATGTTGTGTCCTCTGTTCAGTACGTGGTCCTCGCTGTGAGGTTCCACCTCTCTCAACCTTACCCTGAGGTTGCTTCCATTCCTCCTTGGGCTTCTAGTATTTCTCCTGGGCAACTGCCTTGCCTCTGGGCTGACTTCTACCTCGCCCTCGCTAACCTTTCTTACGACTCATCTTCTCTTCGGCTTTCAGAGCCATCTGGTACACATCCTCAACTATTCGGATGGTTACCATGCTCAATTCATCCTGAATGTCATATCTTAGACCATTCATATATCTCGCCACCTTTTCATCATCGTTCTCCCGATGACCTGCTCTGATATTCAGTCGGTAGAATTCTTCAGTGTACTCCCTGACTGTCATCAACTTCTGTCTCAGGTTCTGCATTCGCCTGAACAGAGTGATTTGATAATCTCTGGGGATGAACTTCGCCTTCATCTTTGCGATCATCCGATCCCAGCTTTTGATCTTCGATTTTCCTTTGGAATGTCTATCTGCCTGTAGCTCGTCCCACCATAATGTTGCATGTCCCTTTAACTTGGTAACATCATGTCTTACCTTTTTATCCTCTTCGATATCTTCATAATCAAAGTAGGTGTCAAGTGCTCGGATCCAATCCAGCAACTCCTCTGCATCCAGGCTCCCTTCATATGCTGGAATATCCATTTTTGTCTTGGAGCTCATCCTGGCGATAGCTTTTATCAATCGCTCAGTTGATGCATCCTCTGTTGTGACCTCTTCAGTGTGTCCAGCTTCTTCTTTGACCTCAGAATCACTAAGATCCCATGCGCCAACTCCGCATCTTTGTGCAGTCTCCATCTCCTCAAGCCTTGCTCAGAGATCTCTCATATGGCGCTCCATTTCTGGATTTCCTGTTGGCCTGCCTCTTCTTCTCACCTCCTTGTCCTCTGGGTATGGTGATTGTCTCTCCCTTCTGGGCGGCATAATGGAATCTTCTTTCTCTCTCTGTCACAGAAAACAAAGATTCTTCCCGCTCTGATACCACTTGACGGCAACCCTCCCCACTCCTCGGAGAATGATCGCTCTCACCAGGACCTTCGTTCTCTTAGGCCCGAAGAGTCAAAGAACTCTTCCCACTCCTTACAGGAGTGGTCAATACCCATAGAAATCCCTTCTCGCGATCTCCCCTTTGTCTTTGTCGGGAAATCGGGTTTCGCGCTATCACGAAACTTGTGGGCACGTTTCTCGTGCTCCCCAAAACCCCGAACCCCGATGGGTCAAAGGTCAACGCTTTTGTGATAGTCGGGGATTTCCCTATCGGGAAATCAGAACATGTGATGCCGCAATTCACTTGCACCAAAAATCCCCGAACCCCGAACTCCGATGTCACGTGCACTATCTCCTTGCCACGTCACCTCTGCTCTCTGTGCTATCGGGAATCGTGTGATCGCGATTTCAAAGGTCGCAATTCCTTTGCATTGAGAAACCCCGAATGCCGAATCCCGATATCTCTGGATCGTGTGCCACCTTTCCCGGTAGCGATCAATGGCTCCAACGGCTTCAGGAAATCGCCAATCACGATTTTAACAGGCAACCAACTCCAGCCTTCACAAACCTCGACGATCCAAATCCCAATGATTCTCGAATCCTCCTTTGCGTGCTTGTGTTTATTCTGCGTGCATCTCCTCTGAGATCTGGCGGCTATCAAAACTTCGCAAATCTCCCTCCCGAATCATGGTCGTCGATTTCTTCCGATCTAAATCTCCATCTGGTCCGAACCCTTCCTTGATCCGCTTCCGGGCCTTCTCCACTGCGTCACGAAGGAATTATTCCTCCTGAGCTTGTAAACTCTGACTCCTTCAGAGATTTTTGGCATACTCTTGTGCTCAACCTCAACAACTCTCAAAGTGTTGAGTTCTTTCAAACTCCGTACACTTCTGGCAACAGTAATCTATGCCTCTCTTCTGCTCAGACTAACCATCGAGACTTCGAATTCAGTCTGCACTCTTTGCACGGCTAAAATGCCCACCTTGCACTTCCGGAAACTTAGGAMAAAAKTTCTCTCTGTYCGAACCCTGCAGTCACGCACTCCTTGCGGACAAATTCCTCTGCACTCTATGCAGGAATCTCTTGGTTCAGAACAGAGAAACAATTGAAACTAATTTCCTTCTCTCACAGATTTCAATTCAACTATGAAATCACATACACAGCATATTTAAAGTAAGTGCATGACAGAAAACAAACATTCAAGAGCGCATAAATAACATGGACAGAGAAACAACACCAGCCATGAAATTGAATCAGAACTGCCTTCTCTTAATTCAATAACATCTATACAAGGGTGTTCTTCACAAATTCTTTGCTTTCTCTTCTCTTCTGAATGTTCTAAATGAATACTACTATTACAATGATACAAAGGAGGGTGTCTATATCCGTTTTCCCTCACAATCCTAAAGATATCAAATCTAGCCTTAACTATTCTATCTACCATCATTAAATATATTAAATGCCTTCTTATCTACTAAGGACGAGAGCTTAAAATCTCCATGTCCCCTTTACAATACAAGTGCGCTTCTTTATGAATCTTCAATAAAGAGCGGCGCAACAACTCCGAAGAATTTCAAAATGTGTGTTGGCACTGTCCAACTGGTTTCTCTAAATGTGTTGGCTCGCTTGGTGTGCGAGCGATGCTCCTGCATCAATATGTAATGACCCCATCATTACAACAATAAGCGAAGCAGTTTTTTTTTTTTTTTTTTAATCACGCCACTGATGATGAACACTAGCACACAGTCTAGGCAACAAGTTACTATGACACCACACACCGGCTCAAGACAACTGGCAAACATGCGCAAAATAACAAGGAGGACGACTACCCTTCCGACGCAAACATGACCACGCCTATAAGCTAAGGGACAACACCCCCATCTCAACATCATGGCCTAGACAAATAAATACTAGAACCTCAAGGTGCACAAACCTAACACCTAAAGGCGTTCGGCCCTTGCGCCAAGAGAAACTTAAATTCTCGTCAACACTCACACAAAAGCACATACTCCAGCCAAGATCTCATTCACCGCTATCCCCTAGGGTGCACCATGATCCCCTCATAAGGAATCATGTCGTTCCCTGAGTGATAGATGCATCAATAACCTTGGTGCAAAACAAAAGGGACCAAGACTCAAGAAAACTCCGATGAGCTAGGAACCGAATACTGACTGGGAGACTATACCTACCCCACACAAAGGTTGATGAGACATAAGAGGACGAAGACAAGGGGTGATGCCAACCCACATGACATCGTCCCCACCCCCACCAATCACCCAGTCTAACTGGTCTATGATTACATTCAATTTTAACAAGGGTTCCATTCTAACAGGGCACGTCAAGTTACAATTAGACAATAATGCGTCTGCTAAATAAACGTTAATACAATTAATTTTGCAAATCTAAGTGGTCAATACTAAAACCATAATTATAAATGCCCTCTATCCTTAATTAAAATTCAATCCAGCGAGTCTAAAATTTGCAATCCATTCCTTACTTACCAATCAAATTTTAATCTTTAACACAACCTAATCGGTCAAGTCTATGTTAATCCAAATTCTCCACCCAACTAGACATTAACTTGAATAACAACATTTACAATCTTAAAGTAGAATTATATCATTATAACACTTATGAACAATTAAATCTCAACATGTAGTCTAGTTATATTGACCGAACTAACAAAACTATCTGTTTAATAATATTAGAGGAAACTACTAACTATTAGCAGGGCTAGAGCAATTTATCGGGGAAATTAACATAGCGGTTACTTAATAATTAATATAGAAATAACAAGGCAATTACATGACCATTAACATGACAATTAAAAGCGCACTAACAAGGTAGTTTACATGCTTGTTGTCATAACAAGTGATACAACAATAGCAAGGCATTTAAGGTGTTAGTTAACATTTAACTCACTGTGTCATTTAATCCAAAGAATTGTTGGTTGTGGAGCCTGATTATCTTCCTGATGCAGAGGTACTTTGCTTTCAGCCGTATCTATACGCCATGAAGTATTTACACCCCAGAAGTATGTACACTCTTCCACGCGGGGGAGTGCACAGGGGGGGTACCCCCTCTGTGGGTTCCGGGGGGTCCATCCCCTCGGCTGGGGGGTCTTGGGGCAAGCGGGCCCCCAGTGGGGGTTCGGGGGCAGCGTCCCCCGATGGGGGTTTGGGGGCGAAGCCCCCGAAGCAAAAAATGCCTTATAAAAGTATATTGTAATTTCATTGTAAATCTGGACCGTTCATTATAAGGTCGCAGATCTAACGGTAGAGATTATGTTAGGGTTTTTTGCCCTAGAAGGAAAC
>ML787091.1:342358-358309 GCA_009831015.1 Picea engelmannii
CAACTAATAATTTTAATACTTAAAATATAGCAACATATTTATAATATAAATGTAAATCTATCTATATAATTAATACCAAAAAAATTGAAATAATTTCATAAAAAAAATTCATTATTAATTTTTAAAAAAACATTTAAATACTTTAAAACAACAAATTTTCAAAATAGTACATTTTCAAAATAGTACATTAAGTAATAGCAATTCACCTATAATTTATTTTAAAAACATATAGTGAGACCATCTAAATAATTTAGAACTCCCATATCAATTCAGGACTTAATCTTTTATATATATATATATATATATATATATATATATATATAATAATAATAATAATAATAATAATAATAATAATGATAATATTCACTAACTTCACATGTTAAAAAAAATATAGAGGAAGACCATCTAAATATTACAACTCCCATGCAACTCTCTACTTAATCATATATATCATTTATATACTCTTTAATAATGATAATATCCACTAACTTCTCATGTTTGTGTATTTTGGAAATTTTTGCATTGCCTTATACCCTATACCCTCCTAGATATGGTTATGCATTATTTGTATTATTTGATATTATTATAATTATTATAATTATTATTAATTTTCTAGGTTATGGTTAAGTCGCACATTAAATTGGTGTATGGGATTTTCTTGTTTATGGGACAAAGGATTTCATTTGAACCTCTAATCTCTAAGGAGGAAACACATTTTAACTAATATTTATGTTTGTATAGTGACATGTATGTGAAAGAATTAGATGGTATCACACATTATATACAATAAAATCAAAAGATAAACAAATCCATATAAAAGTCAAGAAACTAAGATTATAATGGTAAAATCTCCAAATTATGTAGAAGAAACATCCATTGAATACTATAGTCCACACTCTATCAAAATTGGTTGTTTACACTTGATCATAAAAGTGGTTTGCTATCTAAATGGTATAGAGGAAACATCCATTAGACTATTATTACTCACACTCTATCAAAATTGATTGTTTTCACTTGATCATCAAAATGAGTTACTATACTCCTTTAAATAGGATCCAAATATATCATAAC
Source organism: Picea engelmannii (assembly GCA_009831015.1). NCBI lineage: Eukaryota > Viridiplantae > Streptophyta > Pinopsida > Pinales > Pinaceae > Picea > Picea engelmannii. The sequence continues at coordinate 343,430 of ML787091.1, forward strand.
CATGAGCAAAACATCATGACAATGAAACTATGTCTACCCCAAATCCTTTAAATAGGATCCAAATATATCATAACCATGAGAAAAAATAATGACATTGAAATTATGTCTACCCCAAATCATTTGTAATAATATCCCAACAAATATCTCAATCAAGGTCATGTGTCCCAACATCCCCTTTACAATTTCAATTTGGTATATACTTTTAATTTTTGGTATAGCAACCAATCATAATAATCAAATTAAAATTTGCAACATACCTTTTGTGTTTATTTGGAAATGTTCCATACATCATTATGACATTAATGGATTACAATGTAATTTATAAATAAACAATGATTAGAAATTCAATTAGTGAAGAATCACTCACAATTAATACATTAATGTCACCTTTCATATCTTTTGTGTTTATTTGGAAATGTTCCATAATGCATCATTATGACATTAATGGATTATACTGTTAACTTATAAATAAACAATGATTAGAAATTCAGTTAGTGAATAATCACTCACAATTAAGACATTAATGCCACCAAGCACGTTTTCATGGAATAATCTCCATATATAGGATTATCACACATTATCAACCTATGAATTTATCAAATAACCTTCTTCAGAATCATGTCCACAACATTATCAACTAAAAACACAATAATTAAAACTAAACATCAAACATTCCCAAACCAAAAGATGAAAACATCAACTCAAACATTTCTAAAAAACATATGTATGGAGGAATCTCTTCATCACAAGGGATTCATTTCCCAACATAAAATATATGAAAGAAAATATCCAAATCAAATCTACCAAATCTCTTTTTGTTGTAAAATGTTTCATATTCCACTAATATACATTTTACAATAAAAAGATTGTTGGGAAACCACCACAGTATTGAGATAATAGGCACAAAGGCCTATCTAGTCAAAATCATCCATAGTGGCTATCATAATTTAAGAGGTATAAAGTGCTACATTATTCAAATTAGAAATCAAGAAACACAAGAAGGATCATTTGGATAAAGTGAACTAACATATAATGAAGTAGTGGGAACCATATCCACATTAGGAGGATGGTATTTTTACTTGGGGAAGCCACATACTTTAGTTGTGGGCTTAGTATTTTTATTATAGGCCCCCATGATCCATTATAAGGTTCAATTAACAGTCTTGTGCACAATCCTCAGTTAGCGTATTGGTCAAATAAGAATTAATCACTTGGTTGAATCTTAGTCAACCCCTATTTAGTTGAATTACTCATCCTTTAACAAGATTTGATAACGGTGCATGTAAGAATATTTTCTAAATAGTTAGTAAACACCTAAGAAAACACCATCAATGTGGAAACACATGTCCCTTCTTCAAGCTGACAACTAATAAGATGATATTTATCTTCTTCATTTGTTCTTGTAACTGGATTCTAATTGAAATACAATAGGTTTGGCTCCAAAGTGTCACTCAAAAATTGTATAAATAGTTTCAATCTCTAGGAGAAAAGGATTTCACTATGTATGGACCATATATCTCTCTTTATTATTGTATGTCAATTTGTTGAATCAACTCACCTTTATTCAAGATTTTTCCTTGTAGACTTTGAAGACCTACTTCCAATGGAAACCAATCAGTAGATATGAGATTTTACCCCTCTCTTTCTTCATTATCAATTATGGTCCTACAACTTCATATGATTGGTGTTATTTATTGCTTTTACTCAATTTGGTATTTTTTTTTTTGCATTTGGTTTTCATAGATAATATATATTTTTACACCCTTTTTCTGTAATATATATTGATTACTTCAATTGATTCTATTGTCCCTTTTCCTCTCATGGGTGGTAAAATTCATTGGTATCAGAACATAGTTTCTGATAATGACTTTCTTATCAACTATAACGCTTTATCCTTGTTAAACACTGCCTACATCATAAGCAATCCTATGCTTATTTAGACATACTTGAAGATGCAATTGTTTAACTTGTCCTTACCTTTGAATTTCAAGTATTTATCTTTTTGAAACCCCAAACTCATGATGTTATATGAAAGAGAGGATAAAACACTTCTAGTGAGACCGAACAATTCATGGAATGATCATTGACTAGATAAAGAAAATATATACATGAGAATTTCAATGAAATCCATATTCAACCCAGCAGTTCATTAGTCTTAACTTTAACTAGTAACCCAACAAGAATCACCTTCAATAGGGTTGGTCCCTTCAAGGTTCAAATGAATATATACATTCCAAAACTTAAAGGAAAGATTGATGAAATAGTAGTAGACAATTGGATATAGAAACTTAGGTCCTACTTTTTTGTCAAAAAGAATTTTGATGGTGAGATGATCACCATGGAATCCTTGAAAATGTCAACTTATATACACTATCAGTGGGAAAATATTTTGACTAAATAATATGAGATAATAGACCCCATCAAAAAATGAAAGAAATTCATCGACCACGTTAGGAAATAATTTTATTGAACCAAGTAAATAGAACAATAGTATAAGCAATGATAGGATGAGGACGAGAGGTCCTTATTCACATTGTCCTTACCAATGTTGAATTGGATCATAAAATTACAACAAGATTGGCTTGTTAACACCAAGGTTGTTAAGGAAATGGAAATATCAAACTATACATATTTGTATTAATAAATTCTACCAATTGATGGAACAACTTGAAATTAGGGAGGAAGAAAATTTGTTCGTCTTGAAATACATCAATGGATTATATACTTATATCCAATGATAAATGAAATTATTTACTATTTAGACTATTGTATAAGAATTCCATTATGTTATCAACCTTGAGGAGAAATTCAAAGGGAAAGGATACTTCTCAACAAAACCATTTGGTAACTTCACTTTTTGATTAAAAAACTTAGTCAACTATTGGCCTTGACAAAAAAAAAGCAGTCTCCTTAATAGAGTAATCATAAAAAAAGAATGTAACTTGGAAACAATCCTTTCAAGAAGGTTAATGTTTTGGGAAAAAGTAGCAACAAACCTCTTACAACAAAATTTTGTGATAACCACAATTCATCTTGGTAGGATGCATGTGAACACAATCCTTGAAAGACATTCTTCACAAAAAAGTTTTCTTCCAAAAAATATTCAACTTCTCATCATAATAATGATAGAGGTAAAGCTATCGTAGACTTTGACCCAAACGTTTCAACTTTGTTGGAAGACTCCATCTTCCTCACAAAATCAACCATTATAAATGAAGAGGAAAGAGAAAATATCCCATACACAAACATGGGTGAAATACAAGCCATCACATTTGATTGTAGGAAATGGAGTTCAAAAGAACATTGCTTATAAATACATTGTGAAGAAATAGGGTCTCGTTACAACTCCACATCCATTATCTTAGAAAACTGGTTGGATGAAAAAAGGACAAGAACTTAGAATCACCTATTGGTGCAATCTAGCCTACTTTGTTAGGAATTTCAAGGATGAATTAGTTTATGATTTAGAACCACTCTGAGTAGATGATGTAATATTTGGAAAACCATACTTATGGGACATACATGGAATTTACTAGTCTCAACCACAAAATGTGATTATCAACATCAAGTATCATGCGTATGGAATTCTTGAATTTTGATCGAAGTCTACAATCTTGTTGGTTTTAGTGAAGCAAACAAGAAAACTAACAATCATGATCAAAATTTCATGTTGTTGATGAATAAACCTTAACATTCAAAGAAAACCACAACAACTAGTCTACTTTGTTGGAGATACTTCACACACACCTAGGATTTATTTTTCCTAAGGTTTCCCCTATGTTTATTAGTCATTATTCAATCTCCTATATTTTAGGGATAATATTCCTCTTGGAGAATATTCTCTTCAGTTCACACTTCAGTTTGATCAGTTGAGTGGAGTCTATATGCCACATTGGGATTATCACCATGCAGCATTGGGATAATCACCAACTAATGTGCATTCTCCTTGGGATCATCACCAGACTAGAGAATTAATCATGATTCCTTGATCTCCTCCTCACTTCACTATGTTTTAGTCAGTTAACTAAAGATTGAGATACTAGTTAACTCATACTAGGTGGTAGTTCACTCCTGTAACTGTCTGAGAGACTAGACTAGGTGGTAGTTTACTCCTGTAACTATTGGTGTGTGTCCATATCACTCTATACCACCACTATGGCGCATTGGATTCTCCCTAGTGCACATTAGTTGATTTATACAAAGTATATCATGTGTAAATTATCATGCATTCATTTGGTTAATGAGAATTCTTCCAATCTTTTTCTTTTGCTTCTCTTTTCTCATATTTTCTCTACAACTGTGTATGTAAATTCCTAGATATATCTATTATGTGCAGGTTCAACATATTTACATGGTATTAGAGGCGATGGACTTCTAGGGAAAAGACACACCAAATTATTTTTGCAGGTACCGAAGATTGAAGACAACGGGAAAAATGGAATTTCCAAAAGAATTCATTCTTACACCATACAATTTATTTTCATGGAAAGAGAAGATGATAATGAATCTTAGAGGTAGAGGATTATACCATTTAACCATGAACATGGAGACAGAACCAACATCATCCATAGAAAAATCCAAGTATCTAAATCGAATGAATGAAGCGTTCAGAACAATTTGCAGTCTCATTTATCCTGAACTCCTCTTTCACATATCGTCCAGTAAAACCCCCAATGAAGCCTCAAACACCATGGAAGGGATTTTTGTAAAAAAGGACGAGATGAGGGGACACATGATCAAGGTGTAATTTCTCACATTGGATCCAAAAACCTTCAAAAATCTCCAAGATTGCTTTACCAAATATAAGATTTGTTGTCGCAACTCAAGGCTTGTGGAGTTGATAAATCTAAGGAGGAGAAACAAATGGTTCTCACCATTCTCTCCAAACTTGGTATAGAATACTTAGTGTTTGTATCCACATTTCATTTAGTTAGTTTCACCTTTGGATCTACCTGGACGATGCCCTCTCTTGAGGCATTTATTGAGTCTCTGACACAAAATCAAAACAAGCTCATCAATATGGAAAAACCAAAGGCCTAAAGGTGCATGCACTTACTATGTAATATGATAGTTATCATCAATATTAGAAATCTAAAGACAAAGACAAAAGGAGATCACATGCAAATCCAAAGAAGGAAGGGTACACAAAACCCTTCAACAATGCCTTCAGATCCAAAGGTGGAAAGGAAAGAAAATGGGATAAATGCACTTACTTCCATAAAGGATTCCATCCAGAATCCGCATGTATGCAGAAACAGATAGATCTAATGACCCAAATACTTCATAAAAACAACTTTGTAGATCGCATCCCAGAGGGTGCCAAGAAGAAGAATCCAGAAGATCAGAATCCCAAGAAATTCTAGCCATGCCTTGATTGCCATCAACTCCTCTCCTGATGCTTGGAACGTAGATTCAAGTGCATAACACCACATGGATACCACAAGAGAAGTCTATTCTTCATTGGATGCATGCAAATTTCTCCTATTCGAATGGGGGAAAACTCTCCATTCGAGGTCATCGGAAAAGGAAGAATTGAACTCACAAACAGAAGCTCCGAGAATGTGCTTCATGTTCCCAAAATTTCCATCAATTGACAATCTCCTCTTTGTGTATCAAATGACTAAATATGGAACCGGAAAATGATTCACATTCACACCTGATGCAGTGGATATCTATGACATGCAAACCAATTCCAGGGTTGCTACCAGTGAGGTAAATCATCAATATAGACTCTACACATTTTCTGAATTTATTGAACCAGATTATGCATTACTACTTACCCATGTTGATGAAAGAAGTTGAATATGGCACGAAAGGTTTGGGCATTTAAATTTTAAATATATGCAACATATTGGCAAGAAGGGAATGGTTGATGGTCTACCTGAAATCTACTTCTCCAAAGGAATTTGTGAGGGATGTGTTCTTGAAAACACCCTCAAGAGTAATTCGACAAAGGAAAGGCTCGGAAGGCTTCCTTTCTTTTAGATCTAATCCATAGTGACCTCATGGGCCCTTTTCTGCATCCATCAATGAGTAAAGCAAGGTACGTGCTAATTTTTGTTGATGATTTCTCACACTTCACATGGATTTTCTTTCTCAGGAAAAAATCAAAGATCCAAAAAGGATCCAGAGAAGACTAAGAATAACTCAGAACTCACAGAGGAAACTCTGAATGCTCAGAATGGCTCTAGCAGACAAAGAAAGGGAAAAAATTCAAAGTTCCCAAAATTCAGTGAAAATGGCATGATCGCGAAGAGCGCGTCGCAAGATTTCTAACAACTCGTTAAACAGAGTTACAGTTTGAAAGATATTTGCGGTCAAAGTTGCAATCAAGCAGGGTCAATCAGTAGGGGACACATCATCATCTTTACTACTGACGTCAACAGCTGACAGGGAAGAGTGACTTCTCGTATGGGATGCTGACATCAGCATGCCACATGGCAGCATCGGAGGCTCCCATGTGTTACCCGCCATTGGACTTTTCAGGGGTCCATGTGGACCAATAGAAAATTTCCACATGGCACCCCCAGGAGACGCCACGTGACACCATTTGGAAGTGCCACATGTCAATATGGAATGAATGGGAAGCACGTCAGCGTACAAGTGGGCCTATCAGTGGTCGCCATGTGGCCCAATCATAGGGCAACACATGGTAGCCTAGGATAAGACATATTTTATTTCATCTAAATTAATTGGATCATAAAGAATATTTTCCTCCTCATCAAATACCACCCTGGAGAAAATATTAGTAACTTGAACCAGTTCATTTGTATAGGAATTAGTGTGGGCTTTGAAAAACAATTTGAAGTATTGTACATCTGCAACCTTAATTTCTGTCTGTCCTGTGTGCCCATTGACATATTCATCAGTAATCTCCCAGATATGATTTTGAATGCGTCTGTGGTTTGCAAAATGGTGAAAACATATAGTGTTTCGATCACCACTTTTAACCTAGATCACTCTGCTTTGTTGGCGCCATTTTTCTTCGTTATCTTGAAGAATCTTGCTCCTTTCCATCTCTAATTTGCCAAGAAGATTTTCTTTTTTCAATTGAGAGTAATCATCCACAAAACTCAGAAAAGTTTCTCTAATCTGTGACTCTAAAGATTCCATGCGAAGTTGTAATTTTTTGTCTCTTTGCTTCACCCACTCTTTAGTCTTCCTTTTTAGTTCCTTTAGTTTCCAAACCAATCTACGCTGGCAACCCACTTCTGTACTGTATTTAGGGTCCTTCCTGACCTACTACACTAGCTCTTTATAATCCTCTTCTAGAAACCAAAGGGGATTTAGTTTAAAAGGATATGATTTATCCTTCGACGAAATTCCCAGCTGTAATATTATAGGAGCATGATTGGAAATGAATGGATACTCCACCCAAGTGTGATAAAGGCTTCTCACTGATAATAAACCTTCAGAAACTATGCATCCCTCCAGTCTCTTTGCAATATCATGAACTCCAAGACGACCATTGCGCCAGGTAGGAACAACCTTATTTGGTCACAAGTCCACTAAATTCTTTGATTGCAATAATAACTTGTAATAATATGCCAATGAACCAGAAGAGTTAGATCCTCCCCAAACCTCATCAGACGATAGAGTAATATTAACTTGATCATAGCAGAAGATCTTAACTCTGTTTGTTAGTATACTAGATTATTACTTAATGTATTAAGAGTCTTATTTATTATAAGATTTTATGGTGTAGTAAAGTGTGAAATTAATAAATGTAAGTGGCATCGTTAAAGAAAGCCTATCAGTTAGTGGCTAAGGCTTCATTAATGGAAGTCCACTAAGTAGTTAGGATTTTGGTCAATTATAAAATATATATAGTAGTAAAAGCTATGTAATCGGTTGTCAAGTGAATAATATTGTATTTGGAGCTCTACTCATGTTAGAGGCCATTCCCTTAAAGAGGCAAGTCAACTTTGCAACCAGTGTTGAATATCAATAAAGGTGACAAGTCAACTTTGCATCCAATTATGAATATCAATAAAGGTTTGCTTACTACTGTGATTTTCTAAATTTAGTTTTCTTTATTAATGTATGAAATACATTTTGTTCCATCTATTTTATCTACATATGAATTTTCTTAAAATTTAAACAATATTTTTTATGTCAATCTCAATATTTGAAGTTTCAACTTCACTTTCTTAGTGTTTTCTCTCTATAAGTGTGTGTTTCAAAAAAAAGAAAAAATATTAAACATTTAAAATCTTATACACATAATGGTTAATAGATTTAGTTTGTTAATATAATTTGAATTTAATACTATTGAAATATTAGTTATCTAGCATTTACAATTTCAAAGATCTTACCTACAGTATTAAAAGAGATTTTGTTTTTTCAAAATTATTTAAGGCGTTCAAAAAAAAGAAATTCATAAAAAGTTTTGGTTTTCTTTATCAATGCATGAAATACATTTTGTTCCATCTATTTTATCTACATATGAAGTTTCTTAAAATTTAAACAATAATTTTTGTGTCAATCCCAATGTTTGAAGTTTCAATTTCACTTTTTTAGTGCTTTCTCTCTATATGTGTTTCAATATATATATATATATAATGGTTAATAGATTTAATTTGTTAATATAATTTGAATTTAATACTATTGAAATATTGAAATATTAGTTATCTAGCATTTACAATTTCAAAGATCTTGCCTACACAAGTATTAAAAGAGATTTTGTTTTTCAAAGATCTTGCCTATACAAGTATTAAAAGAGATTTTGTTTTTCCAAAATTATTTAAGGCATTCGCAAAAAAAAGAAATTCATAAAAAGTTTTGGTTTTCTTTATCAATGCATGAAATACATTTTGTTCCATCTATTTTATCTACATATGAAGTTTCTTAAAATTTAAACAATAATTTTTGTGTCAATCTCAATATTTGAAGTTTCAACTTCATTTTCTTAGTGCTTTCTCTCTATATGTGTCTGTGTTTCAAAAAAAAAGAAAAAATATTAAACATTTAAAATCTTATATACGTAATGGTTAAGAATATTTGTTTCCTCCTTGGAGGTCTGAGAGGGGGTAGGGTATGTACACCTTTGGAGACTTTAGTAGTCAAGGGGGTCTCTTACACCAATTTGGTGTTTGGCTTAGTCGTGACCTTAAAAGTGTGTGTGTGTGTGTGTGTGTGTGTGTGTGCCTAATGGTTAAGAACATGTGTTCCCTCTTAAGAGGTCACAGGTTCAAATCCAAAGGGGGTAGGGTATGTACACCTCCGTAGACGGTCCCTTATCCCACAAACAAAGGGGTCTCATACACCAATTCGGTGTGCCGTAACTTCTTCTTCTTCTTCTTCTTCTTCTTCGTGACCTTAAAATTGTGTGTGTGTGCCTAATGGTTAAGAACATGTGAACATGTGTTCCCTCTTAAGAGGTCACAGGTTCAAATCCAATTCGGTGTGTTGTAACTACTACTACTACTTCTTCTTCTTATTCTTCTTCTTCGGTGTGTCGTAACTACTACTACTACTACTACTACTACTACTACTTCTACTTCTTCTTCTTATTCTTCTTTAGAGTCACAGATTAGAGAAACTTTTCTGAGTTTTGTGGATGATTACTCTCAATCGAAAAAAAAAAATCTTCTTGGAAAATTAGAGATGGAAAGGAACAAGATTCTTCAAGATAACGAAGAAAAATGGCGCCAACAAAGCAGAGAGATCTGTGTTAAAAGTGGTGATCGAAACACTAAATGTTTTCACCATTTTGCAAACCACAGACGCATTCAAAATCATATCTAGGAGATTATTGATGAATATGTCAATGGGCACACAGGACAGACAGAAATTAAGGTTGCAGATGTACAACACTTCAAATTGTTTTTCAAAGCCCACACTAATTCCTATACAAATGAACAGGGTCAAGTTACTAATATTTTCTCCAAGGTGGTATTTGATGAGGCAAATATTCTTTATGATCTAGTTACTTTAGATGAAATAAAATATGTCTTATCCTTGTTCAAAAGAGATAAGAGTCCAGGCCCTGATGGTTGGACAGTGGAATTTTTTTCAACGTTTTTTTATTTGGTTGGCGAAGACCTTGTTGAGATGATTGAAGAATCAAGGAAAAATGGATCTATAACAGGAAGCATTAACTCGACATTCCTCGCCCTTATTCCAAAAGAAAAAAAATCTACATCTTTCAGGGATTATAGGCCAATCTATTTATGCAATCTGTGCTATAAAGTGATTTCTAAAGTCATTGCCAATCGAATCAAGCCTATCCTGTTTGGCAATCTCTCAGAGGAACAATTAGGTTTTTTGAAAGGAAGGAGGATACATGATTCCATTAGTATAGCTCATGAATGACTACATAGTATAACAAAAAAGAAATCAAAATCTCTGGTTCTCAAACTGGATTTGCGCAAAGCTTATGACTGTATAGATTGGGATATTCTCAGGATGATTTTAATTCAAGTGGGTTTTGGCATTCAACTGAGAAAGTCGATTATGAGTTGTGTTACTTCTCCTACTTATGTTGTTTTAATCAATGGTGAGACTACAAAATTCTTCAGGAGTGGTTGTGGTTTGCGACAGGGTTATCCACTTTCCCCGTTACTTTTTATCATGGTAATGGAAGGACTCGGTCTCTTACTAAAAAAGAGCAAAGAGGATAAAAATCTCTCTAGTATCAAAGTTTCCAGAATGTTTAATATTATCCACTTATTCTTTGTGGACGATGTCTTAATCTTGATGAAGGCTGATTTACAAGAGTGGTTGGAAATTGATAAACTTATTGTATTATTCTGTAAAGCCTCGGGTCTTCAAGTTAATTTTTCAAAAACAACTCTGCATTATGAAGGTTTATCAGAGTCGGATCTTACTCCTTTTAGATCCTTTATTCCTTATACTTTTTCATCATTGGTTACTGTTATGAACATAAAATATACATAAATAGATATTCATAACATAATAATAGTTAATAAATAATAATTATTAATAATGAAAGGTCATGTCTCAAAGGACATGACTATTGGTAAAGGGCACCCCTGCGTGGGTATATAAGCAGGCCCTCATTCTCAATTGTAATCATCTTATCTTATATCTTACTATTCATTTATTATTTACAGTCCTATATGGATTACTTTGTTATATTCCAGATATTTTGGATTATTCTTGTGTGAGCGAACTTTGTTCGTCTCATTTGGTATCAAAGCTGTGTTTTCTGATCCTGGCCTTTGGCCACTCTCTTTATCAGACCTTGTCTGAACTGGATTTTAGCCAACCCCATCGTTTCAGAGTTTCTCTGAGAAATTTGGTCTTTGACCACCAACCAGGCCTTTGGCCATTCAAATTTTCAAAGTTCTTAGGAACTTCGGTCTTTGACCAATTCAGGGTTTTGGCCATATATAAACTCAGGATTCTGTTGAAGAACATTTCTCTGCCAAGAAATCAAGAACATTATTTATATTAGAAATTCTGTTATAAAAAGAACCAAAATAAAAATAAAAACAACGATTATAATTTTGATTAAATGTGTCTAAAACAGCATATCAAAGAAACTACTGTTTAAATAAAAAATAAAAATAAAAAAATCTGCACAGCCGCAAACAAAATATCTGGCACCAAAACGTGTTGTACAAAAGGTTCTACAAGTATCAATATATTTATAGTATCATTCGCCAACTAGAGTGCTCTGTTAAGTACATATACCAGAGTGCTTTGTTACGGATTTTTTTTATATTATTGCAACCTGGTTTACAAATCGTGTCATTTATACACACCAACAAAAATCGTTGTAATCCGCCAGCCCCGAGGTGTTCCACTAGGATACGTAGACAGATCGAGTCGCCATTAATCTGGACAGTTACCCAGTCAACGAGTAGGTCGTGATTAGAGTTAAAGTCATATCAGTGCACACAAATTATCTCTGAATCGGTCTGTTTCGAAATCGTGCCATTTATATACACCAACAGAAATCCGTACAAATCTGTACACATTCGCACTAGTCTGTACAGTCATCGATTAAAGAAATTGATTGATCCCGTGCAACTGTCAATTCTGTACTACCTGGGTCTTCACAGATTTGGTTTAGATTTCGATCTAGGCATTAATTGAGTTTTCGTATAGGTTTTGAGTTTCGTATAGGCTGCGACTGGTGAGGTACCACCGTTTCAATATAAGCCACCCCTTAATTAAAATAAAATAAATTAAAGGCTTGATAATAAGTATATTAAGTGAATATACATATTAGGGGATAGATCACTACAAACATCAAAAGAATATGATTCCAAGGAAAGGTCACAAGAGATTAGGATGCCTTATCATCATCCAAATCACAAGATTCCTTCTGACCAACAACTAGGAAAAGAGGAAAATAAACAATGTTCTTCTTACCAACAAATAAAATACCACACTGAAAACGAACGAAGACAAAATCAACAACTTGGAACAATCAATCATCAAACAATTCCAATGAAAGTAGATTTGGGATGGATCACTCCCCAAAAGATGCAACACATTAGTTTGGGAATTCGAAGGTTATATCATCTTGTTTCATCGAGAGTCGCAACTACAAGCACARAAGATTTGAGAAGACATCGTGTGCTAGAACAAAAGTTCAAAGGGAAGCCTTCCAGTGCTTATGCTTTGAGGACAAAGCATTTTTAAGGGGAAGGCAATGTTATGAACATAAAATATACATAAATAGATATTCATAACATAATAATACTTAATAAATAATAATTATTAATAATGAAAGGTCATGTCTCAAAGGACATGACTATTGGTAAAGGGCACCCCTGCGTGGGTATATAACCAGGCCCTCATTCTCAATTGTAATCATCTTATCTTATATCTTACTATTCATTTATTATTTATAGTCCTATATGGATTACTTTGTTACATTCCAGATATTTTGGATTATTCTTGTGTGAGCGAACTTTGTTCGTCTCAGTTACAGGCTTCAAATACTTGGGATATCACTTAAACATTGGTGCGCAATGGGCGATGGATTGGAATTGGTTACTAATGAAAATGGAAAAAAATATTGGCCTCTGGTGCAATAAGTGGTTATCTCTGGGAAGTCGATACATCCTTCTCAAATCAGTCCTGGAGAGTCAATCAATTTATTGGATGTCTTTGGAGCTTATCCCGCACACAGTTCTTAAACAGATCCGTAAAATTATGTTCAATTTTTTGTGGAAGAAAAACAGTGAAACCAATCACTACCAACTTTGCAGATGGGATGTATTATCTCGTCCTAAATCCTGTGGAAATTGGGGCTTTTGTAATTTAATTAATTTCAATACAGCTCTGAATGCAAACACTCTCTGACATGTTCTTAATCGAGACAACATTTGGCACAAAATTATTAAGGATAAATATCTTCATAATACAACCATTATCAATTGGTTTCGTTTTTCCACCTTCAAACAAAACTCTGCCTCTAAGGTTTGGAACAACCTCATAAAGTTTGTTCATCTAATTACTCATTGGCTTAGTTGGTTGTCGGGATCTGGACACCTTATCTCCTTAGGCAGAGATCATATCTTGGGGTTGGGTGAAAGATCCCTTCTTTCTAAGGATCTTATTGATCATCTTCAAAAGAAAAATATAATGGTTCTAGCCCAAGCAATGGATCAACAAGCTTCTCCCGATTATTATGGGAACTGGATTGGTAGCACATACCTGGAATTGAATGGTATCCTTGAAGAAGAATGGGATATTTTTCGAAAATCACTTATAGGAGCTGGAGAAAAGATCAGGGACACCCCAGACCAACTTATGTGGACTGGAGGTAACTCTTCCAGTACTCTTTCTATTAAAAATGCTTATCTGTCTCTTTTCTCTACTTTTAATCTTTCGGTTTTGAATAGTTGGAGGCATAAAATATGGAAGTGGGATCTTCAACTTAAGATAAAAAAATTTGTCTAGTTCGCGACAAATCAATTTTTTTTAACTTGGGACATCTTACAAAGAAAGGGCTGGGAAGGCCCAAGCATGTGTGTCTTATGTAAGAGCTACTCAGAGGATATCAATCATCTTTTTATTGATTGTATGTTTACAAAGATGGTTTGGGATAAAATCAAATCTACTCAAAAACTAAAAAGAAATTGGGAAGGTAAGACACTTTCATATTGTTTTTATATTTGGATTAAAGATAAAACTGTGTCTCCAGCTCTTACAGCTACTATTTGTTGGTTTATTTGGATCGAAAGGAACAAAGCTATTTTCGAAAGTGTTGCCGCTTCCTTTCATTCAGTGCTTATAAAGCTCCCGGGACTCTACAAGCAACAACCTTCATCACAAGTTTATGCCCCTATCAGAGAACGCCTGGTCACCCATTCAGATGGATTTTCTATCACTTTTTTTGATCGAGCAACTCAGAGTGATAGGAAAGTATGTAGAGCAGGGGGGGTTATTAAAAATTTTGATTCCTTAGTTTATAGATGGTATCTAAAAAGTGGTGAAGGCACAAATACTAAGGCTGAGCTTTTGGGTATTTGGGCCACTCTTACTTTAGCTAGTCATCTATCTCTCCCAAAACTCCAAGATATGGGAGATTCCAAGGTGATTATAGACTGGCTCAATGATTGAGGAAAACTACAAGCAAGTGTTATTGAAGGCTGGAAGATTAGAACAAAAGATCTTATTAAAAAATTTCAGGCTATTAGCTTCCACCATATCTACAGAGAATTCAACAAAGAGGCAGACCAACTTTCTAAACAAGCTCTTCTTGAAAATGAAGGCAAAATAACACATTATCTTTGGGAACCTGGAGGGACATGTCCATTGAAGCATCTGGCTATGTTTTGATTACATTTCTTGTTTTTCATGACAGTGTGTGCTCTAGTTTCTTCTTGAGAGTGAGCAATATCTTCTTGTGTATGTGTTCCTTTGAAGGTATTGCTTTTGGACTTTTATGTCTCCTTG